>JAFIDM010000007.1:23139517-23163718 GCA_023159025.1 Thereuonema tuberculata | reverse complement strand
TTTTTTTTTTTTTCTTAAAGCATGAAAAACGACATAAACGAGAAATCTATATTTATTTTTAAGTTATATATTAATCCAAACAGCAGAAATTTTCGAGATAAACTTTAACGTGTGCATTTAAAATGAAATGAAGGAGGCCGAAACACATTTAACACAAAAAAAAATTAATTGGTACCGGACTGGGTTTCGCTTGTTCAACTAGGCATTTTCAATTGACAAAATTCCAAATGTAGAGTCGTTCTTAAATGAGATCTGTGACCAACAGACAATTAATAGTCTATTAAAATTAGGCATTGAAGTTGACCAATGGGATCCATTGGTTCCAACGCTGAATTTTTTAATGTGTTAAATGTTTTTTTTTAAATGTGTGTCGGCGTTCTTCATTTCATTTAGAAATTTTCGATTTCCTGAAAATAAATAAATAAAATAAGTAAATCCTCATTACTTACTTAAGTTACATAAAACCGATTAATTTTAATCATATCAAAAGAGCGTACGAATTAGTAAATTACTAAACGGATTAATATCTACAATTAGAAAACAATGTAACATACTTTTGTATCGGAGTTTCTATCACCTGCACGCGCTGATTTCTTGGCAAAGATAATAAAGAAAAAAAAAAATCAGATACAGCACTTGGATTCTTTCTTGTTCTTAAATGGGCATGCCAAATTTCAAGAACATCCATCCAGTGGTTCAAAATTTATAGGGGGTGGGGGAGGAACTCTCACAAACAGAGGAATCACCTTTTCAAGAATTTACGATACTGGTAATTAAGTTATTTCGCGTAAAACAAAAATTCATAAAAAAAAACCGTTTTTTTTTTTTTTTTTTAAATATATATGTATATATACTAGTTGCAACCCGTGAACTATGCACGGAAGTTAAATCTCCTGCCATAAAATAATAGACTCCTCCAAAGTGAGCCTATGAGAGAGTGCCCCACAATGCCTTACAGGGGCGTAGAAATTACGCACCAACATTAAATCAACTACTGTTCGTTTTGAAAAGCGAGAGCTACAACAACACAGACGATTCTACTCCCCAAAGGGGTGATACGCTGAGATGGGCACTTTCATAAGACCTGTTTTTCTTTTAGTATCTGTTGCAATAGTATTATTCTTTCCATAATTCTTTCACGAAAAGCGCAAATAGAACGCAGCTACTAGTAAATTAACACTGATAAAAAGTAAATATCCTCTCTTTATTTTTCCTCAACCCTATTTTCATGAAATTCAAGGAGACCTGACGCATGCGCAAAAGCGTTGAAGGCTCTCGTAAACGAAAACGAACAGCACTTTTTCTTTTCAAAAAGGTATTTGTTAGTGTATTTTTAATTTTAAAAATATTCTCTCTCCGACTCTCCCCGTTCTCTCCACTTTCATAACAAACATACATCCATTTTTTGCCTATTAATAGTATATTATTTTCCGAAGCAAATAAATATTGGATATCAACAACAAAAAATCGATTGACAGTAATTCTCTCTGCTTTAACCAAAAAAAAAAAAAAAATGAAAAAAAAAATATTGTAATTTGCTTGTGTAGTAGATGAAGTAGCGAACACTTTCAACCGATACGATCTGACGAACGCGTTCAGGAGATATCCAATTTTCCGATCGTGACTTCCAATTAATTACGCCAATTAATCATGACTGCAAACTAGATTAATTAAACAACTTGGAGGATGGGATTATTCGATGAGCGGGAATGATGGCAAGTGTTTCAAAATAAAGGCAGAACAAATGAAACTAACATAGATTAGGCCACACAGGCAGAAATAATAAAGGCCCTTTTGTGTTTCTTTTAAACAAAAATTATCGTGCAGTTAGGAAAACAATTTAGATCCAGGCAGTTCACTGTAGGACTCGGCAGATGGAGGCTCGAGGAAGCGATTTAAACAATGCGAACGTTGTATTGGCACCAATTAAACAATTCAAGCATTGTTATGGTGGCATTCAATTTAACAATTTGAATAAGAGAGTATTGGTGTCTAATTAAATAATATAAAAAAAATGACAGTACTGTTATCTTTGTTTGCAATTAACAATTTCAGCATTGTAGAATTGTGGTAACGTCCACCTAATTTTAATTTAAACAATGAAATTACAGGCGTCTAGTCAAACAATTTAACCATAATGGTATTACATCGAAATCCAAGTTAATCCAATTTAAACAATGAGAGAAGTGTTGTTTTTACTGTTCACTTGAATTAATTTTAAAAAATAACAATAATACTTACTGGCGCCGAGCAGCTAAGTTAAATAATGTGTTCAACTAAATATTTTAAACAATGAGGAAAGGCCATTGTTATCTTAGCGTTCAATCAAAGTAACAATCGAGAAACAAGTCTCTTTAAATAATTGTTAAAATATAAGTAGAGATTTTTAGAGAAACTTATAATGCAGTTGCTTATTCTATTTTAATCGTAATTAATTCGTCTTACTGAATATTAAATCAGAGATGTCCTTCGGAACCACTTAGAAAGTTGTTTTTTTTTTTTTTTTTTTTTTTATAATATGTTTATTTTTATTTATATATTTTTTTCTGAATTTTTCTGAGCAACATACCATTATTGGCCAATACACAGTATTTCTTAGGATGCCATTACATGGATAGTAATATTATTCCACATACCTTGAAAGATTCCTGCTCATTCACGTGACAAAGCTACTTTCCGGTTAGAATCACGCCATCTTCCTTATTTTTGATTGTAATGCTAATTGACAGACGGTGAAGGGTATTTGTATCTAATTTGCTGAACCACAAAAGCTACCGACATGAAACGGCTTGAAATGTTTAAGGCATGAGAAATTTCATCTTTGTGGTTGTGAGGTAATAGGTTGTAAAAGGTTTCTACGAAAAATACTTTTATAATCAGTACCGTCTTAATGCACGGTCAGCTGCTCAGGGATCCCAGGGTGAATTTATCACCAACTGATTAATAATGATTATCAGTTTGAATTCACTCAGAAAATAATTGAAAAATAAAGCTTAAGTCATAGAAAAGAGCTTTTGAGATATTATTATTATTATATATATAAATGTTTCTATTCTTGGGTTTCCCCAGCAAAGACAACATGGCGGTTCAAGGACCAAAGCACATATTGCCAAGTGTAAAAAAATGTATTATTATTATTATGTAAAAGATTCTAACCTTGGATTTCCCCAGCAAAGACAACATGGCGGGTCAAGGACCAAAGCACATACTGCCAAGTGTAAAGATGTGTGCAAGAATGATTAGGGATGTGTGGTTGTGTCCATAAATTTCCAAACTATGCGTGTTGTGTTGAGTACCACAGCCTTCTACAGTTGTGCGTAAGTGTTTTTATGAAGTCCTAGTGTGCTGAGACTATAGCCTGTAACATATAGAAGACAAATGGGGACCACTACCTACAGAGCAGATTTCGGGTCCCCAGCGGACACAACACACAGAAGAAGACGAAAGAAACAACCATGCCACGACCGGGATTCGAACCCAGGTGCTGGCGTATTGGACGCCACGGCTGGCCGCCGCCGAGACCGCACGACCACGCCAGACTGTGGTGCAATGTTTGAGGCACCAGACCAGTGGCGGACAGGACGATGGGTACAATACGTACTCGATCTGCCTCCATTCATTTGGAGCTCATGTGCTAGATCAGTGTATTTACTGATCTTGTCTTCGTGAGTTTTCTGCATGTTCTTGCTGATAGGCACTGCAATATCAATGAGATAGGTCTGTTTGTTGACCTTATCAACAAGTGTGAAGTCAGGTCTGTTGTGATGTATGGTTTTGTCTGTATGAATGGGATGGTCCCAGTTCAGCTATTATTACTATTCGAGATATTATGCAATGAATGTTTTTAAATATGTCCTTAAAAATATAAATGTACTGGTAACATTCATTATTTTCTTACAGACTGTTAATGTTCCAAGCACCAATGCATCTGTCAAAAAAAAATTTAAAAATATTTAAGGCCCCAAGTGCATTGCACTGCCCAGGGCCTAAAATGCTGACGGTCCTGTTTATAATTAATACTACAGCATTGACAGGAACTAATGAGAAAGTTAAGTGAAATAAATAAATAAATAAATAAATAAATAAATAAATAAATAAATAAATAAATAAATAAATAAATAAATAAAGGAAACCATTTAATTAAAAGTAGTTAACTGAGATCTCGTAGAGTTGTTGATTATCTTCGAAATCGGAAACGGACATGCTTTATTTAAGCAATAAACACCACAAAAACTAATTATATCGTATTAAAAATAATGTCGGAGAATATAGAAGAATAAGTTAATCAAGTTTAACAATCGAACCAGAAAGGCAATTTGGTTAGATTTGTGCTGAAAAATTATTTCTTGTTGTATTTAATTTAATATAGAAGAATAATTTATATCTTTTCAGTTCCCATATTAATCTACTTATAGCATTTATTTATTGAACTCTTAACTTTTATATTAATCTACAACGGATATAAAATATATACTGAATTTTCCATTTCATATCATAAAGAAAAATGGAACCGTATTTATTCACAAATAAGACCCATCCCATACAAAGAAGTTCTTGGCTAGAAGAAGAAAACAATTCTTTACTTTTACAAATTAGGTACAGCTTGGGTTTTAATAAAAACTTCAAATAAATCACTACAAGGACGATGGTAAGTGATTAGCAATAAAAGATACAGAATGTGCTTCTTCATATCTCAGATTAGAATTAAGAAAAAGATATTATCAAACAGCACTGAAACATGAATGCTCATTTTTATACCAGGTATATAATCATTTTTTTCCGAACTGCGTGTATATTACATTTCGTCGAAATGTAAAAGATATCACTTTGGCAGAACAAACGATATAACTGACATGTCAACTTCCGAATAACGGTAGTACAGTAATAATAAAACTGGATTACAGTTCGAAGTAGCGGGTATTTCATTTATCCTCTTAATGGCCATTGAAGAATATCGATAATTAGTCCATGTCGGTCAAAATCAATAAGAACATTACGTTTAGTAATATTTATCAAACTATTAAAACTTCATCTTTGTAAGATAAATATTTTTCATGTTCTTGTGATTACTCAGTTTTAATAGTCACTTATTTTGCCTCTGGTTCTCATTTGTACCAAAATCAATAGGATCTCCCTTCCAAGAACCTTATAGGTTCACAGGAAGATAAGTTTTTGAGTTAACGCAATCACAGACGATGGACGGACATGCGTATTTAGGCTTAATACTATATTCGAAAACTACCATTCTAGTTTTTTTTTTTCTTTTTCCGATGAACATTTTAGATCAGCTAAACTTGCTTAACGTATGAACCACATACATAAACTTCAGATGTTTGAGAGCATTTAAACATGAACAAATATTACATTTTTTATTGGTACAGGCACATTTTAATACCAAACTTTTATAAAAATAATATAAATTATTTAATAATATTATTTCAGACATACAGGTTTTAAACAGTTTATTTCTATCAGTTTCAATAATCACGAAGTATCAAGAGGTTTACTTTTTATTTCAATTGTGCTGCAAAAAAAAAAAAGATCATTCAACGTATTTCCGCGAGCCGCACATAATACGTCAAGAGCCACTTGTCGTTCGCGAGCTGCTGTTTGGCCATCCCTGTTATAATTAAACCAAACCTGTGCTGCAGGTATAAAAAGAGATATTCTCGATTTAAATACGGCTTGTAAATTACTCGTAGAACGCTCGAATTTTTTCGAGAGTTTTTTGATATTGCTGATATTTTCAAGTGTCATTTCAAAGTAACCAACAATGAACAACATTTTTTCTTTCGCTGAGGGATTTCACGAAGGGATTCTATCTTTAATAAGACTGTTTCCTTTTGGAAGATGTGCTTTATTACATTTGGCACCTGTTAAGTTGTTATTAAAGCTAAAGCCAGTGCTTTTCAACCGTGATCCATTTCTTCTCTTGCTTTTTTTGCCAGTAATATTCCGTTTTAATTTTACAAGACGTGGAGGCAGAGAGGTGAAATTGTCTCCGAGTGGGAAATCGATATGGTCTTAATTCAAAAATGTCAAATTGAAGAGGTGGGAGTGATACAAAAAAAAAATGCGTGGTTGAATTCCACTTGTATTGAGCATCGACTCGGAGGGACGCAGGAAGAGTTTGATTTCCCAGGGATGCGGGGGGAGGCCGCTAGGGAATGGATTGGGGATCGACAGGCTCTTTCCTAACCCGTTCCCTCTAATGCCACCCACACCCCTGTTTCAGGCAGGTCGACGAAATGGCTTCGCCCTCCCCTTCGACAATAGCGCTACACAATAGGTACACCTCCTTAGGGACCCTTGGGTGTCCCGGTTGCCATGACGACGGCACCCCATTGATTGCCTGCTTCTCTCTACGGTATAACCGTGGCGCTAGTGTAGCAACTCCCTCGCAGACCCACAGGCCCTCGTGGGACGCGGGATAAGGAAGCGCCTCGATTGACGAGGCGGCGACACCCATCCGCCATTTTGTATCATTACTTTTTCCAATTCAGTCTATCAACAGTTCTATGGAATCAAAAAGAAAGAAAAGCTCCGTAGTCTTAATAAGGCTTATCCTAACTTAAGTCCCGTAGGAAATTCTAATTTACTGAATGTAGGATACACAGATACGTATAGCTTTATAAAATAAAGTAAAATTCAATTCAAAAAAATTACCTGTACATTCTAAAATGATGTCGACAGTACTGGATTGAGGAAGGCAAAGTGCAAAGAAAATAATAATAAATAATAATAATATGTTTATGTTTTTACAATATATTTTTAAGAAAGTATTAATTTTATTTTTAAATTTTACATTACTTAAAATTATTTTGGAATGTATGTAGTCAATTTATTTGCGTTACGATCGTAAATCTTCCTTTTGCCTTTGCCATTGAAGTTACTGCAAACTTATTCTTATGCCTTAAAATTTATTGGAATTTAAGGTAAACCAGCAAAAATATCACAGCAGTTAAACCACCAACGCAATTATTAACTTTTTTTCTGTAAGCGAAAGCTACCGACGCTTTTGAGCCCTTTTGGGACAGCTGTTTCGAGTTTGTTCATCTCTCATCAGCCAGGACTATCCACATGTATAGATAACTAAAAAGGAAGGAAGCAAAACAGAATGGGCAGATCTGCCCCACCCCTGTGAGCCATAAGATATATATATACGTAAGGAAAGATCTCCATCAATAGAATATTTTTTAACATTACGACTTGTCTCAATTATTTGTCCCTTCGGAGTTATATACATCTAGATATGACGTTTGAGTCATTGATTGTAATAAGTGTGGGTGGCAGAGAAGCCAACCAACTACAGGCGGGGGATGCTAGGCTTCCCTGCACCCACACTCATTATAATCAATGACTCAAATGTCATATTTAGACGTTTGTAACTCCGAATGGACTAATAATTGCGACGAGTTGTAATAATAACATACCGGTATGTTCTATGTAAGAAGATCTTTCTATATGTATATATCTTATCACTATGTAGGGTTGGGCAAATTCCCATAGAGTTCGCCCATTCTCCTTTAAAGTAGATTGTACAATCCGGATATGCTATTGTTGTGCTTATTTTTCTATATTTTTATCTTGAAAAGTGTTGATCCCTTTACCTATTAACTTTTTCTATCGAACAATAAAAGTATCGTTTAAAATTATCTGCAGTTAGAGCATAGAGAAACAAAGTTAGTCTATTGACTCTATCCAAATACATCTCTACCGATTTTTATCAATTCCTTAGAACATACAAACATTAAACAGCTGATTTCTCTATAATATCAAAATCCCATAATTCCTCCGATCTAAGAAGTAATTCGCTCTTTTTAAAGCAAATCTTGTCAGTGTGTTTAGCTTGCGTCAACTATCAACAAATCTTTGTCTTCTGAATTGTTCTCTGCTGATAATTTACATACGTAAAATAAATATTAATTAGTCCTTCAAAAATAAATTTAAATAGTCTAATTAGCCTTACTGTTTAATTTTTTTAAAGTTTATTTTTAATTATTTTAAAATGAAATACTCAAAGAAACTGATTTTTGTCTTGGTTAACTTATATTAGCTAAGCACAAGAAAACAATTTAATATAAGTTATATATTTTCAACATTCAATAACCCTAACGTCTCAATTAAATTCAAATTCTGCTATAAAACATTTCTCTATCTCTCTTTCTCTTAATTTTTTATTAAAATAGTGAATCCTCGTGGAAATGAAAGACAATGATTTTGTAAGCAGGAAGAGAAACAAAAAAGGGTAGAAAGGGCAGCGAAATGGAGGAGTCCTACTTCCACTGCGATCGGGAACTGAGCAGACGAGAACCAGAAGAAAAAAAAACTATGATTTAGTTCACAGGAAACGGAAGAAATTTTATAGAACCTATTTATTAACCTAATGCCGGGAATACACTCTCAAAGCAATTTGATTAGGGGATCGAAAGAATAAAAAATTGGATCGCTAGACTTTCATATAACAGTGAGAATTAGAACGCCTCACAGTAGATTAATGTTGATCGTATAAAAAAAAAAATTGGGGGGTAAAATTGAATATGTTTCTACGCAATCCCACATCTTTTAACCATCGGGACCAACTTTTGCAAACTAATTAACTAGGGACCGATGGCAATGTTTGGTTACGAGTATTATGTAATGTTTTTTCGCGAAGAAGTTATTTGTCCTTTTTTCCCTTCAATCTTAATGTTTATAAAATATATGTATGTGGAACAAAACACAGAAGCCAACCGAATAGAGGTTGGAGCGATAGAAATAGAGCAGACAAAAATTAACGCGGACAGCTCCAGTTGCTACGCTTAGTAATTAATAATAAAAAGGCAAAGAAATGGTTTCAAAGTGTACGCAAAATATGTATATGGTTCAATTTCGGCCACTTCCTGTGGGACATGTGTATTTACAATAAGGTATGGCTCATATCTGTCCGACTTGTAGTTTGAGCTGTGGTGATGAATGGACAGATCGAATGTAAGAGCTTCCTTTCACTTTACACTTTCGTGTAGAGAATTCGCTAAAAGCAGCAAAAAAAAAAAAAAAACCATTTTCATTAGAAACATCGAAAATAGAATCATCAAAGCAATTTACAATAGATAACGTTCATTATCATTTCGAGTTCTGGCTAAAAATTTAGTCTTAATTGGAAACAATATCAAAGAATAGAAAAGGAATCAGAATTTTTTTTTTTTTCCCCGTCCAAGTGTTTCTTGAATGTAGATATGAATACGTAAATGAAAGCATGAAATTTGAAATGTTCACTATTTGTTACAGCTTCAGTAACAACAAGGCGTAAACTGGTTTCGTAAAAAAGATGCCGTGGATAAGTATAATTTGCAGGACCTTGTTTTGTTTTGTTTACTTCAATACAAAGAAGACATACAATACACTTAAAATGTCTTTAAGTGTATCGTGATTCCTAATTTTTTTAAATGCTTCTTTTTTATTTAAATAAGTATTTAAATAAAATACTGAGTTGTTTACGCCTTTTACATAGTTGGAAAAATAGACCCCCTGGGCGAGAAAACGAGCTATGCCATACAAAGAATCAGCATCTCATATAAAATTTAAGATTGAGGAAAAATGACAAATTAAAAACAATAAGTAGGCCTATCCTTGTAGGGTTTTAGGAAATTATTGGTATTAGATTAGGGTTTAAGATTACTATTGGAAAGTTCAAAGACTAATGGTAAATAGAGACAGAAGACCTTCGTTTTGATGTATTAGGGTTGTTCAAATGAAAAGGTACGAAACGACACTGTGGGTATAAATGAAGACTTTATTAAAAGTATACACCATAGGCCTGAGCACAACGATCCCATTGATTAACGAGCCGAAGGATTCCTTGTTCCCAGAATTCCTGTGGCCGTGACGAGACCCAGTCCTGCACTGTGTCCTTGATTTCGTCGTCCGAGTTGAAGCGCTTCCCTTTCAGATGTTTTTTCAGAGGACCAAACACATGGAAATCGCAGGGCGACATGTCCGGGCTGTAGGGCGGTTGCTCAAGCTGCTCCCACTTGAACTTGGCCAAGTGAGTTCCTGAATTCCTGCATATCCTTCAGCTGGTCAGTGAGCTGCTTTCGGAATCCACTGCGCGCACACCTTCCGATAACGCAACCTGTCGTGAACAATTGTCTACACTGTTCCAATGCTTACATCCACCCTCACTGCCAACATTCGCAATGTGACACGCCGATCACTTCTCACTAGATCATCCACCTTGTTGATGAGATCGGTCGTGATGACTGTGTTTGCCTGGCCTGGTCTCGAGTCATCAACCAAACTCTCACGGCCTGTACGAAAACGGGCACTCTATTTTCTCAGTGACTTGTCGGACACACAGTCTTCCCCATATACGGTCACCATCCGGCGATGAATAGCGGCCGGTTTACACCTTCCGCTGTCAGAAATCGGATAACGCCTCGCTACTCAATCGTCGAATTTTGCAATGTGAACGCCATCCTGTTCTCATACGCATCAATTGGACGGCGTTCTTTATAAGAGCCTCTGCTCTCTCCTGTGCATGCGGGCTCCCGCGCATGCGCGGATCCACGCCATAGACTCCAATTGCATCCCTAGATGTCTAGCTACGTTCTCCCACAACGGCATAGGCTAATATGTAACGGTCACGTTGTTACGACGTTTCGTACCTTTTCATTTGAACACCCCTAATACATTATAATTAAGTTTTTTGTTAAAAAGCATACATTTACTTATATGTCATACCTATAATCATACATAAACACGTGAACATATACATGTAGTTTTTCAAAAAATTAAAAATTTTTATAAAAAAAAAAAAGAAGATATCTTTAATACTCTTCTTTAAATAATTTTTCTCTTTTTTCTAGGTTTAGATGTTTTGTCTTTTCTTCTTATGAACATTACCAAATATTATCGTAATTCTATTCTGTTTTATTCTCTTATCTGAGATCAATATTTGCCAGAATATTGAGATTTTTATAACATTGGATTGGAATTTTCAACAGCATTAATGACACCGTTATTCGTTTTGGAAAACTAAAAACCCTTGTGCTCGTGCTGTGCTTCGCCTGATTGAGATCTGCCATTCACCGTCATCTCCAAATAATTTGATCAACTCCAACCTTGCCTCGAGGCACCACTGAGCGAGAAGCTGCTGAAGCAGAGCACAATTGCGGAGCAGATGAAAGACAAACGCTTAATCCAATCGCTGCAAGTTATTGCAAAACGGAGAGTCAGTACCTCAGCGATATAAGCTATCCCTGAGGGAGGCAAAGGCGATGTACTCTTGTTTGCAAACTTAACAACATCCACATAATCAACTGATGGCAGAAACAGGCTACCGACAAAAGTTAACCAAAAAAAAAGAATAGATGTGAAATTCAACATTCACTCTCCTTCCATTCGACTTACTAATTGTTCATTCTACATTTTATTTTCTTGACTTTTCGGATGGTAAATATACTAGAACCAGGAACGGCGCTACAGCAAGAGGAAATAGGCGGCCGCCTAGCGTCTGAACAGAGAGAGAAGCGCTTTTTTTAACAGCAGATACTTAATCAATATTTTAAAAGCATTGATTTTGTGAAATAAGTATTTGCCGATGCGGTTACCAAGCTTTCTCTTTATATAGTGTAGTTGTCAACAATGCCCTGCCCTTCACGAAGGGGCCTCAAACACAGGTTTTGGCTAAGGCCCCTCAAATCCATCACAGATTACGACTAATTTTAACAGATTAGTTGTAACAACCAGATTATTTTTAAAGACAACATATGATGGGGTAAAGTTATAGTTGGAGAGAAAATTAAACTCTAAGAGCAGCTATTTAAATAAACAATCAATAGTCTAAATGTACAACCTATAAGTTTTCCAGATAAGATTTGTTTGCGGTGACATCAGCGCTTCAAAAAATAAATAGTCTAATATATTGGAGATTCATGGTTCAATTTCTATCATAATCAATTGAAGATAATTTTTAATTTATCATTCTGCTGATAATTTAGAAAAGCAGTTCAAAATTCATTACAGGGAATTTTGAATTGTCCTATTATTGATTCTAAGAAGGAGGTCACTTCAAGCTCAACAAACGCACTTTCTAAGCAGACGAAAACTCAGGAGTGGGTGACATCTCAATCTTTCTGTGACTCAATATTGTCTTTTCGACTAAAATGGGAAAAGAAATCCATTTAAAAGACTCCTAATTTAGTGGGCGCATGGTTTCTTCGAGAACATCACTCCCCTAATTGACTAGAAAGTGGAAAGATTTAGTGACTTGAAGCTCATTAACCCTCCCACCCCCGCCCCTGTTCAACAGCGAAACCAATTAACCTTCATTTGGTCAAGGTCGGAGCCACTTGTCCTTAAGAAAAGCTAGGGAAGACGTTCACACACATCCCGTTGCTATGGATACCGCTCAGCTGCCATCTGCCATGGCTGTAACGGGCTTTCCCTGATGACGTCACTTGTTTACGTTGAAATGACGTCACCAGTTGAGATCTCGCTACCAATTTTATGAAACCACCGAGCTGCTGAGTTGTACTGCTACACTACAACAAGTTAACCAATTTAGGAAGAATCTGTTCGACTACAAGCTAAACTACTTTAAGAATAAAGAGATTAGTCTGCAAGGAGGAATCCTGTAAGGAGATTCCACGGTGAATTCACTGTAATAGTTTTTGTGTTTTCCAGAATTAATTCCTAAATTACAGCAATAAGCTGTAACAAACCAATGATTCACAAACTTGATCCGCGAACCCTTTACAATTACGCACACATCGTTCCTAATCATCCAATCATTACATTATTTTTACTGCGCAATCCCTACGACACTTCACGAACCCTTTTCGAGATTTCCAAACCACAAAATGGGTACTTGATTAGCATAAGCCACCAGATCCGTTGCCGTATCACTACAACATCACTGTCGATTCTATGAGACTGCCCTTGTTAATCAGATTGAATTAAACTTTTAAATAGTCTGTACAAGGAACCTAAAATTAAATACTACATTGAAAATATGTTTGGAAAGGTTGTCTGCCTATTGGTACATTTATCAAAACCATGAAAGCTATGACCATGACAGTTTTTAGCAATCTGGTTAGCATCCGGAGAAATGGTAGTTAAATACGATAAAGCAAATGAATCTGTTTGCTTGACATTCCGACCAAACTTAACTTTCTTCTAGAACTCTAAGTCAAATTTGATAAACTGATTTTTTTTAGGAAACGGGTCTTAGTTGTAACGTTATGGCAGAAGGATGATGATGCTGAGGATTAGTCCCAATCCCTTAATCATCTGCAAATAATACCATATAGATGCTTCAATTTCAAAGTCAGAGAGTGAAATTAACATCTCTTACTAGACTTAACGGTGATCTTCGGATTAAGATCAATCAGAAAACGACAATAAAGAGTGCAATCTTTTTATTTTAAACTTATTGAAATACAACAAAAGCTAATTGCTGAAGACACATGTACTCCTTTCATTCATTAAGCAAGGATTTAAGAGTAACAGTTCAAATTAAAACCATTAGTTCCAAACTTTCCAGAAAACTCCTTGTATTTGGAGGAATCGATCCATTCTCGTTTTTTTTTTTTTGCTCGTTGAACAGATAACGAAGTCCATATTAAGGACTAGAGTCGCTGCCGGTGCCGAGGCAGAATCTCCCGCCGGGGCCTTCATCACATCGACGCGGGGACATTAGAGATGGTGCGACTCCGATACGATCCGGGAAAACCTATGGAACGAGGACTGGGACGGTCGCGCAGGGATTGACGGGTGGGCAGCGAGGGCGATTACGATCGGGACACGGTCGGACAAGGAGGAGATTATGGCCGAACGGAAAATAAAAAATAGCAAATGAAAGGAAGGTGCAGCACGCACCGCTTCTCCCCCACATGCACTATCGCGATCAAGTGGCATCTGCCCGTGATGTGATAGCACTTTTACTTTTCAGCGTCCGCCTTTAAAAAGAAATCTATCGTTCACTTATTTTTCCCTCTCTTTTTCAGTGATATAACTTACGATATAAATCAACTCCTCAAAAATTATTCTACACTTGCATTACTTTTTATTATAAAACACGATATTAGGATACGAAAGTATATTATTTAAAGCAAAAAGGGATTAAAGACACATAAAAGAAGCTGCTGTTACAACTTAATCAGAGACAAATCAATGTGAGTGCTTGAAGTGAAAAAGTGCAGTATAAACTGAACAGTAAAACTTGAACAGACTATAACCCTTTCTCTACATATAGACTAAGCTCATCCACACTGAATATTAACATATCATATACAACTAATGGGTTGAGAATCGTGAGAGATAACATTCATTCTATCAGTAATAATAGAGTAGAATAATAGGATATTTTATTTATACACTAATGATAACATATATTTATATAACTTTCCGATTAAACTGCATTAGACCTCCGCGGCCCACCGGTATATTTGCTGCAGCCCTGTACTGTCAAAACTTAAATTTGAGCCTTTCCATTGCTGGTAACAGATACATTGAAAAATGTCATAACTTGCAACAGCAACTGTCTCAGACTTTACTATTGGAATGTTGGTAGGAAACACAAGTAGCGCGTTCATCGATAATTTGAAATTAATGTAAATTACATTTATTATTAATTATTAATTATTATTACAAATGTCAAATCATTAATTACTAAGATGTAGAAGGGGTTGGAGATCCTCCATCAGAACTTTTATAAAAATATTGGTTGTGCACCTCTGCACTTGACTATCACTGTTGGAAAAACTATTCCAGCGCTACTATTTTATTTTCTATTCAATTTTATTTTCTATATTTGATTCTTTCCTGTTCACCTTCTGCAGGATTGTTTCGGCAAAATAATCTATACATGCGATGCCTTGAATATACCAACGCAGATTCATTAACTTTTTTACTACGAAGAACCAGCTTTTTTTTTTTTCCAAAATGTCAATATTACTAAGAAGCGTAATCAGCCAAAAAAAAAAAACAAAACAAAACAAAACAAAACAAAACGGAATACCATTCGCTCATGCGAAAAACAAAACCGAGACCAACAGTGTACCAAAACTGCAATGTCGGAGCTGATTTGAATTTCCGTCAAATAGATCGGATTGTCGATCGGAGAACCAACGGCTTAAAATTAATAAAGATAATGAATATTGGCACAAAAATAATATATTGTATGCATATAAGCAATAATACGTAAACAGGTTAAGAAAACTGGCTTTATTATTTAAGGCGTTACCTTCATTGACATTATCGTTGTGAACATCTAATGAAAAGCAACAACTAAATTAACTAACTAACTAACTAATTAAATAAATAAATAAATGTTAAATCAAAATGTAACATTACAGCAAGTTCGGCTTAAAGTTGTTAATGTGAACAGCAAGTTCAAGCTTAAAGTTGTGAATTCAGTGAAACAAAAACTCTAATGCTCGAGGTGAGACAGTATTAAAAAATAGAGAAACAGTATATCTACCTAATTACCACCCGCACAATCAGAAATTCACGATAATCCACGACACTCAATTCATTTGTTATGTGTGAATGATGCGGGTGAGACAACTGAACTTGTTAACATAAAAAATAAAAACTACTACAACGAATTAAAACATTAAGAAATAAAAATTCATTGCAGTTCGAAACAAATAATGTTTTCAAATAAATCCCGGATTAGAAAATGTCATTTGCTTAATGTTTATTGAGTCAATGTCAAAGTGGTTTAAATGTAAAACATTGATTTTTAAAAAAGACAAGAATCAATGGCCAAGAGTTTAAATCCAGAAACGATCCAATTTCTTCTAAAAAATAGGGAATAAAAAAGAGAAATCACAAAAAAGAGAAATCATAAAAAAGAGTACCGTAATCAGAATCATTACCGGTTATTATTTTTCGGATTTTCTTTTCATAGATAACGATAAATAAAAGTAAAAAGAGAGATTTGTTTTATTGTGAAAAAAAAATAAAATAACAGTGGTTTCTGTAGAAACAACGATAATTGCGGAAGAAAAAAAGAAAAATGTAATGGAAAAGTTAATTTTAACTTTTATATTCTTTTAACCTTTTGTTTAATAATGTATAAGAAGAAAGGGGCTCGAGTTCTGAAGATGACTAAACTCAAACGAAATAAACTCTGTTTCACTGAATAATCAATTGCTGTGGGATTGGAACTGTGTCGTGTAAGGATATACAATTTCTATCATTCGGTTCCTTGCCTGTAAGTCTGATTTCTATTAAATAATAATAACTTAACTACGATCAAACCTTTAGAAATTTTTGAGCTACCATCAATACGCTACTTCAATATCTAATGATAGTTTTTGGTCACTGTCTCCTTATCAACAATTCCCATATGTTCTAAATGTATTTTTCTTTTTCTTTTTTTTAATATCCAATTTAATTTCAAATTTTGAGATTCCCAAGGTGAAAAGTTTTTCAATTATTGTGACGAAGACGCTAATTTATATAACTTTTTTTTTTCCAACTCTTTTACTCCACGATAGATATTAAGAGATGTTGCAAATATTAAATCAAAGTTGCAATAAGTTGTCAGTTATTAGGTGACAGGGCTGTGAAGTCAGAGTCGTTCTTAACTACAGTCCATTTCTGGAGTCGGGATAAAAAAGAAAAAACTATGACTAAATAGCGTAGCTAGGACTATAGGAGTCGAAGTTCTGAAATTGATAGTATTTTGGTAGGGTCGGAATTTTCCGACTCCACAACCCTTTTATATACTAAAGTAAATGTTTAGTTTATCAAGTAACTGTCTTCCTATTAAAGTGTTAACTCGAAGTATAAAACTTAAAAATATAATGGAAGGTTATGAACTGACAACTGATAAACCCCATACAAATATCACTGTTTACTGAAATGCATTTCTATAGAGGAACAAAGATTAGATGAACAATATTATGAAATATTCTTGAAAGTCTTCAGCATCTCATCTAGAGACGAACAGAGCAACGCAAACACTGCTTGGTCCAGGATTTCCCCTAAGGATTTTTCCACGGGTAAACCAGGGAAAGAAAACAAGCAAATCGTTAAAAATTAGGCACCACAGCTTCTCAAGCCCTTCTAATCTTCAAACCAGAATTTTATTTTCCTATTGCAATTAGTTTTCGAATGATATTTTTGGTATCATTTTTAAAAAACAGAGAGATCTGGAACCAAGTGTGCTGCGAAGTGGCGCAGGCGTCTACCGCTGAAGCGTGACCGTACCCTCCCATTCCGACCGCATCGCCGTTGAGTAAGTTGTCACGGCTGACAGGTAACGAGCAACTCCCGGGGAGGTGGAACCGGTTCATCGCGGGGGTGTGGCCGTCGACACCATGTTTGCGCTCCCCTCAACTACAAGGGGCAACTACCCTTGATCCGTCCACCCACGCGCGTGCGAGGTATTCCGTTGGAGAACTCGCAAAGAAGCCAAGGGTCACCGCCGTAATGAATTGTAAAACAAGTACGTGATAACAAGAGCAATATTTTACGTTGTTTATTAGAAGACATCGGATGGACGGTTTAGCTTATCTTTTGAGTCCATTGCAGCCTTACTTAGTACGAAACAAAGATTTTCATTTATTTCAAAACTGATTTGAGAATAAAAAAAAGTGGAAGGCGGAGGCAAATTATAGTTGACGCATGAATATCCGATGAAAAATGTTAAGTTTTCTTTTACATCCATCTCTAATTATATCTTAATTTGTACCGAAATCAATACCAAGCTCTTAAATTGCCATGTGCCAACCAGTTTCAGTTTCCTAATCGTTTTGTGTTTATCGTAATTACGGCTGGTTTAAAGTTTCAGCTCACTAGATAAAAAGGTTTTTGTTACGTGATCGTAGATAATACTAAAATCGCTTTTTTGTGCAATGCAAGTGATGCTGTGCCCTTAAAAACGCTATACCATTAATCTGCTGTAAATATGCTATAAAATTTCAGCTCACTAGATAAAGACGTTTTAGTTATCTTGACATAGACAGACAGGAGTATTAAAACAGCTTTTTTCTGCAATGCGTATGATGCCCATATAAAATATTCTATTCCATTAATATCTAAATATTTTTGGATGTGTTATGTTAACCAATGAAGTTGAGTAGATCAATTAATATTTTTATTATTGCACAACAATTAAAGCTTCGTTTTGAATACTATACCGAAACCACTAGAAACTACAAAATAAATCTATCTGACTGCAGAAATGTCGTCACAGATGAGAGTTGATTTGCAAGTCAAAAACTTCGAGATGATACAAGCAATAAGCGAAATTCAAAACATTATCGATTTTTTTTTCTTCTTTTCTTTTGGGAAAAATAAATATAAAATACAAAATACAAAAACAATACTAAGGGGATATTCTTTTACTAAAAATAATCTTATATTACAGAATTAGCAGTAAAGAAAATCTTTTATAACATAATCACACGATTCGATTTTTTTTTTACTTGAAAAAAACATGATTCCGATTATAAAGACTCATGATAATCTTTTAGTCAAGAAATCTTTTTTAAAACCTGAAAAACAAAACATAAGAAGCTTGCCATTAATTCAGGGCGCAGATGCGAGTAGAAAATTGCATTGTGGGAAATGTGTTTGACGAAACGCGGCTAACTCAAACCAGTGGACAATTTCTTTAAATAAAAATATACGTTTGGAACTCTTCTCTGTATTACAGGTTGTACAAAATAACTACAAAGAATAATTTGTTCTAACATTGTTTACTTTGTAAAACTGTTTCTTAAAATCGGATTTTTGATTTTTTTCTGACATGAGAATTTTTATTCTAGAAGTGGTGCTGGGAAATAAAATCCAAGGAACTTTAAAATAAATCGAATGTGACCGTATCTTTTATGAAGTTTCTGAAAAGAAATTATTATAATTTTAAGAAACCTAATAAAGAATTTTAAAATATATTACAATAGATCTTCAGTTCAGTTCAAACATATTAAGAAACTTACATATTTCTTGAAAATAGTTGTAATTTTATTTAGATTCTGACGAAAAACTATTTTATAGATCCACTTACAAGAGTAATTTCATAATTATATCAGTTTAATTTAAATTACTTTACGTTCTTAAAAATAATAATAATAATACTCAATACAACACGCATAGTTGACGAAATCTGAATCTTGGAATCTGAAATTTGGAAGAATAAAATGTAAAACCATACCACTTTTTATTAATATGTTTTCCTTCTTCGGGATCTTTCTTCCCTGTTTTATTGGTCCTAGTACCACCCGTACTAGGACCAATAGACGGGAAGAAAGACTATGTACTTAGGATCCATTCACTATTGATCAAGGAATCTTCTCACTACCCTGCAAGTACATCGTTGCCTTCTGGTATTCCTTCTAAGTGTTTTCCGGTAGTTCCAGGATCTTCAGGCTCTGAAGATGGAGACTTAGGAATTACCCCAGTTGATGACAGTGTTATTGGAACTATTACCACCTTATCCATCATCTACATCTCTTTCACTTCGTATTTTAAGTCTGTGTATTTGATCACTTTCTCCTCTAGTGTCTTCTGGTGATTGTTGGTGTTAGGCACTGCTACGTCTATAAGATTGATAGATACAATTACAAAAATAGTCTACATGATATCTGCACATGTTATTGTTCTGTCTGTTCGATCCCAGTACATTTTATACAATTTATTCTCAACTGCTGCTGTAGGTTCAAATCTGTTCTTCAACTAACCCGTATTTGATCGCAAGCTTCTGGTGAATAATTTTGACTGCCTCATTGCTGCAGGTAGTCAGTTTGGATTAGTGTTTTACATCCACCTGTTCTGTGTTGAATTGTTTCTTTTGAAGGTACTTTCTGCAAAAGTCACTTGCAAGTTGGATCTTTAATAATTTATTTTTGTAGTTCTTGGTGGCGACTACCCTCATCTTGTATGGCAATCATAAATCCTTCTGTTTCTTGCTTCATCAGCTAACCCGGCATTTGAAGTTTTCTTATCTACGTAAGATTGCTCAAGGTCATTGCAGTGATTTCCATGCAATGTTTTCTGGGCCCTCCTTCTTCTGACTTTTTCGATTTAATCGAACTTTGCTCTTTATTGTTGAGGTTTAATGAGCTGTACTTAGTATCAGCACGGACTATTAACTGGCAACACACATTTACCAGAATTCAAATCGGCGTTCGATGTAATGGAAAGCTTCACTGAAGTGATGTGCATTTATATGTTTTAGTAGGCCAATATCTTTTTCTTTATTTTTTTTTATTAATTCAATGCCATTTGGAAGCTTGATTTAATTTGGCTTACGGGATTTATGGCGTTAGCATGAACAATAGATAATCGCAGACTATTTTACCGAATATTACCCAGGAACAATATTTCTTTGTTACTCGCAGAAAGGAACTAACACAGATTAATGTAAAAACTCCAGGATTCCAATCCAGGTTTCGACTGTGTTACCTTTTCGAAGGCCACATCTTTCATCATTCATCTATCTTTAAACGCTTGATATTTACAAATTTTCAATACGCTTGAGAGACCCTGTTATAAATTATACTAAATTTCCAAGAAAATCGATCTCAAACGCGTACAGGCAACCTAACAAAATAAACTTAGTAAGGGTTTTACAGTTATATGAAATATGAGTAAAAATACTTTCGCTAAGATAAACAAACCCTTAATAAATCCCTTAATAAAGGAATAAATTTAGTGTGGGGAAAAATGAGAAAAATAAAGTAAAAAAAAAATCTAATTTCCTTTGGCATTTAATACTGGAAAATGAACTGGTATCTGTGTTGTGCTGAGGTCAATTCTCTTTACTGGGAAGCAGCTTTCATTGATTGTACAGCTTCGGGCCGTGAGGAACTTGAAAGGATTCGATCAAAACCGAATCAACAGCTGACATCGATGACCTTTTCAGAGAGATAGAGCGCTCCATTTCCTGCCAACACCTGATAGATTTCATTATTTATAAGCGAAGACACCGCCATTAGTTCATCCCATCTGAAATTATCAAGTTCGTGCTTACTGAGCGGTAAGAAATAGTACTCATGAAAAAAATCTAAAAAAATAAATAAATAAATAGGAAATATTGGACTTTTTTCTTAGAAACGTGGTCACTAATCAAGTAAATATACAAGTACAATAGGTATTTTTTTTTATTATTATTATTTTTTCATTTACTAATTCTCTGTTGAACGACGGATGACTGAGATTTCAAAACCTACCTACGGTACGCAAGTAGTAAGCGTAAACGGAAACGCAATTTACAAATGTTGGATTATTGCTGCTTTTTTTGCGTCATGAAAATCTATTAACCAACCAATCAATTATTGCTACTTTCCTTAATTTCACCTAAACTTAAGTAGTTGCACACTCAGCTATCCATCGTTCAGCGGCGACTGGGCGGGCAGTGGGGGACTATTTTGTGTACTGGGAGGTTTTGTTTATATTTTAAATTGAACTACAAAATAACAGAGTACTAAATTTAATTTAGATTTAGATTTAATTTTATGAAAATCGGTCCAACTGTTTTAGCGCGATAACCGTAAAAACAGACAAACAGACAGAGACAGACAAAAAAAGAAAAAAAACCAAAAAAACATAATGCGGACATAATCAGTCAATTAGCATTTCCACTTTTCCCCCTTTTCTATTTTACTTAAATGTACATCATATTTCTAAAATTTTAACATCTTCTTGGCTTAGCCAAGCATAACTGTAGCCTACATCTCTCTATGATAACAAATGCTACGGCTGCAATATAATGTTGTTGTTGTTTTTTTTTAAATACTTCAACATATTGTAATTCAATAATTTCTAGAACAAACGTTTAAAAATTGTTATTCAATATTTTCCTAATCTATTAGTCACAATCAAATACTAATAGTAAAAGGATTCTACTATTTAAAGTTCTTAAACTTAAAGTTAATTATTATTAACTGAACTTTAATTTGTTGCTATGTATAAATTTTCAATATATTTTTTTAATTAAATTAAAATTGCTTAAAATTAATTAACCGTTGCGTATAGTCGCGGTCTAACAGTAGCTTAACATTGTAACTTAATATAACCTATACATTTAAATACATATTATGAAATTTCTATTATTATGTAACTTATTTCTTATTAATATGCAAATATTCAGTTTTTGCGAGAAATTACATCAGGAATCTAGGAACATTACACACGCAATAAAAGCAAAAGAGTACATCCTCATTGCTAACGAAATACCCTAATAAATTTTATTTATTTATTTATTTATTTATTAATTTAGAGTCGGATAGTTGTATAAAAAACAGCTTTAAAAGTATTAAGCAAGTAAAAAAAAAAGCCGTGACAAATCGCACAGGACGACAGGGGATAGTTGCTTTGTGTGTATCTATATTTCAACGCAAAAGGGATGCTAGCTAATTCGCGGATTATCAGCGTCGTCGAGGGAAATCTGAGATCTCAGTAGCGAAGTTCCCCTCAGTTGCAGGTAGATATGTTCTTTGTTTCAAGAAAAGAAATAAGTTCCGCACTATTTACTCGAGATGGCTCTCTCTGGAGACAAAGACCCCTTCCCCTCCAATCAAGAGGGAAGTATACACGGGGGAGGTCAGGTAGACTCGCTCTTTCTCTCTTTTTTTTTCTGTGTAATTCCCCACCCCCGCCATCCTGTTTGTTGTCCTCATTGGTTTGCATAGAGATGGAGTAATTCCACCGTCGTGTTGTGCTTCTCCTTCCAGTCATTAAGGTTTTATGATGCACGTGAATGACACAGCATCGTATCATTTAAATGTCCTAAATGTTGCTCATTGTTTCATAAATGGCTACAAATTAATTAACTCAAAAAACACACCTCTTCTGTAGTAAGTTTAACTGCAAATTTGGAAGGGGAAAAAATATACATATTAACACTCTAAGTGTTTTTAAGACGTACTTAACTCACAGAGAGAAAGGAAGGAATCTACTAAGAAAAGGCACTTCTGGTCTCCGGAAGATAGGGTCACTTGGCGGGCTTCGTATTACGGCAAAAAACATAAGATACAACAGCCTTCAAAAACAAAATCTAAATACGGCGCATTGTTCTACACGAGCTTAGCACGTAATAGACTACAGCAGAACCAAGATCATTGGAATAGAATAAACTCTTACCTCGGACTAACGTTATTATTAAATATGAGACCATTTACATAATTTGATTTGAAAAATTACGTAAATTGAAGTAGTTGTTACTACTTCTAAATATAACGGTGAATTTTAACGTGTGCATTTAGTGCTTTGACGCCATCACACAAAATAAACAAGATAGGGATAGCGATTAGTAAACCAATCACAATGCTTCGCAACGTCTTCTGATACGTATTGCTTTAATTTCCTTATTATTACAAATGTGATTGTTGCGCATGCAAAAGACGCAATTGTTGCGATTGTTGTAATTGTTGCAATTGTTGTGATTGTTGCTAATGATACCTGTCCACAGACGGGCAGACAAAACGGGAATATAAGTCTACTGATTACTAATCATCAGACTAAAACTAAAAAAAATTAACACATTAACAAATTGATACAAGTACCAGTTTCGCCTTTGTAATATGGGGCGTTCTCAACTTACTTCTAAATGTAGTCCCTTCTTTCTTAGTAAGCTCGCTGAAATGAACAATTTGAGAAGCACTGATCTGCACAAGAAGTCCCTGGAAGAACGAAATGCTAACTTTCATTAAAATATTAATTCTTTAAAATGTCTTTATTACATTCTTTCTTTTAAATTCATGAAAAGAAAAAAAAAAAAAAAAAAAAAGCCTACGTTTATCATTGGCGCCTCAAAAGCACAAAAAAAAAATAAATTGATAAACACTTTGATGTTTATTAATAATTTAAATGCGCAGATTGAATTTTCTATGCTTTAAAAAAATCCATTGAGGCCGGCTGACTGCTGGCACATGAATTTTCTCACTGATATTTCATTAGTGAGTTTTTTATTGTTCTTTTAGCTTTCGAGGCGCCACTGCGATTCCGATGATTATTCAGACTATTGCCTGAGTACCGAGACCTCGCTGTTTACTAGTGACTGCTCCTAGCTGATGATCGCCAAAGAGCGTGAAACACCTGTTCTAGGATATCAGTAGAGATAGGATTAGTAGAGATTTGGTTTCACCCATTGTAAATCCAAGTAGCCTACCTTTCTAAATGATTGATACAATGGTTGTTGAATATAAAAAAAATAATAAAATAAATAAATAAATAAATAAATAAATAAATAAATAAATAAATAAA
>JAFIDM010000007.1:23053150-23107131 GCA_023159025.1 Thereuonema tuberculata | reverse complement strand
TGATAAAGCAAGGCCTGTAAAGCAGTGCCTGCCAGCATGAATAGGGAACGCGAGAATATTGGAAATGTTCCTGAAAATGAAAAAAAAAAATCTGGAATTTTCTTTTTTTTTGGTTGAAAAGTTCATCGATTTGTTTGTAACCTCCACATCCAAAAAAAAAAAGGGCACCATTTTTATTTAAACATTTTATTTATTTATTTACTTACAATAAATTTTGGTTGAATAACTACAACCGTTAGAACCCCTCGCATTCCAAAATCTTGGGTGTCACTTTTCATTGCTAGTTTAGAACAGCGTCAAAAAAAGGTAGGATCCGCTACCCTAACGGAATGTTCTGAAACTGCATATTTTTTTGATTTTATTTAACAAACGACTATAATGAAATTGCGCTGTCGAAAATACGTAACTCAACTTTAGTTTTAAAATGTATTCATTTTATAATATTTTTAAGAAAAAAATATTTAAAATACAAAACAAATCCAAGCACAATTCACAATCAATGTATTGTAATGATTTTTATAGTTGTATTAATTTTCATATATTCATATTTATCCATTTATTCTATTTATTCTTATATTTTTTAGTAATCTATTATATATTCAAATTCTACTATTAACCGTAAATTCTGTTTGTTTATTTTCAAATTTCCTGTTGGCGTGCTTTCCTTCTGATTCGTTATAATTTAAAGTTTCAGTTAAAAGTCAGTTAAGAACCACGTGTGTTTTAAATCCCCAATCAATTGTAAAAGCACGCCATCCAGTCGCAGCCCCTGTAAATAAGGTTTTTTAAACCCCTGATTCCCAGAATAAACAAGTTCAGTTAGAGCTCTCACTCACTCCTATCTGATCTCTCATTCCACGAACCAGTGACCAAAAACACCACCACAATATATGTATATTCTATATATTCTGAAACTGTTCCCGCTCTTCTGCATGCAACATTTACAGGTTTAACTACATTCTGTGTCTCTGTCTAGATTCAGTGCTCGAAACAGTCTCTGATAAATTATAGCTATGGTTCTAATAGTAAGAATTCTGACCGTTACGAGCAGGAAACTGAGGAGACTTAATCCTTTGCTTGTTGTGCAGCAAATTTTGTAACAATAATTAATTGTAAGCTCGTGCATTAGTTATTGTTATGC
This sequence comes from Thereuonema tuberculata, assembly GCA_023159025.1. Taxonomy (NCBI): domain Eukaryota; kingdom Metazoa; phylum Arthropoda; class Chilopoda; order Scutigeromorpha; family Scutigeridae; genus Thereuonema; species Thereuonema tuberculata. The sequence continues at coordinate 23,105,990 of JAFIDM010000007.1, read as the reverse complement.
AATGAATAACAACAAGCTCTGTTGTTGCAAAAATATTTAACAACATCCTAACATTTTTTTTTTGATCAAAAGATTTTTTAATATCATTTGGGGGCGAATCTTTAGTTTTTTGATGCCTGTTTTCAGTTGAATCTGTTTTAAACGTTAATAAAAGAAAGATTTTTTATTCAAAATGGCTTCCTGTTCACCCCTTACAGCCATTCCGTTCCTCCCACATTTTAATTCTATTTTTACATTAAAAAAAAATTATTCTACACTTACAATTTATTGTAAATAAAATATAGTTAAAATAAAATGGACATTATTTAGGTATACAAAATTGAATATACCGGTATAAATTGAATACACTTCATTAAAAAAATTCAAGCCATTTAACGTTTCTAATGCATAACCTTTTTTTTTTTTTCGAAATAAAAAAATACATCACATACCAGTATGAAACAGAGTGAACACTATAATATGCAATTATGCAATGATAAAGCCGGCACACCTGGTTAACTTGATATTTACAATAAAAATAAAATAAAACGACCCGTGAACACAAGACTTGAATATAATCTGCAAGTTCGTTAAAATTGAAAAATGTTACAGAAATACCTTTTAAATGGGATAACTGCACAAACAAACTAAATGCTATATTTCAGACATTCAAAACAAAACATCTATCTTTCCTTATCCTTTCTCATGCCTTTTTCTGTGAAAGAAACCCCACCTTTAATGTTAAGGACAGTGGTGAAAAGTACTGATAAGGTCCTATCAGTAGCCACAGTTGTAAAGGACATTTGGACACACTTGGAATGTATTTAGTGTCTTTGGTCATTAGGTCCTTATTTGTACCAAAATCGTGAAAAATAAAATATTTTTTTAATAACCCAGTAGAGTTTCTGCTTCTTAAATAACAAATTTATATTTTATCGTAAACTGAAGAACAGAAAGACGAACATGCAGACTTAGTGACTTAGAACAATTTTTGTTCATCCTAAACTGTTTCATTCTAACCCGTTTATCTCCAATGAATTATTAACTAATGTTAACTTTAAAAAAAAAACACCTGTACTATTCTTTGATAACCACTTATCGTTATTCTTAATAGAATAGGAAGAACAGAATGTTCTTCTTAATTTTGCAATCCAAACTTTTACTTCCTATTATTTTGATCTTATACGTAAATACTTCTGTCAAATGTAAATATTGAAAAATACAATGTATTAAAACCCGCATTCTCTAGGTTCGTCACTAGAGACGGTCAACGTATATTGGGAAATCATTAGGTTCTACAGCTTCGGTTGTACGCTTCAATTGTCTTGGTTTCCTATAATAAAGATGATACTTTTGATTCGCTTTAAAACTACTACTTTTCGTCGAATTCACCTGCGGGCTAAGGGAAACCAAGCTGCCAAATCCAAATCTCCGTTTCCTCAGATTCAGTTTTTTCTGTATTATAAAAATTAAATGATTTTTTTTTCCTTTTGCAGGTTAGAAAATAAAATTAGCAGAAAACGAAATTCAACAACAAGCAATCTGTTTCATTACATTATTTAGTAGATAGAAGTAGGCCTAAATCATTTCTGATTAAATGTATTTCTTTTAATTAATTTAGAGAAAAGATAAAAATTAAAATTGAATTTTATAAGACAAGCCATTAAATAATTCTCTTCAAAAGAGAGCGATTTCGATGAAATTTTGTTAGTTCAATTTAAAATCTCCTCTAAATATCCCTGCTCGAAGTAGTTAAACGTCATAAAGGAAAAATCATGTCATAAATTCCCTGGGTCTCTTAAGACCATTCTCTCAATCCCGTAACATCCGACATGTTACTCATTAACTACATCAACGTCATTATCAAAGAAGTTCTTCGGAAGATTTAGTGAATTTTAAAAGTTAAAGGGTCCCTACAACAGGCCTTGCAGGCCCTTGGTCTCACGGAAAGTAAGGCTCCGGCGTTTCTTGACCAACGGGACTCTGTTGAGGTCGGATGGTCAGTCCAACGCCCGCCCTCCTTTAACTCCCGGGAAAGAAACCCGGTGCTCATTCGACAGAGGGTTGGTGGGCCCTAGTGAATTTTATTGAAGTTTAAATATCTGTTCGCCATTAAATAGGAAGACGATTAATCTACGCGTGTGTTTTATTATTAAGAAATAATGAGGGAATTTACACGTGGTTAAGTCAGTCGATTTTCCCACAGAATGTCACAACTTCTGTAAATAAGAAAACAAGCCAAAACGTTTATGAACGAATTTAGATGCTATTTTCGATTAATTAGTTTTTATCAAATAGCGATGGAGGCAATAAAAGAGAACGGTATTTTCGCAACTTACTTGTAACGTATCACAGCCAACGAGTACAAACAATATACACCTCCAAATTGTGAATTTGCTGAAAATTGATTAAATTCGCAAATTCATTAAATGGTCTAAGGCCATTTTAATACAACCAAAGCATGAGTTATATTTAATGCTTCTAGTATGTACCATGATCATTATTCTAATTTTTGCAATTATTGTTAGATCATTGTTTCCAACAAAGGTTTCTCTACAAGAATTTCAGCCATTTTCTTGCTCCAATTCCACAGAGACAAAATATTAAATATTTTTTTGTTTCAAAAGCCCGGGCTCTTGGTACTTTTGCCATTAGTCTCTGAGCTTTTGTTCGAATAATCGTTGCCCAGGGTACGCCACAGCTCACGTTGTACTCACAGAAGGAAAAACGTTACTTCCATGCCGATACAGGATTCTAACCCAAGTACCGGTATATCACCCTCACGGCAGGCTCCGCCTTAAAAATAAACATCAAATAGAAACGTCTGATAAACTCTTAGTTATAAAATAAATATTCACGCCAAGTTTAAGGAACGATTGTCTGTTTATTTTTTTGCCTAAATTAGGGGCACATACACATACAGTAATTTCATGAAAATACAGTAAAGCCCCGATTATCCGCGGAATTGGGTGGCAAGGGCTTCGCGGATAACGAAAATCGCGGAAACCCGAAAAAAGGCAAAAAATGAGGTGTACACACGAAAAAAAATATTTCACACGATTAAAAACTACGTTTTATTGTAAAAAAAAAAACATAATATGTAAAACTTTAAGGTATGTACAGTAAAGCAGAAACCTTTGCTCTACGTTTGCATCCACAAATTCCGAGAAGGCCTATAGGATCGTGATGCACAATAAACCTGTCAGTAATTTTCGACCTTCGCACTGTAGGGCCAATTGTATTTTCCTGTTGTTGGCTTGGATTAAAACTGGTTTTTTGAGGTGCGTAATTAAAATTTTTTTCGCAGCACTCGCGGATAATCGGGGCTCTACTGTAGCTGTTTTTCAGAAAACCAAGTTAAAAATTGAGTTTTTAAATTAAATCCTCTCAAAATCACAAGCTAAAACGAGCTCGTTTGAAAAAGCACGTTTTCATTTCATTTCATTTATTAGAACCTTATTTCTACTTGGATAATTTTGATAAAATAATTTTATTTAATCGCTTTACACAAATTAAATCCACAGAAAAACTATTTAAATAATGTATTAATATTTAATTTACTTTTTTTTTAAATATTTATAATGTTTGCGAACTCCTTAGAAAATGATGTAAATTTTATGATGTGAACTTGAACTCTCATAAAGTGTTTATGAAAGAGTTTATTATTTTCTCTTTATTCTATCATATAAACGCCAAATATTTACATTACATCTAATATAAATTTTAGTCAATTTGTTTACATTACAGCGTTACATTCATTATTCGATAGATTCAGTGTTCGGGAGTCAAAAGCTTTTTAATTCTGCTTTTGTTTCTTTTCGATTTATTGTTTGGGATCTGAGTGCCTCGATTTTTGTTGATGAACAAATAAAAAGTTGTTTTTCTTTTCTTTCCTATTAAACAGGTCGCGAACCTCCTTGATAACATTTGTTTATTTATTTATTTACTTATTTGTTATTATTTTTTGTTTTCTTCGTTTTGAAATGAAATCAAATAAAATCAATTTGAGATCTTACAACCTTTTTTTTTTAGCAGCTAAAGCTAAATTGAAAAAATTAATTTTTGTAATGTTTTTGGTTCTGAGTAACTTAAAGCCCCGCGAACACATGCAATTTTTCAGCAATTTAGTCGTCCGATTTTGACGTCACGAGCAGTTTTGAGCCCGTTTATTGATTATATTGACGTCAAAATCGGACGACTAAATTGCTGAAAAATTGCATGGTGTTCGCGGGGCTCAAAAATGTTTCAATTACTGAGTTGTTCGTTGTTTTTAACTATTGTTATACCCAGGATTTGAAATGGGGAAGGAGAGGGTTATAATAATCACGACCTATTCATCCAAAAATTAAAAAAAAAGTTTTGCCCTTTTGAGAATGGGGTTTGGGGGTGGGTGGGTTACAAACAAAGCGATGTATTTTCCCACCCAAAATCCTATTTTTTTTTTTTTTCCATTTTCGGATGTTATGCGGGGGAGAGGGGTTGTAATCCTTTTAATCCCCCCCCCCCCCGCCACGGTACGCCTTTCAAAATTTTCATTAATTGAAGCTGCTGAAGGAATGACAGGAGGTGAAGAAAACACACGGAAAGTGAAGCAAAGAGGAAATTCAAAATTCTGTTGGATTCGGCTAAAAAAGAAAAGCAGAAAGATTTCGACTGAAACAACTAAAATTAAAATATATGTATTTTGACAAGAGTTCGCGCGATTCCTCCACCTCTCCGATTTGAGAAGCATTCGTCTGAGTGTCGCTCAGGCAGTTATGGTATTTCGTATTCATTAAGAACACCGTCGTATACTACTAGAAGCTGATAGGTTTATCTGCCTAACATCTCCGACGCTGAAACGATGCTAAGATCGCGGTGGAGACGAGAAATTCAATTCAAAGTCTTTTCTGAAATTCCTAGTCAATTATTTAAGTACTAAACACAGATATCGGAATTCTGAATTAGAGATGCAGATAGACACACGCGCTAATGGTTCTGCGCATGGATCTACGAAAACGAATGGTTAACAGGGATTCCGTTTATTCTGTATTTTTTCACGAAGATGATGTTATTTCAAACATTGAATAAACTTCCCTAAAACAAAACCTCTTTTATTTGGAGAACTTTTTTTTTTTTAAAAAAAAAGGTCATGCTTAAATATAGTGTTTAATGGTGTAATGTTGAACTATCCCTTGTAAAGCTATAAATGTTAGAATTAGAATAAAAAGACTTTACGAAGAGGAAAAAAAGAGGTTTCCCTTCGACCTCAACTTAGTCCCGTTGATCACGAAACGCCGGGAGCTTCACTCCCGTGACCCCAAAGGCCTGTAGTGGGGGGATACTGTAACTTAAAAGTAAAATGTTCGAGTTTTCTTCAAGTTTTCCATTTGCAAGAAAATTGATTTTATTTGGAAACAAGCCTTCTAAATCCAATTAATTTGAATCAAACAAAACACGCCCAAATTTAAAGTAGATTGTTAGACTTAATAATAGTCGTCAATGAGTTAAGAGTTTGCTTGTAATACTTTCAATACGTAAATTCCTTGACATTCACACGAGCAACACAGATTGGTTCTCGTCCGTAACATGCATGACAATTTATTTATTTTTTTTTTAAATCCACTTCCCCTGATTCCAAAATTATCAGTAGACTTACACAACAAAGAAATTTTTATGAGTCTAACATATCCTTAGCAAAATTAGCTAAGAAGCTCGTGTTTGTCTATATATCAATAGCTTCTCTCATTTTTTTTTTTTTTTTATTATCTAAAGCTATCTGAAATCTGTAAGTTTAATACAGTCTAACAGATGGATGTTGACGATCTCGTTTGCGTGAGAATTTCGGAAAACACGAGATCTGGCCATTAGCCTCTTCAGCAGGTCTCAAGGAATTTAGTATTTTGAATGTCTGTCACTAGGAAAATGCTATCTAATGAATTTACTGTTTGTTTATTGACTGTTTTCAATTTATGAAAACTGTATTAAAATGTAGTAATAGTCTTATGCATTTCCCCGTATTATAATTCATTTAACTATTTCAATTTACTTCGCCATTTTGTGAGAAGACATGGATAGAGGCTATTCTCGCGTAAATTACGTGAAATCACGAAAATACGAGATCGTCAAGATCCGTCTGTTGGATTATAGGTTAAGCTGTTGACTATGTATATACATTACAGTTAAACCACCGCGAGTATATTAAATCGCAGAATTAAATTACAGATTGGAATGTTGAATCTTCGTATATAAACAACAAATTAAAAACATTAATAACTTAATTCTTAAAATATTAGATAATGTAAACATCAATTTTAAAAAAAAATCTTCTTAAAAAAAAAAGAAATATTAGGAAAAAATTTAAAGTAACTAAATAAAAAAAAAATTATATACATTATTAAACAAAACTGTTTTGTTTAATATTTTGAAGTCAATAGGGAGAAAAACCAATTATAATGAAGGTTTAAAAAGTAGAAGAAACTGTTTAAGAATTTTTAATTCAAAATTACAAAAAGGATTTAAAGTCATTAATTATAAACTGTTTATTCAACTAAATTGGAAAATTTATAGATCTGAAAAATTTTAAAATATTAGAAATGTTAAAAATCAGTTAATATCTGATGTAATTGATGAAAAATAATTCTAAATTTCTAACTTAATTGATTAGTTTACTTATATTAATCTATCAGCGCGTGCACCACAGGTTTATATTTGGATAAGATATACGATAGGATATCCTAATAGGATATACGATAGGATATACCTAAAAAGACTGGTAAACATAAAAGAAAAAAAAAAAAATATTCTGCTAAATCGAATCGCGCTAAAAAAAATTAGTTTTATTTTTGATTTATGTACTTATTTACTTATTTATTAGAACAAATTGATAAATAAACAAATAATATTTTCAAGGAAATGCAAAAACATCGAAATACTGCCTTACTTCATTTAACGTAGTGCAGAAAAATAAAATAAAAAAAATGAGATAAAATCATTTATGTAATTGCTTACTTGGGCTTATAAAAATGAAACCGTTCAGCAGACTGACAAAAAATCGCCGAAAGAGGGACAGAAGAAGAGCGAATAAAAAAAGAAAGAAAGAAAGAATCTTCCTTCTCGGAATGTATTGATCGACAGCGAAATCTCTTTACGATGTTCATCGTAAACTTCCTGTCAGACAGATTCTGATAATGCCAAAGAAATACGATATACATCTTCCGGTAAACATAGAAATAAAAAAGGAAGTAGTAAATTAGCCAGCCCTATTGCTTTGGAGGAGGGAGTAAGATTTTATTTTTGTTTTTAAAATTTATACAGAGACAGAAATTGCTAAGAAAAATATGAAAGAAAAAATATGGAAATTTTTTACACATAAAATAAATACTTTAAAATAAATAATCAATAATTGACTGAGCATTCGCAGTCTCTATATTCGAGTACAACATTTCGTAATAAACAACAATGGGTGAGACCATGTTTTTATTAAGTGACATCCTAGAACAGCTGTTTCACGCTCTTTGAGATTGAATTTTGTAAACATTAAAAAAATTCATTGAGTCCGGAGGACTGCTAGCACAAGAATTTTCTCACTAATATTTTATTAAAGTCCTCCTAGCGAAAGAATGACTCTGACCTTGAACTACAACAATGATCTCTTAATCATTCCAGGACTGAAGTTTGTATAGAGAAACTATTCACAATCGCCAATCAGAAGCCAAGCACTTTCCCGCCATAAACACTGACATATACAATCGATTCAAATTCTACTATTGCGACATCTGGTGGCCACGGTCGTTCTTTGGTTTGCCCGAATATAGTGAGTTTTTTACTGATTTTTTTGCTTTTGAGGTTCCACCGCGATTCTTGTTTTCTTAATATTTTGATCCCGTTCTTACGGACCCAACTTAAAATTTAAGAATAATTACTTTGAGCCCTCCCCAAAGCACCAGAAAAATCCATCAAAAATGATAAAGACTTATATCAAGGAAATAACAAAGACTTATTAAGCAAGCAACAACACTGGTGAAAACGTATTGAAGAGGGGTTTTCTGCAAAGGAACCCGAAAGGCTCCGTGGAATTTTTAAGTATCTTTTCATACTCTTTTTAAACGTCACTTGTGTGTTGTCATTTTGGTGTAAATTACTTAAATTCACACACGTAAAAATATTTTTAATTATTTTAAGTATTAAAACAAAAAAATGAGGAGTGTTATTATTTGCAAGTTCAATTGTCTATTAGGAATTCAGTTTCAACTAATATTTCTTCCGAATCGATGGAATGATTTCAGCTATTAAAAGATAAATTTGAATGATAATAATTAGGATAAATTTGCTTCACGCAGAAAGTTTCGATTTAATGTTGGGACCAGGGGTGTGTATAGGATTTTATTTAGTGGGTGGGCAAATAGGAAGCCCACCCCCAACACGAAAAAGAAAAAAGTAATTTTCAAAATTTTGAAGGAACTAACGTCTGGCCGTAAACTGGTCATCCAACCAAAATAAAAAAAGAAAGAAAGAAAATAGAGTCTATTTTATACAATTTCGAGATTTCGTGCGGGTACAAGGCCCTCTCGCCCCCCCCCCCCTCTAAATACGCTTATGTGACAACTGACGATGTCGAAGTAAATCTTAAGAAACAGTGTATTATCTGGTGGATAGGCAAGCGTATTTCAAATATTTTCATTAAATACTACTAAATACTTTCTAGAAACCTTAGACACTCACTATCTTTGGAAATATCTGTGTTGGAATGTACATGTATTCAACAGGTGATTCTCACGTACAAAGAGACTTCAGTATCAATTCTTTGTACATCATAAAGTTCTCCACTGAAGTTTCACAAGGAAAAGATGATTATTTTTTTGAATTAAGAAAAAATAACTAATACACGTAAAACCAGTTAAATAATCTACAAAAGTCCATAAGCCGCACAGATTAAAAGTCCTAAAAGAAAAATCTATTTATTCTGGAAGTTGAAACCTTAATGTAGATTTACCCTAACCAAAATGATTTCTTTGTTGATTGTTAGAAAACGAAATCCCTAGGTAAGGAATGTTAGATTAAAATATAACTCAAATTAGACACTTTTCCATCATGTGATTATGTCAAAATTTCGACTAAATTTCCACATCCGTTATTCGCGAAGTCGGTTTAAGGATAACAGGCTGACGTAGTTAGGATCGACAAAACAAGCAGCGATAGGTTTTCGTCTTAAATTAATTTACATTCACAAGGCTGAAATTAAGAGTCAGAGAGAAAAATACTCCTCAAATTTTTACATCGAGCTTTCTGGAATACATTAGTAGCAAAAGACGTCACAACAAATTATGAGTAACTGTGAAGATAATCTATTTTTTTTCCTCAATTCTGTGAAGTTAACTGTAACTACCGTATTCAACACTTCTTTGATTCTGATTCACAGTTAACATTCAGGGGTCCGGAATAAAAGCTACATACTGTTCCGGGAAAGTGAATTCTTAAAATTCTTAAAACTTTTTAAGTTTAGGTTATCAAACGTAACGACTAATTTGCGAAGGAGCCGGGTTCGCTGAATTTTATCGTGAATTCAGAAAATTCATTCGTGAATTTCTTTTCACGAATTCGTGAATTTTTTTTGTTTTCTCCCTGTAATTCTGCCATGGAGGAGTCCCAGGATTAGACCAATCCTCTGGCTACCGCGTTTCTTTGCCGGAAACGAATATCGGTCCAACTCCCCTAACTTAAGAACAGAATGAACTTGCCTTAACTATCCAATGACTGTTCCTTATCAAGTAGGTCTACAAACTGAGGCGGGGAAAAAAATCATATTGAGACCAAGGATTTCGGAATGGGAGGTCGCCGTAAACCATCAACCAAAAAAAAAAACCTTGGCTCCTTTCTCGGATTGGGGGGGGGGGGGGATTTACAGACCTACCAATAAAGTTTCCAATCAACAAAACAGATTCAAAAATCTGACATTTCGCCCATTATCGGTGCCTACTTGTCAACTTTTACTTATTCATTCATTTAGGGTTATCTGTTTGCTATTTAGAAGGAAAGATATGGAAATGTAGAATATTTTTTTATTGCAAACGCTTAACTCTTACAATAACAGCTGAATTGAAGATCTTAAAGTTTCTAATTAGAATTATTACTATATTGTTGGAAATGTGATAGAAGATGTCACAGTTTCTATCAATGTCAACTATTTGATATCACAATCTTCAAGAAATATTATCAATAAATTCTCTAGCAATAACTAAATGCACTTCGACAACAACAACAGAAGCATAATAAAATCTATGTTAATCTACATATTTAGACCTGTACCTTCATCTTAATATTTTTTTCTTACGATAAATTCACGTCTGAATTATTTATCTGTGAAACAGTTTGAAACAAACCCCCGCCCTTCCGTCAAACGCCCATTCATCTCTTTCCCCTACTTTATAATCTCATGAATAACAAATGCCCCCATAACGCAAAACACAGACTCATTAATAATCCCATTTCATCCTGTGTCATTTTATTCTTCGCTATCGTTCATTTCGACAATTCAATCAAAACTGCATCAAATACATTAAAACCAAACTTAATAACAAAGACATAAAAATAAAAGGAACAGTATTAATAGATCTTTAAAAACTGATGGACGTCAGATTCCGTCTTCCTCGACACACCCACGGCTTTTTTAAGACTAAGAACCCTTTTTCTTTATGACAGAAAGCGAGGTGAACATGTGGTCCGTCCTGAAGGAAGCCCAGGGACAAAAAAAAAGTTCACGAATTTTTAAAAACTGAGTGAAATAAACTCCTTCCAAATGGACATTACGGTTAGTTGAAGTACGTAACAGACATTTCCCTGGAATTCTCTTTTAATTTCTTGGAACACTCATTGTACTGTCCTCCAAATGAAAGATGACCGGCGGAAGTTTGAGTTGGTAGCTGATCAATTATGTTTTCCTGTCACAATGGACGACATAGTCTGTTTTCACTGAGAAAGACATGTTGATAACGCCAAATTAAAACTTCTCTCGACTATTTAGCGTTATTTCAAAACCAGTTGCTAACAATAAGGATTTATATAAATAAATAAATATATATTATTTATAAATACAATGCTCTTTTGCAAAGTAACAAGCGATTAGCACAATGGCGGCGTCCTTTCATTACATCAGACGGACGTGCCTGACCAGACTAATCGATGATACATGCGCAGATCTCACAAAAACAGGGCGGCCATCATTCATTGGGAGGACAGTAGTATTGCCGGTACTTCTGTGAATTCTGCGTGGAATTTTATTCCCCTGCTTGGTTTTGCGACCGCTTAGAACCTTAAAACTTCAACGACCCAATGCACCGAAATCGACCCAATTAACAAATGACCTTTGAATTACGAATTTCTTTTATTTATATATTTTCTAATATTGTTAATACTATTTGTTTTCAAGTTATTCTTGCATTTGAGTAATAAAGAAACTTATTGGACTCAAGCATTGATTGCTTTAACTTCCCGGTCACCGATACGGATTTCTTTTCTTTTAACATTAAATTAAAAGAATCAGAAAAAAACAACAACAATTAAGCAACTGTTATTAAGCAACGAGCACTAACAACCATATCATTACAAAAATATAGAGGTATGCTTTTTGATACCACATTATTTAGCTGTGATGTTAATAGAAGACTTTCCTGCCGAATGAATACAAATCAACAATTTGCAATGCATTTATGAAGTTGTCTTGCTTTCAAGTATTTACTGCCATGAAATACACATTTCTATACATTTCATCTATCTATCCGCTTAATTTCTATTACATTTCTTTATTATTATTCATATTTTTTTTTTAATATTCTTTATATATTTTTTTGTAGGTTGATATATTCTCTTATGAATTTTTAAATGCTTGAAACGTCTTTGCATTTACTAAAAACCGTTTTACATCGAATTTAGACTTTAAGATAGATTTCCTATGTTTGATTGATGATTATTTTAATTAATTGATAGGTGATTCAGGTTTATTTGCCGAGGGTTTAAGACAGGCGGACGTCGGGCTGACCACCCGACCTAAACTTATTTCCATTGGTGAGTAACTGTCGGGAGTTTACATGGCCTTTTGTAGAATACATAAAAAAACTACATAGGGACAAAAAATACATATGCGATAGTATTTGCACATTGTTAGGAAATCTAAAAAGAAGAAAACAAAAGATTTTTCTGAAAAAATAAGTGGCAACACCCAAGCGATGGATAAAAGTTCAAGATTTCATGTTCTTTTTTTTTATTAGATGTCAAATGTAAATTTTTAGAAATACTTTTTTCACGCTGGATAAAGACCTATGGATGCACTGATTTCGTAAACAAATAAAAAAAGAAAAACAAAACAATATAAAAAAAAACACGAAGAATAAAAAAAAAAAAAAAAAATCCTAATAATAATTACTAGGTCTAAGAAACTTAGACTTTTAGCCCATTATGAGGAACAATTTGTTTGATCGGATGTGAAAAATTGATATGCTCAAAATGAACGAACGCCTCCTAGCGAGCTGTTCTTCAACTTACGAATTATTCCGATTTTTTTGACAGATTGTAGGTAGTTTCTAAGCATTGGGCCGCCACAACTGATTGTCTAGTAGTATATGAAGGAATTAGTGAATTGCAGTGCGCTGTCTATGATAATATCTAGATATTTCAGACCTGACTTTGATTCAGAGGGAACAGACCATAGCGCTTTCACGCTCCAAGAGCCTAGGCGATCAATACGCTTTATTTATCGACTGTCTATAGACCGATTCATCGCCTGCTAATCGTCTGAAATAATGATTAACATATCAAAAAAAAAGGGGGGGATGAAGGGAGGGTAGAGAAACATGTTGAAACTGCTGATGGTAAACTTGGTGATTCGATGCACGAGATTTGTGTGTTTTCCCTGTAATAATTCTCCTCCCACAGGAGACAGCAACATTCATTAACTTCTGCATTAATAAGGTTGGATAATCTGTCTCATCTGTATAAATCATTTACGCAATAAGTGTAATTAATCAGATCAATTTTATGGATTATTCCTCTTAAATGTTACCATTTCCCAAAAGACCCTTCGGCCCACAGCAATCATAACTCATACACTCCTTCATACTCCTGCCGGTTGTACTTTTTTTTGTTATTTAAATGACTTCATTTCAGATCTGGGTTTTTTTTTTGTCGTTATCATTGATATATATATATTAAAAAATGAGAATAATTTGAATACAATTTATTGCTTTAAATTGTAACTAGCAGCAGTTGAAGGTTTTACTTAAAAGTGATTACACCAAGCTCTATTCTCAAATGAAGGCAACACAGGAAGTAGAGACATCTGCGTTCACTGTTACATCTGATATAACAGTTCAACGGATTGAAGTTGAGACTGGAAAGCCAATTCAACGCTCGCCCGCCGGCGAACAAATTTATTATTTGGTTTGAAAAACATGGCGTAACCACACGTGCAATCTTTAAAGAAATTACATAAATTCACAAATAAAAGGTTTCATTTAAGGGATCTTAGCGTCATCAGGCGGTTAGCATTATAAATGACCAGGTTGTTAGACACATTTCTAAACCAGGAAAATTAACATAGATCAATTTATTATTTGGATTCTAATAATAATTGTGATTGAAGAGAATGAAGTAAAATTTATTGATGTGACAATACCCGGAACAGTCGAATGGAAGAAGAATAAAATATAAACATGTTGAAATTGAAATATTCTACAGGCTATGGAAAAAGAAATGTACGACTTTTCCCAAAACCATTCCCAAAGCCCTTAAGAAACATTAGGCTAGGATTGAAATTGAAAGAATTTAACAACTGAAAATTCACTGCACTATTAGAAATATCTCAAATTCGAATAATAACATCTGATAATGTCATTATATCGTCAGTTATGACTATCAATAACTCAAGTTTAGAATAGATGAAACAAACAATCAGATGAAAATAAATAACTCCCGACAAGGAAGATAACAAAAAAGAATTAACTATTATAAAAGCAAATAAAAGTAAAGGAATAAAGATCTCAGAGGAATTACACAAATAACCTATAAACTTCATCCACAATGCAAACTTGACTTCCGCACAATATAAATTTGGAATAAGAACTTATCAAAATGCTGGTGTGGTAAAAGAGTAATGTATAGGAAGACCGCTTAAGTTTTTAAGATTATTTTGCCCTCGAAATAAGCTTATTTAAAGGCAGTAACTTTTAGCGCACCTTAGAAAGCAAAGTCTGCTTTTTCACATAGTAAAATATTTGAAATATTCCAAAAATATTACAAGCTTGTGTGTGTGTGTGAATTGTCTGACTTCTCATTGATGTGGAGTATTAATAAATTTGTTCAAAATCACTTAGATCTCATTATTTAAATGTTAATTTTACACAATAATTTCTATTAGTTAAAAGACTAGTAACCAAAATTAAGAAACTTTCACGCTGCAGCCTATTTCAGACCTGAAATAGGCTGCAGCGTGAAGTCATTGTAGGCAAGCCTTTTTTTTATGGTTAGATAGTTTGCAGCTTAAAATTTTTAAACATTTTTATAGATAACAAAACTATTAATTGATCAGTAAATTGCACATTACTTCAAGGTTAGGTTGTTAATTTCAATTCAATATTTACATATATACTTTTTACATTAGATTCGTTTATGAGTAATTTCGTCTTTCGATGTAAATTGTTTTCAAGTCACATCTGAAGAGCATTTTCTTCACGATTCTTCACTTCACCAATGTGAACCCAACCTAACCTAAAGACGTGACAGAAATTTAACACGACTTCGTCATTCTCCTCTTCTGACATTCGTCAATCTATCCTAACTATGTCAATCTTAAAACCATCATTGCAATTCCAAAGTTTAATCTAAATTCAAGCAACAAGATAAAATTATCCTCTACAGACATGAGTAGAACTTTCGGTCCGGCAGTTTCAGACTAACGCGAACTAAGTCGAGTGTTCATTCGGACGATTGCCTGTCTTAAACCTTGGAAAAGAAAACCAGTACAAATTCTAAAGAGGGCTGGGTGGTCCTTAGGACCAGTCTGAGGGAGAATCAGTGTTGAGAATCCTTAATATCCGCATGGGTCAGGGATTGAACCAGGATCCTCCAGCCTGCAGTCAAGCGCTTGCCACTTTATGCAATAAGTAGTTATGTAATTTCCACTTCATCAGATAATTCACTCCTTATGTTTCACTAATTGCCTACAATCTCACAATTCTCTTTCTAAATTATTAACATTTATTTCAAATTTAATCGCTACTCCCTGATGTTTTGTCAACAGATTTCTTTTATTAACAACAAACTTCCCATTTCTTTACAAATGAAGTTTCTGACCCTGATTTTGTCACCACAGCCACGACAAAAAATTTCACTCTGAATCTGGATTTAAGATTTTGTTACTTCGAATAATTCACGCTTTTATTTTACACAAATACCATTAGACGTATCAATCCTTCAGCTTCAAAGTCAGCGCTCACACATGATAGACCCCGCCCACAATGACATCATACTCTTTCGTTCCACCAATCATAGCCATTGACTTCAAAGACCACATATGACTGTACATTCACCTTATTCCCGATTGATGCGGAGCTGATCGCATATTTTTATTGACAAACTAATAAAAATGATAAAGGGAAGCCTTTTGAATCAAGCTGAGACCCTGGGACAGCTGGTTCGAGCTTAGTAGGCTCTCTTCAGTCTGAGTTACCCAATCAAGAAACAACTCAACGAGGGGAAAAGTAATTAATAAAAAAATAATAAAAAGTTTATGAGGGGTCACTTGTCCTATTAAGAAATTAATAAAAAAGAAATGACTATATTCATCATGTGGGAATCAAGATTT
This sequence comes from Thereuonema tuberculata, assembly GCA_023159025.1. NCBI lineage: Eukaryota > Metazoa > Arthropoda > Chilopoda > Scutigeromorpha > Scutigeridae > Thereuonema > Thereuonema tuberculata. The sequence continues at coordinate 23,090,176 of JAFIDM010000007.1, read as the reverse complement.
TATATATAAGGGTTTAGAATCTTCTTAAGTCGGATATCTATATTTAAATTTTCCATTTAAAGATAATTGGCAGGAAGAAAAACAAGCTTATAAGTACAACTAATACCGTACAAAATGCAACTATTACTAGACTGCTGCCAAGTCTTGTTAATTTAAAGTTACTGTATACCTATGTAAGCCCTTGGAATCGCAAGAGGTACGATTCCCGGCGAAATCAGCGGGACTAATCTCCACGAAAGAAATCCGCTACCCATTAATAGAGACGTGGGTGAACCCTGGGACCGTCTGTAACAGAATTCAGAGTGGGAAAATCCCGGCATCTCGGCTGTTGGGTCCACGCCAAGCCTTGTTATCGGAATAACGATAGCATTTTACTTTAATTCGCGAATTTCTTTAGGACAAGCGTCTTTGTGTATTATTACTTCAGGTCGAAAACGCCAGTAAAATAATTCCTTATTTATTAAATGGATTTCAGAAATGGAATTTACTCTTGATTTGATTGCGAATGAGAATCAAAACGTGACATTCCTTTCAATGAAGGCAGAAAAACTGATTGTAAATGTCTATATTTTGACAAAAAAGAATAGAAAACAAAACTAGCTTTATTAGACGATTTAAAAACTTAAAAGTATTAAAAAATATTAAAAAGAAATGAATAATAATTTTATCCAAATGTATTTCGACGCAGCCTTTATTTGTTCTTATAATATTTTCTTTTTCTTTTTTATCTTAACAAAAGAAAAGCAAAGTCGAATGGTCCACCGCGATCCGACAGCTCGATTATCAAACTTTGGTTCAATTTACAGAAAAAAAAAAACTTGGTTCTTTTTTTCTGCTTTACCAAAGAAGCCTCTGTATTTTCTAGAGTCACTTTCTTCTGAGAATTCTACTTTATCGCATTCTGCAACCACTGAGATGAAGGATCTTTTGAGCACGGTGTAAATTTTATACCTTCTGGATTGATAAAGGCAAAAACCAGAAAACCCTGATTAAGCTGATTCCAGGACAGTTCAATTGCCGTAATGCAATTATTTTCCGAATGCAAATAAAGTTTCTTACAATGTTTGATGAGAATGAACCTAATTAAGAATAAATATATTTCTTCCCTTTTCTTTTTAAACGATGATGAGTATTTTTTTTTTATTGGTATGAATTATAATAATTACATAATTATTAGTAATTAATACAATCATGTCTTTGGCAATTCCTTGATTCCCTGTAAAGTTAAACGTTCGAATCCCAGGGAAGATTTGAATGTTTCTTGCCCTACCCTGAGCATTCGTGAACAGAAAAATCACCTAGGCTCCCTGGAATTTGAGGTCCCTTCGTGGCTCTCTATGATCCACTGGACAGCCCCGGGAAAGCCCCACAATCTCCTCCTTATTTTCCCCATACGCACACACTGCGGAAGTGTAGTAGCTGCCTTCACCCAAAATCAGGCGGTTATTGAACTATCAGGCAATTGAAATGTTATTACATCACTTGGGAAATTTCACAATTTGGCCACTATGTTTTTGTTTTTAACTACGCTTGTTTGGAAACTTCATCTCAAGATTGCTTCACTCAAAAGAAGAAAACAAACACTAACAGATGGAGTGGGAATAAAACACAAAAATAAACTGACCTAAGTCCCCATTTAAGGAAATGTAATAACGACTTAAATAATGGAATTTTTTGTTTCCGAATCACAACAGGAATTGAAACTAACAGAGAGAGAGCGTTGAATTGATTGTTATCTATACTCCGCACACGACCTTCTCGAACTTTCTCGTCTCTTTAATAAACCTTAACGCTTTGTAGCTATATAATTCATTCTTTAGTAATTTCCTTTTTTTTTTAATAAAAGTCATTATAATTGATTTTACGACGAAAATGTGACAGAAAATCAACTTTTATAACTAAATCAAATCTTTGAAAGCTTAAAATTTACAATTTTATTATCGAGTAAAAATTTTCATTAATTCAAATTTAATTGTAAAAAAAACAAAACACAAAAACAAAAACAAAAAAAAACCCATAAATTTTTAATCTATTTAAAAACTCGATGTTTTTGCACATGATCATAACTTCAATTCGAAACTGTTTAGTTTCATTCTTACTAATGATCAAAATTAAAAAATAGTCTAAATGTAATTTTGATTGAACTCATTCGTATTTTAACTTATTTGTAGTTTAATATGAGATCTATTATATTAAGACTATTTTTCAATATATCTCACATTAAAATACAAATCAGTTAAAATTTTTGCCCAATATTCAAAATTTTACTACGTCTAAAAAACAAATTATGAATTTTAGAAAAACATTTCCTTATAGCTTTTATTATTATATTACTTTACTTTCAATCTAAATCTGAAATTTCTAATGTTGAATAATTAGTGTTTTAGTTTTATTTACATTCATGTAACTTTATATTAACCCTGTCATTACTCTACGTTGATTTAACTTTGTAGAATTCATTGAAATTAAAAAGACATATAATTAATACTCATAAAGACATACGATAAACAACATCTTGATGGCATTTTTGTTATTATTGTTATTTATTGTTTTTACTTAGATGTAAATTCTCAAACATTTAAGTTACTGAGTGGATTAATTTGATTTCTAGATTTTAAGTATGTTTCATAAGGAAACTGGATCAAAGAGATCAAAAATGGCTGAAATTATTACATACGTTGATACTGAAAGTGGACACACAAGTCATTGTTAATTCATAAACCATCAGTGAGTAGCTCAAGGAAAGTCTATACTAAACAAAACAGTCTGTAGGCCAAATCTACATAGGCTATGTACCTAGATCAATTCCTTTTTGCGGTTTATAGATTACAGCAAAGTTAGATGCGATATCGAAAAGATCAAACAAATACATTATACTGTGAGTGAATTTTACAAGTTGTAAAACTATCAATAAGCTATTTTACATGATTTACTATTTTGCCAGTCCAAAAAGAAAAAGAAAAATTCAAATTAAAAGCTAGTTAAAGTTTATTTTCAAGGTTCTGTTGAAAAAATACAAGAAAAAAACAAACAAGCAATGAAATTGATACGAATAATTTAAAATAAAAAAGCGGGAACATTGAGATCATTTATAAAGCAACATCACTTAGAAAGTGCTGATAGAATTTCTTTTCCTTTAATTAATATTAATAATTATGGGTAGATTTCTAATAATATAACTAAGAATTTTATTGTAGACACAAGAATTCGACTTCTTGGATTCTCGAACGAAACAGCATTTTTTTTTTTGTTAAAACTAAAACATTATCTCCACTTTCCCTATTTAAACCTTTGTTCGGTAGCTTGCAATGGAATGTTGTGATAGATCACAGTAGGTTTTTCTTTGTAACAACTCGTAGTAATGAATGCGATCAATAAAATGTATTTGATGATGATGTATATAGTCTGATTTTATAATAAGTCGCGCAGGTTCTGATTAAAAAACAGTTCTGTTACATAATGTTAACAGTTATATTTACGTTTCTAAAAAAATAGATTCATCTATAAAACGGAGAGCGAAAAGGAGGTCTGTGGCTGAAAACGATTAAGAATCACTGAAATAATAATGTAAAGAAAACTGAGGGGTGCCACGGATTTTGCAATGGAGAGGTTATGATGGTCCAGTCAAAAAAATCTAGGAAACTGGATTTTTCCCAATACAAAATGGGGGAGGTTTTAACCCCCTCCGGTATTAAGCAAATGAAAGAGGCAACTGGTCTATATTAATGCTATTGTTTAGCCATCTCCAGATTTAAAACTATCTTTATAGCCTGCGCAGATGAACTACATATCATTACCTCTCTAAGGGATATTGTAACAATATATTAGTGGTTACCTCTCTAACAGTCCAATGGTCTATTAAGGGGTCTTGTATTTCTTTATTATCTTGATGAAATAAATGTAGCATTCTTCATATATATAACTTATTATTGTAACATAAACAATGCTCAAAGTTCCGTTGATGCTGACTACAGAATTGAAGTAATGATTTCTGCCAAAGAAATTTTTATTAATATAATGTTAGAATTGGAGAAAGCTTTATCATCACGGAGAAACCGACAAAAACCAGGGGATTTTTCCTGAAACTAACTGAAAATATTATAGAAAATTGTTAATATATAGAGGAAATTAAAATAGAATTGGTTAAAGTAATGATATTTCAAAAATCTGGACGTGGTTGTTTGTCAAATCGCGGCAAGAACCTATAAAGTGCGCGAGAAAAAGGAAAAAAGTTGCTCATAAAGTTAGGAGTGCGACACCGAAGGGTCAGCGAATGAGATGGGTTGTCGTCTTTGTCCGTTTTATGATTCATAAATGAGCGACACACGCACCTGATTATTCATTACCTCGAATGATAATGTTTCCATCCAGCGACGAGGCTATTCCTGCCGCCGCACACTAATGCCCGAACCTTGTCCGCAGATTACGAACTTGTAGCGCCATTAGCATCTTCATTCATGCGGAATCGCGGCGTGCGGTTTCGGACACGGACATCGGACACGCGATAAAGCAGAAGCATAAATAAAGAGCAACGAAAACCTACCTTCGAAACACCTTGATATTCCCGACATTAAAAAGTAAAGCTTTTAACATTAATAACTAGGTAAATTATCGGCTAAAACACCGAAGCGGCCTTCGAATGTGTGTTAGGGAAAAATTTCAACAATGCATCTATAAAACAAATTAATTAATCACCGTAGCAACACTACAGATCAGCACACAGAGAATTTACGAGTGACGATGTAATAAACAATAATGATCATACTGAAAATGTTTTGAAAACATTAATTTGTTTAATACTTTTCTATGAAGTTTGTACTACATTCTCCACAAGACATTTGTAATTACAAGATAATTTTTAAGAAAATTAATAACTTGGTTGGCTAAGAATATTAACAATTTTAGGGAAAAGTCCCAATAATTTCAAAAATTCCATACACACAAGGTCTAGAAACTTGATAGCAAAAATTAATAATGTCAATATTTAAAGTAGAGAAGTATATGGTTTTATTTAAAACTTCGAAATAACTAATTCTCTAAAATAAGGTCCTAGTCTGCGAACAATTAATAAAAGCAGTAAATTTTGTTGTTTTCTGACAATTGTTGTTAATATTACAACAATGTAACTTTTTATAAAATGAAAATTAAATTCTTTATATTAAATAGAATTTAATTCAATTCTTAAAGATTTTAAAAAAAAAAAATACTGAATTTCGAAGATTTTTTAACTATTTTTTAATGATAAAAAATACCAAACGCACACATTATTTAGGTTAATAGAGAAAAATAAAGTGGAAAAATAGATGCGTAAGAGATCTAGATAAAGTATAAATGAAATAGATCCTACTGTGGTGGCCATAGAACGCTCGATTAACTTAAGTGAACTCCGGTTATATATCCGCCGAACCGAAGATTTATCTGCAACCACGGAACGGGTCATCTACGCCCGGACGATCACAGCGGCGTCGACGGCCGACTAAAACATGGAAAAGCCGATACAAGTAGATGAACGATCGAGGAAGCACTAGCGACCACGAAACGACCCCGCTGACGGCCGTCGGGTAAGCCAACAACGGCGGCCTCATCAGCGTATCTCACGTGGTAAACACTGCACGACGAGTCGGCTTTCCCCGTCGGCGTTCGGGACCGCGTCCACCGTCGACACAAGGCACTGACTGTTTCGACGTATTCCAAAAACCAGGATAATATCTCCGGATACGTAAAATAGAGGATTCGTAGGTGTTGACACTTACGTTTTAATGCCCGGGGCTTGGCCTGTTTGCGTCTGGACATAGCCCTGCCTACGCCGCCCAGCGAAGCGGGAGTCCGGGTAGCTCCGATGCGGCGATGGGTGCCGTAAAAGCAGGGAAGTACAGGGCGTTAGCGGATCGGATTCTATTTAAACTGGGATTCAGCATGTGGGCTCGCTACGTCATGAAGCCTATTGAACACGGGGTCTCAGTGGGATAGACATTTCCCCCGCAGGAGATGATCACGTACGCATGCCGGCTGCTGGCACGGGCGTCCAGGGAATACAACTCAATTCCGAGCGACACAACCTAGCAGCTGCGCCTTCTCCGGATTGCACAATACCGCCCGAAAACTATCGTACACTCTCGCCGAGAAGGAATTTCTGAATTAGGCATTTTCAATGAAATATAAATGGATGGTTATGTGTTCTATTGTGTCTCCCATGCCACATGCAGGGATGTTTTGCTGAGGGTCACATGTCGCATTTTTTTCCTAAGCTTTATCACCGAACTTCCGCTTCTGCGCAGATGAAGACATTTAAAACAATTTTTATCGCGCCCCGCTAGATGTCAGTGTGTGACGAAGAGACTAGATCATTTCAGGATCACAAGGCAATAAAGAATATGACTTAAAACACATCACAAAAAGCCTTACCACTTACTGCTAGATTTAGTTCAAGTTATTTTGACATTACAAAACAAAGTCATTGTTTTTTTTCTGTTGTTTACTACTGAAACATTAAGAATGATCCAAACTGGAATAATCAGGAAATTACAAAGTTACTATTTAATACAAAAATCAGTATCTTCTACAAAATTTATTAGAAAGCATTCTAAAAAAAAATTATAATAATATAATAAATAAAAATAAAAACAACAACAACATAAAATTACAAATACGATGAATAAAAATAATCATACATTCAAAATCTCTTCTTTATCCGAAACTAAATAGTAAATATAGAGAAAAGCGTTGATCAATTATCAAAATTAAATACAAATAAGTTAGAAATAAATGAAAATAAAATTTTTTCATCATCTTCTTTAAAGAAAAGACTAATTGACTGCATTGTAAGTTGTTTATAATTCATAATTGAAGAACTAACAAGTTAACTGAAAAAAGGAAACCAAGGAAGAACACGCACAGTTAACTGAAGCATTTATTAGATGATTCGCATTTCGTTGTTGGGATGCGGTTGCTTACACACTTTATTAGCAGCTTGTGCGCTATCGCCATCTATGGGCCATCGAAGGAACTACTCTCAAAGTTGGAGACAATGTTGCACTTTTGGCTGTGAAAGTTTTATGGACAAATTAAACTTACGACCCATAATTTTTATCCAGTCTCGATTAAATTTGGGACGGATCGTTAACTTTCATTGACTTCGGTAGGTATTTAAGCTTCACGTGTATCGGTCCAAGGACTGTCAATGCTTACGAACATACACACAGAGATAAGCTAATCATAGTAAGCGATGTTCGCACTTTTTAAATAGGAATTGTCCCTAAAAGAGTAAAGAATCACAGGAAAGTGGGGAAAAAAGTATTAAAAAATAAAAGAAAAATAAACTGATTTTTTTTTTTTAATTAAAAAAAAAAAAAAAATTCCCCAATTTATTTGTCTTTGTAAAGCACAATTTACATGACTTTGAATTAAATAAAAGAATAGCTTTAATTCGTTCTTTATAATTAAGTTCTTTACACTTAAGACAAAGTTCTTTACAAGTTATGAAGTTCTTTACAATAAGACAAAGGAATACCATGCATAATTGCTATTTATTATTTTGTACACCAATACATAATTATATTTTTTTTCGTATATTATTTATTTATTTATTTGTCACATTAATAATATTGTTGACTGTTAGCAATGGCATTTCTTTTCTAAGACGACATTCACTTTTCTAGGGTTTCATTTATTCAAAATAAAAAAAAAAAAAACCCAACTTGGTTCTATATTTTTAACAGATCCAAGGAATGAATTGCTCAATTATTTCTTCAAATTTAAGGTGTCTTTAGCAAATGGAACTGCCGTTTAAGAGTCTTCAGAGGTGCCTTACTCCAAACCAGTTACTGTTCGTTTTCAAAAGCGAGAACCAGGACTCGGGGACACTTCTACCCCGCAAAGGGGTGATACGCTGAGATGGGCACTTCCCTAAGACCTGTGGTTTTTTTTTAGTACCTGTTATTTTTGCAAAAGTATTTATTCTTTTCATAATTCTTTCCCGAAAAGCGCAAATAGAACACAGCTACTAGTAAACTAACACTGATAAAAAGTAAACATCCCCTCTTTATTTCTTCTCACCCCTATTTTGAAGAAATCGAAGGAGACCTGGCGCATGCGCAAAAGCGTAGAAGGCTCTCGTAAACAAAACCGAACCGATTTCAACTTAATAATAAACCATCTCCTACTCTTATCACTCCTTATGGTAGAAGATGAATTCCGCTACACGCGCATCTCCCACTCTCCTTCGACTCGCTCACTGTTCCCTTATACTGTCAACGGAATTATTCCTTCTTGACCACCTCTTATCCCCTGCCATCAAGTGCCATGCATCAACCTTCCCAATTTAAAAGGCAATCTTCGGCACCATGAGATTATTTAGAGATCTCAGGCGGAATTGAACATTCTTTTTGGTTTGCAATTATAAAAGATCAAAAATCCTTATAGCTACGGAGTGATCATTGATTAAATCTGTGCTACTCCACATAAGTATTGAATGTACCGGCAAAGGGTATTCGTCCATACATCAGAAGTTCGTACTTATAGTCGAAATCAATTCTAAAAATATATACACAAAGGAAAAATAATAAAAGCACTAAAAGAAACACTAGATAACATAAAAAATTTAAAAACAATGAATGTAACAAGTATTCAGAATCTTAGTCAAATACAGTAAAACCTCGTTATTACGCTCGTCAAGGGACCATGAACTACAAGCGTAATAAGCGGGATAGCTATAAAAAAAAGCGCTACAAGCGGAATTTGAAGCGTTATAAGAGGGTAAAAGTACACAGAGATATATAGAAAATTCTAGGGACCGTATAAAAGGAGCGTGAAGAACGGGATAGTGCTATAAGTGGGAGCGCTATATCGAGGTTTTACTGTATATCTAAAATTTTATAGCTTACGGGCACAAAAAAGCTCCTAGGGGAGTATTAGTAAATAGAGATGCCATAGTTATTGCATTCCAAGTAAAGAATGCAATATTGTTAATTCTTCTTCTTCTAAAGTTTCTCTTTTATTCGAGATTATTCTTTACATTTCTCAGATGCTTTTCAGAATTCCTTTGGTTTGTATCCTGGCATACAAACATTTTAATTATGTTTTTTTTCTATATCTATACCTACCTTTTCAAAAGGCTCAGCTTATCCCTATCACAAAAGCCATTACTGTAATTCATGTTTCTCCCACTGGGCAGCGTGACTGTGCTCCCCGCTGGCGAATTCCCAATAAGGAAAAAAAAAATACTGGTCCCAGAAAAAAGAACAAAAAAAAAATTAATAAATAAGCCCCTCAAGAATCTTGAAAATTATTGGATAAATCTATATTATTATATTATTAACTGTGTGTGTGTGCGTGTTTGTGCATGGTTACGTCCGCAATACTAGAAGCGTTGCCAGGCAACAGGAGTATTGTTGCATGATCAACTCAACTAACTTACATTATGTGTGCGCGTGCGTACATCCGCAACAATGTAACGTCGGCACGCGCGTATTGTTGCATGATCAACTCATCTGAAGTATTTTAGATAAGAAAAATATTTCAGAATGTAAAAACAAAAATATTGTATGTAGAGAAATTGTTTAGAATTGTAAATATTGCATTGCATGTATTTGTTAGAAGTTAAACTTTAATGTATTTTTCGTTTTACTGGATGTCATGCGGTTTTGAAATAAATACATTATTGTTTTCCATTCATTAACTGTATCACGTTACGTATACGAGGCTTCTGGAGCGAAGCAATCGGCAGCCGTCTAGTAAATAAATAAAACGAAATAAGCTGTGGAACAAACTATACGTTTTATGAAAAATTCTTGCCATGACAATATACGCAAGATCTAGTAAATATAAGAAATATGATCCGATTTTGCGTAGAAGAAAAAGTAAACCGTCAAAAAAAGTGTACGATCTCACTAAAATTTTAGTCGATCTCAAATTTCATTTGTTTATTATGTTGACTGCACTTTTCTATAAAAATCCATTAAAATTATAATAATGAAAGAACAATATTTCTCTGGATGCTATCCAGGGAAGCTCGCTGTATTAGACAATTAGATCACAAACAAATGAACTGCTATGGTGCCGTTAGCTATTCTAACAATTCATCTTTATAGCTTTTGTAGTTTTGAAATACATTAAGTATTTCAAAATACTTCTTAGAATCTTAATGAGACTGAAACTGGACAATTTTATATCGTTTTCCTTAGTTTCTTTTTCTTTTCTTTTTTTTTTTTTTTGTGTGACACAAAAAAAAAGAGATAAAATCTTCAGTGAAACTTTTTCTTTATACAGTATACTCTCGATATCTCGAACTTTGATATGTCGAAAAATTATTTTCCCCCTTGATATTACATATTCATCTGATGTTAATTTTAATTCTTATGTCGAGGAGTTTTCACTCAAAACCTTGTTATGTCGAATATTTTTGGAAGTAAAAAATGAATTTTTCCGAAAAAATCACCGTTCAGTTGTGTCGAAGCAAATAGAGGTATTTTTCCAAGAATCTCTCACTTTTTTAAGAAATTCTAGCAATGTAAGTTCATTGTATTTTACTAATTCTTTTCAATTTAATATAATTATTTTCGACTATTTTTAAAAATCAAAATTATCATTCCTGTAGTTAGACTTATTGTTAACTATCATTACATATTTATACTTATTCTCATCTATCCAGACTCTAATTTTTAGAATATTATTCCGTATCTTGTGTTTTTACGTGAATTTTTATGTTTTGGTTTTGACCTTGTTATCTCGAAAACTCGCTATCTCGAATTTTTTTAGCGTCCCTTCGACTTCGAGATATCGAGAATATACTGTATTTGAAATGACCAAAATGAGATCAAGGTTAAGTCTAAATATATTGCTTACTTAAAAAAAAAAATCGAAATAAAAATGTATTTTTCTTTTAAGTAGATGTCTACCTAATTTTTCAATCTACGAAATCCTTCAATAAATTACAAAAAAAAAAAAAAAAAAAGGACAAACTTATCATTGATATCCGTATTGAGGAAATTGAAACAGTTCAAGGTCTCCTTAATCTATAGAAAAATTAACACATTGAATAAACAATATTTTTTTTCTAGAATACTAGAACAATACATATAATTTGAGAAATTAATATTGAAATCAATAAAGAATAAGCAGTTCATGTAAAATTTGGAGCCTTCTTTGTATAAAAGATTGAGTTTCTAATTTCAAAATAAAGCAAATTTCAGATTCCTATCTTCAGTTTGAGATTAGATATCCGATACTTCATGATTTCATCTCGCCGCCATATTAGATTCATTCAGAGAAAAATAAGTTTAAAATAGAGGTCAAAGTTCAATGGGAAAAAAAATCCTTACATTGGTTCAAAATTATTGGGGGAAGCAAAAACACATACACAAACTCCCATGTACGTACACACAGATATAATGATCACGTATGTCTTCCTTTTGGCTTCACATTATAGGATTCAAGTTTCGAGAATTCGTAAGTACGCGATTAGGGTGCTTCGACTTACGACTAGCAACGCCATCTGTCGTCCGCCACTAGGAATATAATGGAGGATTTTCGTCGTCATTTTGTTTCATTTTTGTTGATGAGCACAACCTGTTTAGCTTCAATTATCCATTGAAACAAATTTGAATGCTTATTTAAGCATAAAATTCGGCTTACAAGATTTCAAAAAAATCTTAGGAACGAATTAGCCCCATTAAGTCGACGATAATATTCCTATATAATCGATTTTCAATACATTGCTAATTTTCAAAAACTTTACCAGGCGCTTAATTGTCATAAGATAGACATATGCAACATACGGAGACCTTGGATATAGCTGGGGCTTCAACAGAAGCTCATATGATGATACAAAATTATATATATAAGGTAGGGGGCCCAAATATCGCCCATCTAAGAAAACTTGCCCATATTCTTGTCATTTATCGTCTCAGTTGCTTGCAAACAATTACAATATATCATATTAACCTTCACTTACATGTTCCTGAACCAATTACAGATATTACTATTATTTTGTATTTTTCCTCAATTTTTTTTCAGGCAAACCTCAAATTTTGAATTTTGTGAAAGTGTTTCAAATATCGCCCACACCTTTAAATACTTTGTTTTTTTGCACTTCTTTGCAGTTTTTTGTTTTTTTCTTAATCTTTTCACAATTCTTTATGGGTGTTGCGAACTTCTTTTTCTTTGGATCGTCTAAGTTCAGCCCCTTAGGACTTAGTTTTCTTTTGCTGAGAGAATTCATTAGAGCAATTGTGAATGGTGACCCACTCACAAGACTGGGACATTAAATGTTTTGGAAGCTTTCAGAAGGCCCATTTTTTTTATTTTTTACAGCTGTGACAACTTCTCTGTCCCATGTCTTATGTTGAGACATCTGTAATAAACCAAAATAAAATATCGCACAGTGGGCGATATATGGAACAACGAGGTGGGCGATATTGGGCACTCTCTAGCTTGTCAATTTGGGGGACGCTACAGACAAACCGGCTACCTCTAACAAGTTACAGACATTATCAACAGATAGGTTATTTCTTTCACTACTTCACGATATTAGATGGTTGCGATGGCATGAATAATTCATAAGCTGCAGCACTAAAAGAAACAGTAGGTTCATAACTTACCAGAACGAAAAAACTTCAAGAATTCATAAAAAATAAACGGGTTGAACTAACACCACCAAACGAATACAGCGTGCTAATGGAAGGAATGGCAAATTGTTTCCATCGGTTCCCGTGTGATAGCATCACTATCCCGTCCTACATCGCCCTGGGCGGTATTAGGAACGTAGGCGATGTATGGGCCCCCTACCTTATATATATTGGATTATATTTTCCAAAAACATTGTACAATTTTCAACTGATATTATTGTTATTATTATTATTTTCATATTTTTTCATAGTCTTTGTTTCTTGATGCTACTGAACTTATCAAAAAACAAACAAACACTGAATACAATGGCAAGCTTTTTTTTTTAAATCGATAAATCCAGTAAGAAAATACGACGTGTTAAAAATAAGACTAGATTAAAATAGTAAAATCCATATTCATAAAAAAATGTCTTATTAACCCTGTTCCCTAGGAATGTACAGATGATTTACACCTTTTTTTTTTTTTTTTAAAGTACAAGTTAACCTTCTACAAAATTCTGTAAAACGCATCAAAATTAATTGAATGGTAATTGAGAAGATTCAGCTAGTTCTAATCGTGGGAATCAATGTGAAGCCAAAACAATATAGGTGAGAAACTTCATGTGCTGGCATTCCGCAGGTTCCATGAATTCTTTTAGCGCATTTAAAGAATAAAAAAAGCGCAATTAAATATTAATAATATCGAAAGGTGAGACCCAGTGTTTACTAAGTGATATCCGAGAATAGCTGTTTCAAGCTCTTTGACGATCGTCAGCTAGGAGTAGAAAAAACGTGGGCGGATGCAGATTTTGATAAAATGAGAGGAAGGGTGAAATGTACGGTTTCCAAAGGCAGCTTATGTACTTCGCAGGGTCCTATAAAGTAACTACAGTCGGACCTCTATTTAACGAAGTCGCTAAATCCCGAAAAAAAGTTCGTTATATGGAAAATTCGTTAAATAGAGACTCACCTTTTAAAATTACTTTAAACTACATAAAACAGATTTAAAATACATAAACAATAAATATTAATAAAAAAATAATGATTTTAATGACATAAAGCATACATTACCACATGCGTACTTAAATTTTACTAATAAAGTCTGCTAATTTTGTCTTTGGTTTTTTGAAAAAGTATTTTCGTTGATAGTACGTCTTGCATCTTTGCAATGCACCAAAAACCCCTTCAGTATTTTCTTTAAATTGTAATCCGCGTCGGATTGTTTCAAATGATCATACGAAGGATTTTTTTGATTTCTTCATCATGATCATTTCCATTTTCATCATCTTCATCTTCATCGCAATTCATTGTTGTATTGTTTTTTATTTTTCCTACTGTCCAAAATATCCGATTCAGTTAGTGTTTCCGAGGTCTCATCTTCAAAATCAAGTGAAAGATAATCATCAATCAGCACATCAACGTTAATTTCTTCTTTTTCTCTAAGCTGTATTCTCAAAAAAGTTCGTTAAATAGAAAATGCACTTCGTTATTTGGAGGTTATTTTACGAAGAAATTAGCAAAACCTTCTTGGTTCCACAGAAAAGTTCGCAAAATAGAGATTCGTTAAATAGAGGTCCGACTGTATGTAAAATCAGGTTCAGACTGTTCAAACGGGAGAGGAAACTAAAGAGAACATGTACGGAACTTCTTAGTTGAATTCTGGATGATTCTTAACTGTTGAATTCAAATCCGCAAAGTATAGCTACCATGAAATGCCCAACTGTCCTTTTTCTTCTATTATCCATTTTAAGTGAATTGAGTTATTTGAAGTGAGGTTTATTTCTGACTTTAAAAATCTGAAGATTTCTGTAAATTTAGGATTGTGTAGACTAGCAATGAATCTTCGTATTTTAATAAAAAAATATTCCTATTTGTTTTTCCCTGTAGAATATTTCAAATGAAGACTAGTGAAAATTGAACATTGAATTAAAACCTGGAATGTTGATTCTTTTCGTTTCTCCAGTGAAAAGTTACTTTTTTTTTAAGTAATATTAGAATTCAATGTTGATTTCTAAAAACAAAAAAGATACAAAAGAGATTGGGGAAGGAGATTCGTAATGTGAAAGAATTTTATTTTCTTCACTTTAGAATTGCTACTTTCCACATCTGATTCTTACTCAGTCACTGATATATCACGTGGATTAAACTTAATTAATAGACAGAGTCAAAAGCAACGCGGACCCATAATATGCACAATTTTATAAACAAAATGTGTTCAGAAGAGTCGATATTGGGGGGAGGTCTATAGCCGTTTTCCTCTTTTTAGGAAGCGACCATTTTTGACCCCCAACATCCGGTCAGGGAGTGGTCCTAGAGGTCTGATTTTTGGGATGTAGTCACTTACTTTTTGATGCTGAACACAATGGTGAAAGTTTCAATCTAATATATCTAACCGTTTGGCCACTACAGAGTGTGACATCCAGCAAGCATAAAAGCAACAGCGATCCCTATATTTTACAGGCAAGCTGTAACCTAGGGGCCGCTAAAAACAAAGTAAGAAAACAAAAACAAAAATGCAAAATTTCACAAGCACAAAAAACAATGGATAGTTCTTTCTTCTTTGTAAAGACTCGTTTAGATGTTATCAAATTGAAAACAAATTGAGATGTTCTGTACGGCAAAGATTATACGATAACGTTAGTTAAGCAATTCTATTTCAGAAAATTGGATGAGGAACCATTTGTAGAAACAGTACTCGAAAATCCTTTATAGACGACAGACGCCTTCTAGCGCATCCACAGTGCTTATGCAAATGCAACTGTAAATTGGTTAGATCCAATAGATACAGTTAGACTTAAAATTAGGGCCGCGCGGTTAGCGTTGTCGCTATGACATCGGCCTCTCACCTCTGAGTACCGGGGTTCGATTCTCATGTGGGTTTCGTGATGGTGGACGATCCGCGCTGGGCAGGTTTTGTCGGGGTTCTCCCGTTTCCCCTGCACTTCTCCCACCATACTTTCTCAGTCTTTCTCTCCATCTGTCCTTATTTCCGTGGGAAAGTACAATAGACCTCCGGTCGCAGTGCTTGGCTTCTCTGCCACCCACATTCACTACATAACATAACATAGACTTAAAATTAACTGTGAATTACCTAAGCATTTCTTGTAATATTTCTTGCGCATTAACGTCCTTGCGTATTAAGGTAATAGAGCTAATTTTTATTAAGAACGTTTTCATTAGAATACGGAAGGTAGAGTTAATCATATTGTTTTCCACAGTAAAAAAGCTTGAAGATATACAACGCTTGGATTCAGAAATTATTAGCTAGTGCTAATAATAAAAGCTATTTACTTTCAGACAGACCAACGAATATCGCAATTTTTCTTCTACTTTAATTTATTGATTAATTTTACGGTTTTTAGACCGTTGTAGACGCATTCTCAATTAAAAATCGCGAAAATTAGTCAATCTTGCCTGTCAGTCTGTTTGTCTGTATGAGACGACTCGACTCTAATTCAACTAATGTTGATGTAACGAGATCAAGTAAATTAAATGTGTAAGAACCCACTCACAAAATTTCATCAGATTCAATGAAAGTTAAGGGTCACAAGTTCAATTTTTCCATGACAGCTTATACTTCTATCATGTATAATGTGTCTCCATCTATCGACTGTTTTCGAAATTTCTAATTCATTAGACGGGGCACTGATGTGACAGCCTCCGTTAAAAACTAATTTCATAGTTTTAACTAAGAGGATGTGCTTAGTAAATACAAAACTTTTGTTCATAAAAATCCAAAAAATGGATGAAACAATAATCAAATAATGAACTATGACTCCAAAAATTTAAATTCTATCTCAATTTTTACACCAAATCAAAACGAAATATTAAATATTATAAACAAACTAAAAAACACATATTCCATTGGACTGGATAGTGTTACCCATAAATGATATAAAAATAACATCTTTTCACTTTTTATTATTGAACTTTTTAAAAACATGTATCATATCAAAATTTATCCAAGCTTGTGGAAAATAGCGTATAATATACCCTTTTCATAAAGGAGGTAATACGGAAGACTTCTCTAATTATAGGCCAATTTCAATTTGATCAAAAGTTTCAAAAATTATTGAAAGTTATTTTACTAAATCAACAAATGATTTTATTACTAAATCAAATATCTTAAAACAAAATCAATACGCTTATCAGTAAAATAAAGGTACTAAAGACCTATTAAATAATTTAAATGATGAAGTTACACAAAATTTAAATAAAAGAAAAGTATCAACAATAGCTTTTATAATATTGGCCGTAAAATACTATTAAAAAAAGTAGAAAATTACGGTATAAGAGGAGATTTCATGATCTTTTCAAAAATTACTTAAAAAATAGAAAATTCAAAATCAAAATAAATAATTTATTAAGTAAAACTTACAATATTAAGAGGTGTACCACAAGGTTCAAATTTAGGTCCTTTGTTTTTTTATTTTATATATAAATTCTATTAGTGATATTATTAAAAAAGTGCAAGATTTATATTTATGCCGATGATGTAATACTAATAAGTAGCAAACAAGATCAAACTTTTACTTCAAAAAATCTTGAACAAGATTTAAGTAATATCTCAAATTGGGCTTCAGCGAATAAAACGATAATAAACCAAAGAAAAACTAAAATTATGATTATCAAAACAAAAAATAAAAAAAGTAAATCTTAATTTACCTTTTAAATTACATATAAATCCGTGCCAAAACATCATAAATGATAAGAAAGATAATCAAATTGCTTGTACTTGTGAGAGCATTGATATAATAAATAATCATAATTATTTAGGTATAAATATCGATAATCATTTTAGTTGGTGCAATCAATATAATTATGTAATTAAAAGATTAAATTCTTTCTCTTTTATGTTTTACTATTTAAGAAACAAATACCAATTTAAACAGAAACTTATTGTTTATAAAGCTCTTGTAGATTCTGTCTTGAACTATGGTGTAGACTAGTGGTGGTTTGAGTGGTGATTGTTGTGATTGTTGCTGAGCTGTATTGTGGCTGTGATTGTTGCGAATACAAAAGGCGCAATTGTTGCGATTGTTGTGATTGTTGTGCGTTGCATTGTGGGATACTTGTCCACAGACAGACTTGTCCTATCAGAAGCCTAAAAGTTGCTACAAAATGGTGCAAAGTGCATAAACTGGACAGTTGACGACTGGAAAAAGGTAACTTCACAATTCTTAAGATAAAACCTACATATTTCCTTTTTATGTAATGAAGCCTGCATTATCAAAAGGGTCAAACATCCCATCAGCAATCATGGTCTGCTTGGTAGCCAAGGCACAGGTCGCTTGTATATTATCGAAGAGACACTGAGGCAGAACCGATATCTAAAGGTCTTGGAAACCAAAAAACCACGAATGGTTTCCAAATAGCGAATTATATTCATGCACGACTCTGCGCAAGACCACGAGGCAAATAAGATAATTAATGCTTTTAGACAGTGTCAAAAGCAAAGCGGCCCCAAAATAGGCACAATTTTAGAAACACAATTTTGAGCGAGACCGTTCTTCACGCAAGCGTGAAGCTTCTCGCTTTGCATCAGCATTTCGTTTTTCCGCACGTCGCCACACTCACATTTATAATGCAGCTCTACAACCATCACAACAATGATACTACACGCAACAATTGCGCCTTTTGCATTATCAACATTCACATTCATAATAATAAGGAAATTAAAACAATACAAGTTTCTTGGTTTTAGCGATATTTAGAGATATTTGAATGAAACCTTCACCATTGTGTTCAACATCAAAAAGTAGGTGACCACGTATAAAAAATCAGACGTATAACCACTCCCTGATCCCCCCCCCCCCCAAGGCGAAGTCTTTCTTTGAAAAAGTCTTTAAAAGACAGAAAACGCCTTGAGAGGTCAGGGAGTGGTCCTAAAGGTCTGATTTTTTACACGCGGTCACCTACTTTTTGATGCTGAATACAATGGTGAAGGTTTCATTCGAATATCTCTAACCGTTTGGCCGCTACAGAGTGCGACAGACGAACAGGATAAAACCAATATCGATCCCCTAGCGGTTTTACAGGTAACCTGTAACCTTAAAAAGCCGCTAAAAAGGTTACAAAATTTTTACAGGAAAACCAAGTAAGAGTTCTCGACTGGCCTAGAAATTCCCCCGATCTCAACCCGATTGAGAACCTGTGGAATTACGGAAAAGGGGAATTTTTAGAGAGAATATCATCAACAAGAAACAGTTGATAGAGCGTCTTATTGAGGTGTGGTACAGAAGTGACGAAATTAAGGCAAATTGTCTTAAATGCATTGAAAGGATGTCGAGAAGAATTCAGGCTGTCATCGCAGCGAAAGGAGGTGCTACTAAAAACTAGGCAAACTTTAAGATTTCCAAAGGTACTATCTTTATTTTAATAGATTTTAATTGCCTTTTTAATTAAGAATGTCAAAATAAATGATTTATTTCAAATAAATGGAGATATTTTACTTTTTTCCGCTCATAAAATAAAAAAATAAACTTTTTTGCACAGTGCCTCTAATAATTTGACCACCCTCTGTACTTTGCATAGATATAGGTGATTTAGATTTATAGTTTTATGTTATTGTATTTATTTGCTTTTATTTTCTGTCTAATGCATTGGAATAATAATATGAAATCTCTACATTTAGAAAGTAAATCTGGCTTTTATGCTATCGGTATTGAAAAGATTTATTAATCTTTCCAAATTAGAATTATTATTTTTAAGACTTGTCCTTTGCAGTTGAAGCATTAGTAAAGAATAACGTCTTTGCTGATAGAACAAAGAAGGATGAGAAATGTTCCACATTTAATGCCAGGCACATCAAAGCTAACGTTATCAAAATACGTTTAACTATAACGTTTTAACGTTATAGTTAAAAGCTCTTTATAAATACATGGAAATGAAACAACAAAATAAATCTAGTTGTGACAACAGAAATAAGTAACGCATTTCGTCTGGTATTCTATTCTTCGTTATGGAATTCTAACAAAATATTTTAAAAATCAAATCATTTTATTTGATGTGCTGTGAAAAATGCTTAAAAAGCGAGAAATCAAAGGCAGCACCTGAATAAATTAAAATTGCCTTTCTTGTTCGATTATAGGGAAGAAGTTGCGAACGGCCGTTTCGTCCTTCATCGGACTCTTCAGCCCAACCCAATATTTTAAGAAGCCCAATATTTTATGAAATCAACAGATATTTCTTCTTATACCTTTTGCAAAATCCAGGCTTACCTACACTTTGGAGTAGGGTCTCCTTTTTTTTTTAAATAATACACACAACTTGGAAATGATTTCAAAGCCAATCACAATTTTTATTACTGATTACTTCAACGCCAAATTAATTTTCCACAATATTTGATGACTTTCTCATTTTGGGTCATTACGAATTCTGAAAGCAAGACAGAATTCTACAATATCAAGGTTCAGTGAAACATCACTAACTTCGAACTTAAGGAGTAGTAGATTACTGAACTGTTTCAATCCTACACTAGACAAAAATATGCATATAAGGGATACTACAAATTTCGCACAGAACTGATAATACGCACCAAACCCTTAAATTGATCAGTGAAGAGAACACAATGAATGCATAAGTTTAGATCTCTAATGCTGAACTTAAATGAATCTATCGTTGACTGTCTGTTCCATCATTACATTCGTAGTTGGCAGTCAGTTTATGGAATATTTTAAAATAACACAGTACTCACCGATAGAAAATGGATTTTTGGTAATTGGTTCTTATCTTCAAATATAAACAATTCACTAAAAATACAGCTTAACGTGCATGTTTAAATTAAAAAAACATAAATGTAAATACACAATAATGAAGGACTTTCACACTGAGCGATTACTGATGGGAATCTGGTATTTTGACTTATTTTAACTGCCTTTTTAAGGGCCGTTTCTGACGTCCTCAGCCAGATTTACCCCCGGTGATAAGCTCAGAATGCGTGCAAAGGTTAAGGATAAAAAAAAAAAAAACTTTTTTATAAGCATTACTAAGCATTTTTAATAGTTTTTACGGAGCAATAAATGACCACGAATGGTGGTGCCATCTAATGACCAAACAAAGAAATAATTTTACCGCCTTTTTTCTTTCGTTTTTCTCGCGAAATTAGTGATATTCAATTTCTGATTGCCATTCTCTTTTCAATTTATCTTATTTTGCCTGAGTGATGAAAAGGTCGTACGTCAATTATAAATAAGTAAATATTTTTTCAAAGTAAGACTGAATTTAATGATTTTTATAATGATCATCAATAAGCTTTTTTTTTTTATTTAAACAATCAATCTGATATTGTAAATTTTTTAAGCAATGTCGATCTCCAGGTCCATGATAATGATTCAGTGACGCCATGACAAAAGCGAAGCCAGCACTATGTGGATAGGAATTAAGAGCATTCAATTATTATATCATATTTGTTGAAGTGTACAAGTAATTTTGGTAATTTTCCCTCACTTACTGATAGCGTAGGTGTTTCGTGAACACATTTCACATACACGAATGATGGATATCTATTGCCAACTGGTAAAGTCTCTTCTCATTACATCACAGATTTCCTCTCTCTCTCTGTCTTCAAAGAAAAAAAAAACAAAAAAACAATTCATTTTCGAAAAATTCTGTTTTTTTTTTCTTTCCCTTTTTTAGCGGCCCCTAGATTACAGCTTGCCTGTAAAATAATAGGGGACCGCTCTTGCTTTTATGCTTGTTGGATGCCACACTCTGTAATGGCCAAACGGTTAGAGATATTAGAATGAAACCTTCACCATTGTGTTCAACATCAAAAAGTAGGTGACCACGTCCAAAAAATCAGACCTCTACGAACACTCCCTGACCGGAATTTGATCGTTATTTATCAAAAGGGGTTATCAAAAGGGGTCGCTTCCGATAAAGAGGAAAACGGCGATAGACGTCCCCTCAATATCGAACCTTCTGAACACATTTTGTTTACAAAATTGTGCATATTATGGGGCCGCTTTTGACACTGTCTAAGAAGCATTAACTTATCTTGTTTCGGAACATTCTTTAGAAGAATTTAACAAGTTTTGTAGTCAAACTTTTGATCAACGAAATCTCCCATTTCCTCCCACAGAAGATGCCATTGCCGAAGTGTGTGTTAATTTCTGATGCTTTTTTTCAAGTATATTTCTTCGACATTCTTCCATCTCTATTCTCTTTGAAAAACCTTCACTAACACCTGATTTCTTATTTCTAAAGAAGGAAGCTAACATTAAGCACACTGATTAGATATATTCTTATCTTTTAATTCTGTTACTGCAGTTCAAAAATATATCGATAGATATTGGTAACAAATATTGGTAACATAAATGTATATATATATGTTACAGCAAGATTAAGAAGAAAGGGTTACACTCACTTTTTCTGCTTTGTCATTTAGAAAGCTTTGTGGTTGATTTTTTCCTTTCTTATTGTTTTGGAGACCTCAACAGAGATGTATCTTATCCATTTCGTTTGTATAACGATGTTGCACGAGAATAAATTGGTTGGAATTCGATACAATTACGCAATATGTCTTATTTCCTTAACTTCTCTAATCAAACCACACAACTATAATTTTAAACAGAAGAGCTCGGATTTCAAAATAGAAAAACAAAGAAAAATAATTGTTCTTAAATAACATTAATCGAGAGAATAACAGAACTTGTTCCCAATTAGGCATTTGCAATTAGGTTTAACTTACACTGCTTCTTCATCAATATCCAGTTTTGTTTAAATTCGAATCAGATGAATATTAAATAAGATCTTCTCATATAAGATCGTCATATATTATGAACTACATAAAATTAAAATGAATGCAGTGCTAGGAATACAAATGAATTTGTTTATTGGAAGGCTTGATGCGGGCATTACTGGGAAATGACGACGCTTCAACTTTGAATGGTAAATTGGCATCACTCGGTTGAAAATCGATCCTGGAAATAGTGACGATATCACCTCTGTTGCTTTCCTAAAGACCTTCTGCTGTGATTAAATTGCGATGACACTCCTTAAGACCAATCGTGTGCCATTACAGAATCCTTTCTCTGGATTGAGACTGCGAAGGAGCATGACAATTGATCCTTTCTCCAGGCTCGGCTGATGAGGTGGCAAGCCGGAAAATTCTGCAGGATAGTTACGTTCATCACTTGATCATCCGACACTAGCACATCTGCGCTACAGTAGATGTGAGACTTGCCGGGCACCTTTTTGATTAGTTTTGTTACACATAGAGAGATACACACACAGAATTAGAAAATAAATATACAGTTAACAAGTAAAACATTTTTATAACGTAGTTAATAAGTAAATAATTGCTGTTCATTTGTTGTTATTTTTTTCAGATATTTAAAGGAAAAATTATTTTCAACAAAATTCCGAAAAAAACTAGCAAAGTAGGGGTTGGCGAGCGAGAACAATGACAGTCGTGCTTCGTCATGTACTAAACGTAGTTATTTGGTAAACATTATGCGAAACTTCTCGTATATAAATAATACAAAATCACAGTGCAGTAACTTCATGAAGCAGTTTAAGCATAGTTGAGCGGTCTGGACTGTGGCCTGTTAACTTGACTGATATGCTGTAACTGAGTTCGAATCCAGGTGCCGGCATGGATGTTTCCTTTCTTTTCATTGCTTGACAGTTTCTTCTCTTTCCCTCCTTCCGGTCAAGTGTGTATTCTAAGGGTCTGTGCAAGGGTCGCAGTATGAAATCAAACTTCATGGAACTTTATTATAAAAAAAAAACAAAAAAATACTTATGTGAAATTTTGTTTTCTTTTTTGATTTGGAATCGAGCATTTTGATTTAACCACTTTCTAGGAGAACGCAATAACAGGGATCCAGGAACCGTCAACTTTTTACGAAATTTTTTATTAAAATTACTGTAACAAAATAAACATGCTAATGCGCGCCTCCACATCAGTAACTTTAATTTGATACCACATTTATCTCTGTATATCATGTGGTTCCCGAGAAAAAGAGCTTTTATACTCTTCCTTTTAAATACACTGAAGCTCGGTTATAACGCGATTGTTTATATCGCGAATTCGGATATAACGCGATTTGGTCTTGGACCCCTTCTATTTTGGAAAAGGTGTATAATTGTAAAATTGCAAAATTTACCGTTTTTTCGCCTAAAATCAAATCAAAGGTGTAAATTAATAAGCTTGTTTCCTTATTATTTACAGTAATTGAGACTCTATACCCACCCTAATGTCACGAAAATGCGTCAAATACAATATATTTTTAAAAAAATACCAGAATCGCGGACTTTTTCGTTTAACAATGAGAACCAGTAAAGAGGCCCATGTAATAGGCGTATGAATACCTAGTTTCGATTCATATGACTCGTCGTTTGTACAAGATGCCAAGATGGCGGCGCCAAATCGATTTTGGTTAATATAACCAATCAAAGTGTTGAAAAGGTAATGATTTATGTATTTATAAATATAAAATTCTCTCACATAGCTCTGAATGATGTAGGTAATCGCGAAATGACCATTTTAAATCGATTTGGAATCGTGTGGGCGATAATAGGGTGTGATATACGGCATTTGACGTCGCAAAGTAATAAAAGTTCGGTTATATCGCGATCTTCGAAATCTTGGATCCGAAAGATCGCGTTATAACCGAGCTTCTGTGTATATGGATAAATAAGTCCCATAACTGGAGCTTCAAATAGTAGAAGTTAATATTTTCGTTTACTGTTACGAGGAAAGCTAATTAACAAGAACACATGTAAAGAATTTCAGAATATCTTCATAGGGAAATGAAATTATTTTCAACAATTGTTTTAACGTATCCAATTGTTTAAAATATTTAAATTCAATACGATTGCTAATTTAGTAAATTCTTATAATAACTAGCCGGGTACCGTCGCTTCGCTCCGAAATCCTTGCATATATAGCATTAAAAAAAAAAAAAACCTGTATTTAGTTAGCAAATTAATATTGAGATCGGAGAATTTACGACTTCCCAGCCCGTTGTGGCCTTCTCCGCTTAACTCAGGTGTATTGTGGGTTGGCGCCACACACATTTTTGCATGTATCTTGCAAACGTTGTGAATGACTGACATATCGTTCGATAGAACTTTCAAATACCAACATCTTCTCAATATAATGTTCTCTTTCAACTTTTATATTTTTCGTTTAAATTGAGAAAAAGTCAAAATTTGACCCTTTAAAAGGCGACATCTTGGAAACCAAAAAACTTTTTCGAAGATTTTTATAGCATTTTGTTTGTGTTAAAAAAGATCTACATTTTATCAATGTGCTTGACCAATCTATCTCTTATAGTTTGGTCACAAAATTGGAAAAACTTAAAGTCTATGACAGAATGACAGACAGAATAACGTTTCATAATATTATAATAGTCAATGATTATTTGTAGATGGAGTATTTGTTATTAACCCAGGCCGGGGATAGTCATTGGACTGTACCCGGGAGCTTCGGGATGTCAGCAACCTGGCGGGTCCACGGGTGGTGGATAGTGGAAATCTTCGTCTCCGCTGTGTCCGAGGACACAGTGTGAGGCAAAGCAGTGCTCTGCACCCCGAACCAGACTTCCCCCCAATCTAAGGTGTTAAGCGGACCGTGCCGATGGATGGATAGCACTGGGGTTATAGTGTCTTTAACGGTGCCTCTGGGAAACCAGGCCGAATCCTGGAGTAAATAAAAAAATGGCCTTCCCTGCGCATGGGGGCTCTCCGCAGGGTGACTGCTTTTCCCCCGTAACAATGGAGGGCTCTGAAGAAGAGACCTCCAAAGATATCCCTAACTAGCTAGCTTCCATGAAACTTCAGAGGAGGGACGGTATATACCGAAACCTCCAGTGAAAAAAAATGGAATGGATCAGGTAACTCCTGAACACATTCCATGTTTCAGTTCAGCTTTAGCTAGGAACAGACGGGAGATGTTTTGGTACGTTTTGCCTCACCATTGAAAACATCTCCACTTTCTATTAAGGTCATTTTATTTTTCTGTAAAATTACAGGACTCTTTATGACCACAGAAACTCAACTTTATGTTGAAGAATAATCATTGATGTTATCAATGTTTTATGAGGGGATACAATGGAGCCAAGACATTGTACTCTTAATAGACATCGACATATACTTGGAATTTCCCAAAGTAATGTATGTAGGAAATGTAGAATGAATCAGGAAACTCCTGAACACATTCTATGCTGCTGTCCAGCTTTAGCTAGGAACAGATGGGAGATCTCTGGCAGGATTCGTTTTTACCACTGACAACATCTCCACGCTATATATTAAGGTCATCTAGCTATACTGTAAATCCACAGGATTCTTCATGACCACAGAAACTCAACTTTACGTTGAAGAATAATCATTGATTTAAAACAATGTTATATGAGGGTACACAATGGACCCATGCATGAGGTCTGAGTGATTAACGGCTGTTAGCCGACCCTCTTATATCCTTATCCTTATTTGTTATTAACCGAATGAATTTGGCAAGTACTTGGCGTTGTTCGTTTATTCTAAGGAAAAAACGAAAGATAGAAAGAAAAATAATTAGCTTACCCGGTACTGCCCCTTTTGCTGATGCTTCCAGAGGTCTGGGAGGACGAGGCGTTCCAAGGAGAATTTGTAGGAAAAATATGTCTGTGGAACACCTCCTCAGGCTGTCCTGTACAAAAAGATTCAAATGTCAGTTTTCTAGGTTTCTTACGTTTTACAGATAATTCATTTCGTTACTTTTTACTTTCCTATTGCTAGAACATATACAGGAAAATATCCGGCGCTTTAAATTTCAAAACGAAGTCCTTTTGCCTCATTTGAAATTCATACTGCTAGTACTTCAGTGGAACTGTACAGCGAACTTTTTTGATAAGAATACTGAGGTTTGGCTAATTTGTTGGTGTAAAGTTTTCTAAATATTAGTTCTCATGAAGAAAGATAATCATTTTTGAAAAATCTTTCTGAAATTTTTTCAATCTTATTTCACTGAAAGTAAAACTACATTTCATATGAAACTGGAAATAATATGAAAATAATAAAAAACAAACAAACCTACAATCCATCATTAAATGTAGAAGTTAATAGAGAAATTTATTTTGTTTAATTCCATCAGAATAATTGAATACCAGTTTCAAGGGAATGTTGAAGTCTTTCATTAAACTCTGAAAATTAATTGAGTATACGGCGCCATCTAGTGAGTAATTTTTACACTTCATATCCATTGAAACTCAACAGAAAGCCCAACGCTATTTTGATTTATAAAAGAATGAAAATATCGAAAAATTAACAAATTTTTCTCATATTTCTATTTTTAAATACAAATTTTCTTTTTCCTAAGTAAAGCAGAGGAAAACAGAAAATATTGAAGAACTAATACATATAAATACATTGCTTCGACGAAGGATTGTAGAAGCTTAGTGGATATTTTTCTTTTTTGTTATTTATTTACAGTAAAACCCCGTTATTACGCTCCCGCTTATAGCACTATCCCGTTTTTTACGCTCCTTTTATACGGTCCCTGGAATTTTCTATACATCTCTATATACTTTTACCCTCTTACAACGCTT
This sequence comes from Thereuonema tuberculata, assembly GCA_023159025.1. Taxonomy (NCBI): domain Eukaryota; kingdom Metazoa; phylum Arthropoda; class Chilopoda; order Scutigeromorpha; family Scutigeridae; genus Thereuonema; species Thereuonema tuberculata. The sequence goes on along the minus strand of JAFIDM010000007.1, from coordinate 23,063,040 downwards.
CAAATCCCGCTTGTAGCGCTTTTTTTATATCGGAAATTTTGTATCGAAAAGAAATATAACACTGTAAAGATTCTTTTTTTTTTCTCCCCTGATAGGAGGGAATCTTTGAACTCTGTGAAGTGCGGGTCTGTGATACAGCTGTGCAATATGTTGAAGCGGAAATCCCTTTCTGCAATTTTTCAAATTGCAAATTCTCCGTAAGTATGACGAGAATTCTACAGAAGTCAGATGGATTTCGCAGAATGTCTAAGAATTCCTACGTCCAGTCTGCGAACAATAATGAAAAACAGGGATGCAATTACCGACGCAGCGAAGGGTTGTTGCAAACGTAAAAAAGTAAAGTGTGCCCTAAATCTGCTCCGAAAATATATTAGTATTGCTCCTAGTGGTGTATCAATTGACGTTATTAGTTACCTTCAAAATGTTATAATTCATAACAGTAGCACACACACACGGCAAACCACAATCAAAGATTTTGTTTTCAATAGGAAATAAGCTCATATTTGCATTATATATATTGCAGAATCAAGTAATATACCTGTAAAATGGTGTCCAAATCTTTCCCCATCACATAAATCATTTCCCGTCTATAGCGCTATCCCGCTTATTACGCTTCTAGGTCATGGTCCCTTGACGAGCATAATAACGGGGTTTTACTGTATTTATTTATTTATTTATTTATTAACGCAGCAATAATTGTATTTAAATTTAATTTGACGTTCTTTACCGAGTTCAAAACCACAGTGAATAAGAAACAACCCACTCTAATGTTGAACTTCAAAAAGGGGTGTGAAGTTCAATACAGATCAGGCCCATTTGATTTAAAAATTGGCAGACTCCTAATAGAAGAGCCCTAAAATTTGCATGTTAACTAAACTTTTAAATCTTCCAAATAATACGTTTGATACACGAGTCTTTTATTGTTTGTCGTGCCTACAAGTTTCTGTTAACATGTGCTCAAGGGATTTCAAAAAAATTCATTTTCAAAGGATTCGAAATCGACTTTCTTTTTTTAAACTTTGTCATATTGTGAAAAAAATTTGACGGATTGAATAAAAACAATAAAAAAATATTAAAAATATGCTTTTCAGTATTTGATTCGTTTGCATTTGGGAAAATAACAACAAGTTTTTGAAAGAGCCTCAAGCCTGTTTTCCTTAAAAAGTTTATCTTTAGTTATTTTTGTCATTTTAGATTTTTGGATATAAGTCATGAAACCTTCTTCATATTTACGTAAAACAACAGTGTAGTATTAAAAAGATTAATACGCATTCTTACACATTGATAGCTAAGTTCATTCTTTCGCTTTCAGTGCTTTCGTATGGAGTTTTTGTTACCTTCACATCTCGTCTACAGTCTAACAGATGGATGTTGATGATCTCGTATTTTCGTGATTTCACGTAATTTACGCGAGAATAGCCTCTATCCATGTCTATATATTTTTGTTTTCATTTCATTCAAATATTTAAATGAATTATAATACGGGGAAATGCATGAGACTTTCACTGCATTGTAATATAGTTTTCATAAATTGAAAACAGTCAATAAACAAACAATAAATTCATTAGGTAGCATTTTCCTAGTGACAGACATTCAAAATACTAAATTCCTTGAGACCTGCTAAAGAGGCTAATGATCAGATCTCGTGTTTTCCGTTATTCTCACGCAAACGAGATCGTCAACATCCATCTGTTACTGTAGGATGCCAATTTTCACATGCAAAAAATGAGATCGTCTTTTCACAGCAAGTTTATGAAAACTAAAGGGAATCTATTCACTATTTCCTTGTTTTTCTTTTTCAATTGACTGATCAGATCAGCCTCATTTCCTACGAAAGCAGACTAAGAAAAGAATGAAATTCAAAATAACAAATATGTAAGAAGGTTTAACGTGCATTAAACGTAATATTAAAGACGATCAAAATGCACATTCGTTTGATTTCCTTCTATTTTTTTTTTCGCCTTTATGTTTGGCTTATCCTTTTATTAAATCCCTTTTGCGCTCAGCGCTTACAAGGCTAAGGTATTTACGCTGTACTGGGCCCAACGATTTCTCTATTGTTGTTTGCTGTTACGGGGTCCCACTCCCGACAGCGGGAGGAGGATCCATAGGCTTTCATACGTTCTGAGCTTCATCATCGAGGGTAAATCTGGCTGATGAGTCCTAATAAGGACGAAACAGCTGTCCCTGATTACCGTCGATGATGGCTCAAGGAAAGCAAACGAATGTGCATTTTCATCGTTTTTGCGTTTCTCAAAATAATTTGTTTTCTTTTATTATTTTAACTAAAAAAAAAACAAACTAATTTTTAATATACGATAATTTTAATACAGTGCAACTTGGATAATTCGAAGCTGAAGGGACCACTACAAAACTTCGAATTATCCAAGACTTCGAATTAAACAAGTTACATCTTTTAACTTTAATTTCAGGTCCACTGAATGCTTGAAAAGATTATTCTGTCAATAAGTAAACATTTATTCAGAAAGATCATGGTATGAAAGACTTAAACACTATATGTATGTAAATAAAATAAGATTTATATTAGGTAAGCTACAGTACATATTACATTCAATACAGAAAACTATAGTTTTTCAAAAAATTGTGCAATGTCTGATTGTTTTGTAGAATTCGGTCGCTTAAGGTTAGCAAAATCATCAAGCATGTTTAGTGAACGGAAAACAGCTTCACTTACGTTGGTTTATCCTTCAATGTACCGATGAAATTCGGCGCTTTCCCATACTCGTTGGCGATTTGGCATTTCTTCTTCACACTCTTTTCCACCTCGCGAATGACGGCTACCTTTTCAGCGAACATTAAATTCTTGTACACGCGTGGTTTACTGAAAGAGATGGTGACACTGACAGCAGGAAGCTCGAATGGCGTCTGAAGCATCACGTGTCGAATGGCGTCACGTGTGGAACGGTGGCGGGAAGGGAATTTCAGTTGTCACGTGTCGAATTTCTTAACGATGAAACGCCGAAAAGTCGTTATGGTTCGAAATTTTTTATAAAAAACTTCGAATTAAGGAAGTTGAACTTCGAATTATCCACGATTTTTTAACATTGGTTTAATAAGAAATTCAAGGGACCCAGAGAAATCTTCGAATTAACCACGATTTCGAATTAAAGACGTTCGAATTATCCAAGTTGCACTGTATAAGGAATTATAAGCATCATAGTTTCGTAGAAGGGAAACGAATCCTACTATAAATTTAAGGAACGAATCCTACTATTTTTAAAAAGTTTTTAGCAAAGGAAAATGCAAAATTCTAATTTTCATTTACTTCGGTCAATACTCATTCATTTAACTCTTTAAGTTCTGGTGTCTTTTTTTATGGACACATGAATTTCTAATTTTTTTTTTCCGTAAAAGTGTTATTATGGTAAGATAATGTCTCAAAAAGTATTTATTTCGACTCCCAAATTGATCTTCATAACTCAAAATTGACAATTATTTCAAATTTCTACGAATTTTAGAATTTTTTAATTTTACACATTCTTATTTCAATTTTTCTGAATTCATCTTAAAAAAATAAAACCATGCCTGTCACTTCATTCCTTTCCTACCCCTTTGGAGGATTTGGGTTCTTGGAATCTCGCTGCTAATCATTCAAAGCACACGTCTAGCTGTGACTCTGTCGAGTGTAGACGTTTTTCTTGACCGCTCCTGCGTGTGACTTCATTTCATAGCGAGAAAGCCCCGCTATAAGGGCTATTTTTTTCTCTTGCAATTTCGTGGTTCGATTACGTTTTAACATGCAAGGGAAACAAAAACTTACCTCGTTATCTTTTAAAATAAAAAAAAAGACTTAATTGCACTTTTTGAAACATCAAAGTTTCGAAAACAGCTTTTGCCAAAGAATACCATATTCCCAGGACTACATTAAACGATATTCTATCATCGAAACAAGTAATTGAAGAAGCTGACTGCAAAGACAAAAGAAGAGAATGAGGAAATCGAAGTTTGACGAGATCGAGGAGGTTTTAGTTCGATGGCTAAAACATGCCAGATTGCAAAATGTGCCGATTTCTGCCGTGATGCTCTAAGAAAAAGCCATGGATATTGCTAAGGAGTTGAACATTGAAGATTTCGGCGGCAGCAATGGTTGGCTGGAATGTTTCAAAGACAGACATTGTCTTTTAAAACGATTAAAATGTGGTAACTATAAAAAGTGCTTTTTTTTTATTTTCCACCCATTCATTTGCATGAATTTATTTCTGAAAATCTTGTGTTTCTCCCCGAATCCTACAGCAATTCAAGAAAATACTGTATTTCAGTGGGTTTTTTTTCAAAAATTCCCACTCCGCTTAAGTCGTCAAAAAGGTTTGGTCCCTTCAGTGACGACTTAACGAGGTTTTACTGTACTTTTCAAAATTACAAATTCCAATTAGGTACGAATTTTTATATTTGCACAACTGACTAATTTCTCAACAAAACGAACGGTTGAACGGCAATAGTATGTGCGGTAGTACTCGAGATCATGATTTTTTTAAATATAATTTACTTTATTGTTTACATTGTACATAAGGATAATTATTAAAGTTATGATAATAAAAGAAATAAGAAGTAATAAAATTCCACTAACATTTTATTTTATATATAAAAATTATCTTTTAAAGCTCAAAGTTAAATCAGGACTGAAAGAGTTAAAGAAAAAAAAATAATTAAGATAACATGAAATATAGCAGAAGAATAATACCATTTTGGCAAAGTTAGAAACGTTTAACTTAAATATTGGCCCAAATTCAACTTTGAAATTGTACTGTACATGCATTATACTTTTTGTATCCACTGCTTCTCACAACATAAATAATATAAAATTAATAACAGAAAAAACTGAGGTAGCCTACAGTAAAACCTCCCAATTCAGGCCTTCGGTAATCCGGTCTGGTCCGGAGTAAATTTTTTTTTTTTTAGTAATAAATTCGTTTTCCTATTTTGAGTCAACTCGACTGGCGCATTTATTTTTACCCATCTAATGAAACTTGTATTTGCCAACCTATGGACCAGGAAGTCCTGGAAATACTCAAACGTAAATATCGCCGCAAAATGCTCAGTGTTAATTGCCGGTATTGATGGAGGCGACGGGTTAACGTTTTTAATAAACGTTATTGTTTTTAATAAACATTTCAGTGCAAAATTTTGAAAATGGGGTTAAATTAATTAAACCTGGCATTACGTCTTCACAAAAATTGAGCTACTTATTTTAAGAACACTCTCGGTAGTTCGACTTTTCTGAAATCCGGTCTAATGGCCGCCACATTAGGCGGGATTTGAGAGGTTTTACTGTATAAACCTCAATAACATTAATCATGTACTTTACAATAATTTAACAGATTAGAAGAAATTGTTTAGAAACTTTACAAAATTCAATTGTAATAATTTTTTCTTTTGATATATTTATAATAACCAGCCGGCTACCGTCGCTTCGCTCCGGAAACCTTGCATATGAAACGTAAAAAACGCTTTATTTATTTAGCAAATTAATTTCGAGATCGGAGAATATACGACTTCCCATCCCTTTGTGGCCTTCTTCTCACCCCTATCACTTCAAATATTCTGCAGTTTTGGTAGTAAAACACGTGATCATTACCAATTAATTTACATCATTTTCTAAATTAAAATTATAAAAAACATCCAACTTAATAATTAGCCTATCTTATACTTAACACCGTAGACATCACCTAATAGAATTATCAGGCAACTCGCGAGTTAATCGTGTTCGGCGCCAGCAAAGAACGTACTTAAACGCACTCGATTTAAACCTAGGGTGGCGCCATATCGATAGCTTTGGGGAGTTTTTCATTCATCCCACGGGAATCTATGAAAAGTATGAAAAGTAGCCTATATCCTTCTCCGGTCATAGAAGGATATAGACTACCTGCATGCAAAATTTCATTCCCATCCGTTGGGCCGTTAAAGCGTGATTGAACGACATACAAACTTGCAGTTTTCATTTTTTTAAATTAGTTATAATTTATCTTATCTTTAAATACTAGTTTTTTTTTAAAAAAAGAAGCACAACAAGAACAAAACCAGCACATGAATAAATTAAAATTGCCTTTATGTTTCAATTAAGGGGAGGAGCTGAGAACGGCCGTTTCGTCCTTCCACGGACTCATCAGCCCAACCCCGCCTCCCCCGATAAAAGTTTTTAAAGATATAGTTTTAATTTCCAAATAAAGTGAAATTGAATTAAAAATATAATAAATAAAAAATATTAAAATATCAGCATTTAGAATATCATTAAAGATGAAAGCTGTAGTGAGTGCTGTGAAGTTTCTAGCACACGAAAACACTAAAGTTCAAGCGTACTTAGCATATTAGTAATGATTTCGCTTTTTCAAGGGCGCTTTCTGAATTCTAACATTATTGATAAATACTAAATTTCTAAATAGACTACAATTTAAATTTCAAAACTAAATAGCAATGGGCTAACTTTAGCTGGATGTTTATTTTATGAATATGTTTTGTTAAAAGTGGTGTATTTTTGAGAATTTAGCTTTCATATGTAAAATTAAAATAGTGAATTTCGTTGATAAAATTAAAAACAAAAAAACTGATTCAATAAATTTATTTAAACTTAATTTTAAATTTCCGTATCTAAAATTAGTGAAATGTTAAATTGACTTTGTTAATTCTTCCTTTAAAATAACAAAACAAATTGTGAATACAATCACTATTTATACGATCTCTATTTTAATAATTATTAGAAAATATAAGAATTTTAATAATGTTTTCAATAGTGATTTTACAAAAGAATCTAAAAATTAAGCTACTATGAGAAAGCAATTTTTAACGTAAGCCTGTTATTTTGTAAGATATTTTAGTATCGGTAATGATTATTTAATTGTTTTGTTAAAAAACTGATAAAAACTTTTGTGAGAATTTGATTAGCTTCTTACAATATTTTATCAATTTAAACATTTCTTCCATAATAAATTCGTCTCTAAAATTAGTTTCAAAATACTGTTCCTGATCTGCAATGACTCAACGTTAGTCTTTTGTTTTATTCGAATTCAAATTTCTCAAAATAAATTCACTGATTTTTTTTGTTATAAACAATACCAGCATTCACGGAATTGAAGAAAAGTCGAACTTATTTTCTTCATGAACCTACCCATATATATTTTTTGTTGTCAAAGTAAGTATTTTTGTTATTATCACGCAGTTTGAAATCTTAAAATTACTTGGGTGCTGGCGGTGCTGATAATATGAAAGCGAGTCGTCTGCTTGTTCTGAAAACGAGGCTGTTTTTTTTATTATAAACAATACTAGCATTGACGGAATTGAAGAAAAGTCGAACTTATTTTCTTCATGTACCTACCCATATATCTTTTTTGTTGTCAAAGTAAGTATTTTTGTTATTATCACTCAGTTTGAAATCTTAAAATTACTTACGTGCAGGCGGTGCTGATAATATCAAAGCGAGTCGTCTGCTTGTTCTGAAAACGAGGCTGTTTTGAAAACAGTTAAAGCGCTATAAGGAAGGGCTATCACAGTAAATAAAAAAGCACGGCTTTGGTTTGACTTGAGATCTTGTTCATAAAAATTGTTTAATTTTTTCCCGTTACTTACTAACTTTTAAATTATGCTGGACATTATGCTTTTTGTATCCACTATTTTTAATTTAACATCATTTGCACAATATAACTGTAAATATATATTTACTAATAAATTCAATTATCGTTTATGCGCAGTAGAAAAAAAAATGAACGATTAATAGATTCCATTTCAATATACTTTATTAAGTACGTTACTTACTACACTTAAGAATTTATGTCTAAATTTATTAAAGAAATCCCACGACCTATTTTGGGAAATAGAAAAAAAAAAGTCGGACATTGAGAATATATCAGTTAGTTATTGTTACATACTAATTTCAGTTGTCCAGATAAAATGAAGTGGATCGTAAACCATTAACTTTCAGTAGAAAACAGTAGTTGGAGCACGAAAGTTGCTACTACATGAAAACAACAAAATAGGTAGCGTTGTTAGTACATGAGTCACGGTTTCGGTTTTCATAAGGCGCTTCATATGATCCTAACATTATTTTTGTTTCAAATGATATGTTTTAAGAATTTGCGTAGCTTTTTTAACAATGAAATCGAATTTTTTCATCTAAGTTAATAAACAAGGTAGGGAAATCGATTAGTAAACCAATCACAATGCTTCGCAACGTCTTCTGATAAGAAAATATAATTGATATTGCTTTAATTTCCTTATTATAAATGTGATTGTTGGGAATGCGAAAGGCGCAATTGTTGTGTTTATTGTGATTGTTGTAGAGCTGCATTATAAATGTGATTGTTGCGCATTCAGAAGACGCAATTGTTGTGCTTAATGATAATTTAATGAGATTTTAATGATACTTGTCTACGGGACAGACAAAACGGGAATATTAGTCTACTGATCTTATCAGAAGACTAAAAATGAATAGTGAGTGAGTGAGTGAAAAAGAAAGCTTGTAATGATTGCAGCAGGAGTATTTGTGAGAAATTATATTTTTTCCTTTCAAAATTTAATTTTTAAAAATAAAGAAGGTGTAACGTCATTAATGTAATACTAATGGCAACCCGTGAAATATTCACGGAAGTAAAACAAATCCCACATTTTTGAAATACCATTAAATTTTTGAAAAAAATAAGATTGAAAAGGATGTTCTACGCTCATTTTTTAAAAGCCATGACTTCCGTAAGAGCCCACATATAATTTGAATGATTAAGCCAAATTTTATAAAAAAAAAAAAAAAAAAAAATGATTTACCCGTTTAATAATAACGAATGTCCAACAGGCAATACCAATCATTCTTCCTGGGCAACAATGACAGCACGTGTTCCCTTACTGTTGAGTAGTGAGGAAACAGATGAAACTCTGGAATTATGTAAAACTGAGGTTTAACGATCTCCCTGATAAATTTTGACGCATTTCAGTGTAAACTTCATGTATATGTGGAAGAAAATCTCAATACGCTGATAATAATTGTGTAATCGTGCTCCGTCGTGCTGAAGTGGGGCGAATAGTAGAGCGCCATGTTTACAAATGGGCGTGACGTCACGACTAATGTGTTCCAACGCCGCACTGTGATTGGTTATTTCTCCGACAAAGCTTACAAATGTACAAATATCCGTACAATTTTTGCCTATTAATAGTATGATAAAAAAGGAAGAAAATATATAAAATGGACAAATTCATTAGAATTGTTTGCTTTTCACGCATTGAGCCATCATCAATAGCAATCTGGGAGAGCTGTTTCGTCCTTATTAGGACTCATCAGCCAGATTTAGCTTCGATGATAGAGCTCGGAATGCGTGAATATCTCCCGCTCTCGGAAGTGGGACCCGGTTGAAAGCAAACAACAAAAGAAAAAACGCTGTAACCAGTACAGGGAAATTACCTCAGCCTGGTTTGCGCTGAGCACGAAAGGCATTTAATAAAGGCATAAGACCTAACGAAAAGTCGAAAACTTAATAATAAAGATATGCTGGATAGGTCGGGCTGAAGAGAGGCCAATAAGCCTCGAAACAGTATTATCCTCGATTTCCAGCACAAATATCAAAAAATAGCTCAGTGAATTTGTGTGTTTTTTTTTTAGTTATGTGCGTTCTTTGTTTTATTTTACTGTAAAAATGTACTAACGCACGTTAAATCTTTTGTCTAATTAATAATAAAGAAGGTCTAACCTGCATTTATGTAATATGAAAAAGGAAAAAAAGCTATAAAAATATACAAATTCGTTAGAATTGTTTCCCTGTACTGGTTACAGCGTTTTTTCTTTTGTTAGTTTGCTTTTTAGCGGGTCCCACTTCCGAGAGTCCCACTTTTGTTTTCCGACAGCAAATTTCTCAAAACAAATTCACCAATTTTTTTGTTACAAAACTACACAA
>JAFIDM010000007.1:23014831-23025457 GCA_023159025.1 Thereuonema tuberculata | reverse complement strand
TTTGTTTCCATTACTTAAGTTCTTTTTTATTTTTGTTTCTAAATTATGGAGGGTGCATTGTGTTTCCCATCTTCAGTTTTAACAAACCTCTTGTACAACAAGAAGTTCCTGGAAGAATTTATTTATTTTCTTGGTGATTGATTGATTTATTCTTTTTTTTTTAAAAAAAACAAACAAATTTCTCATAAAAGCCTCCTATTTCTAAATTGCAATCTCTGTTAGAAATTTATCTTGAATTTCCTCCAAAAAATAATTACATCTGCAAATACTTAATTACCTAAATCCAATTAATGTAATAATACCTAAGGATTCGCAAATAGTAGATTACTAAAAGGATTAATAGACATTGTTAGGCATCAACACAAATACATTGTATGAAATATCCTTTTTTTGGTAGGATGAGGGAAATTTTGATTAACTATATATCCAATTTCTCGACAAAGATCTAATATAAAAGTTAGAGCTTCTCTTGGACGTAAATATGATGTCAACTTTTCAAGAAGATCTATCCAATGGTTCAAACGTTTTTAAGGAACATGCGCATACACAGACTGACCGATTTTATTAGCCTCCTACGAAAATAGGCTAATTACAAAACATTTCTCAGTCTTTGTCTTCAAACGTCTTTTTGTAAGTCAGTTCAAAGTTCAAAGTATTTCCTAATAATTATTTATTAATTTGAAGTGAGTGAAATTAAAATTTAGTTAAGTAAAAAAGGGAAAGATTATTGAAAACAGTGTCCTGATTATCTCGTAAATTGTATATTGTATTTCGCTAATGGGAAAATTGAAGCTACTGATACCTTAATTTATCTAATGTAAACAACTCTATTACAAATGCGCCCAACAGAGGGCGTCCTCGTTCGCAATGCATTATTGACACTGAGCTCATTTTCCACTACATCGCCGTTAATTGCTGAACAAATGGCAAATAAGTGGATCGTAATCCGCACCTTCCTCGTTAACTCGTCCGTGATCTTCAGTTCGTGCCGAGAATCTGAGACGATCTGTGTCACATCACGAGCTGAGACAAGAGTAGCTGCCTTCTGTGAATGTTTCATTGATCATGCCACATTACATGCAAACTTTTGGAAAATTTCCAGGCAAAGGCTTGCACTAACGGCGTATATGTTTGTCTGTGTATTTTTTTTATCTAGATTCGTTTCAGTTCAGTATATCAAAATCTTGTTTATCCTACTTTTCAGCGGCCAGTCTCAAGATTCCTTTAAAATTTCAGGTTCTCAAACAAAATAGTTTTTGAGTGGTGATAAGGCGTTAACCTCAGTAAATAAAGTTGATTATTCAATCAAAGATTCTTTATCTGTGAGTCCACTCTCTACAACTAAGCAATAAGGATCTATACAAAAAAATATAAGCATCCTAGGGTACAAAGTTTTTTTTTCTATCTTCATCATTCGAATGAACGAACATTGCTGAAATTTCAATGATGGCGGTTTTAGATTATAATAGCTAGACTTAGGAGACCACTATAGGGTTATCGTAAGTTTGGATAATCTTAACTGAGGAGGCATAGCAATTCCGAAACATCTATTACTAGATCTAAATACTTTCTACCTATATTCTAAATACTACGATTCTAAAACCTTATAAATTTCTCAGATAGATCGCTGATAAGGGTAGTCATTCCACTACTATTTCTCATCGGTGTTGTGTTGACAGATAATTTCTTTTCTTGTTTTCTATTGCTATTCAATCCCTGTAATCATTAACAAGGGCGGTTGTCGTTGTCGCTAAGACATTGGCCTCTCATCTCTTAAGTACCGGGGTTTGGGCTCATGTGACTTTTATGTTGGGATGGACGATCCCCGCTAGGGAGTTTTCTCAGGATTCTCCCGTTTCTCAGGATTCTCCCCTGCACTGCTTTCCATCATTCTTTTATCAGTCTTTCCTTCAGTTCTACTTTCTTTGGGATAGCACAATAGACCAAAGGTCGTGCTGCTCGACTTCCCTGCCGCCAACACTCTTCACACACATAAAAAGGTTACTAATCTCAAATTTGGAGTGTAAAACTGTACTTTAGATACATTTAATGCAAGAAAATCATAGTTCGGGCAATTTTTTTTTCCAATTTAATGATGTGCAAAGGCAGAATATAAAGTCAGATATAGATTGTAGTTGGTTTCAATATCTTCGTACTACAGAAGTTTATAGTGTTGTGATTTTCAGTCGTTTCCCTCCTTATATTGTGTCATCGCACCCAAACCTCGATTGCGGCGTTGTTCCCGTTGAGCTGAGTCTATTGGCACGTGCCCGAATCATCGAAATAAGAGTGCATTGTTTTGCATTCTCTCTCTTAGGCTCCTGATTTCTGGCAATTTCATTAATCTTTTTCTTGACTGCGAAGTGGCATCTTTCAAAAAAAGTATTCTGTTAGAACATTTGGAATTGTTGTTTTCATCATTATCCCGTTGTTCTAATAAACTGTCGTAGTCCTACAACGAACGTTCGCTTCAGTTGAGATTTTTTTAAAAAATCGCCCACTTGACGATTTATAAAAATGTCAAGACCATTTCAGAATTTTGCAGCATTGTAAGAAATTAAGTTATAGCTTTCGTCTTTAATGGAAGGGTTTCAGTATTGGCTTGTAAACGTCTTCACTTGATTGACTAGAGAGAATACAAGCTCGGAAAATATTTAAAAATCATTCCTGTATTTGGATTATCCCGAAAGATCTCGACATTTCGAAATCCGCAATAATGTTCAATGCAGAAAAATATAGTGCAGTTTGTGTTTATAAAACTGAAAAAGAATGCATACTATCAAAAAACAGTTAAGTTCTATAATTATCATAAAGTTATTAAAGAGTAAATTAATCTCTTGATATTTGATTTCTAATATTTATTTATTTATTTTGTATTTATGTCTCTTTTATTCTAAACAGCAGTGGTTCTTTTTGCTTCACGGCGCACTTTGTATTTTGTGAATTTCCGCGGTACACCAACCCTTGTTCCTAAAATTCCGCTAAAATACTAAACTTTTTCATTGTTTTCATTGCAATAATAGAATCCTTTGAAAAACACCTAAAACTTTTTAAACATATTTTAAGCATTTAAATTAACTTGACATATATTTTTAAGCCGATTTGAATGTGAGTTCATACTTCTTTTAAAATATTTTTATCGTGTAACGGTATTAAAATTAATTTAAGAAAATGATGAGACACAAATAATTACATTTTTGAAATATTTATAAAAAAAATACTTAGCAAAGATGGAGCCTCTCGGGTCCCTAAGCGGGCAAAACCCCTTTTCAACACATTACATACATACATAGCCTGTATGCCCTGTTCCACCAAGTGTGGGTCTAGGGAGCCAGATGCCAGCCGCCAGGCCGGATCTGGGCGGAACAGAATCTCTGTTCCGAGAATTTCAAGGGGAGAAGATACTGAGGTGCTTTCCCAGAGCTAACCCTCAGGACGCCATTACGGAATGACGTCAGACCGAAGAGAAAGCGAAGAAGAGGCTGACACACAGGAAAGGAAATTGAAACAGCCATGCCCTTGCCGGGATTCGAACCCAGGAACTGGCGCACTGGACGCCACGGCTGGCCGCCGCCGAGACCGCACGACCACGCCAGCACGGCTCAACACATTACAATGTGTTTAATATTTTTGTAAATATTTTAAAAATGTGATTATTTGTGTGTCTCATTATTTTCTTAAAAGTTCATACTTCTCTTTGCCAGGTTATTTGACATCTAGATTTTAGTCCAGCATTTGGTTGGTGTGAAGCTAAATGTTGATCACACCGGTTGAGAAACTCTTCTACGTAGTTGTGGCTACACCCCACTGGAACCCTGCCTTATTTTGGCCTAGTTGTATTAATCAGTTATTTTTCTTTTGAAATTGATGAATTTTCTGCACCTCTAGTAAAAACTTAACAGGAAAATATTACGAGAATAAACTTCGTAATCAAGCAACATGCGGATAGTTACTGTGTAAAGGGAGATTTGCTTCTTGGTTCTTTCTGAAATTGTAATTTTGATGGATATTCATGAAAACTTGAAACATGATTTGCCTAGCCTGACTGTGAATAATTTTTCTCTTTTTTGACTTTCTATGATAAATAAAATGAATGCAGAAATTAAAAAAAAATAAGGAAAGATTAATTATCGATTATCGGAATTTATTATTAAATTTCTGGAGATGTTTAAGTCTTCCCGAATCAAGTTAATGATTATTTGTTTTTGTTATTTTCAGGGGATGATTGGGACACGGAGTCCCTGGAACAGGAGATGGGTTTGTTGGAAGACGTCCATAGTGACACATCCGGTACTGAACGCAGCCTGGGTGCCGGAGCAGGTAAGGAAATTGTTCTCATGTTCTTATAGTGATTCTTGATGTTCATCTCGGAGCTGGAAGCCATCAAATACCATTGTCATTACATTTCTTCCTTTGAAAGAAGATTTATTGGATTTAAATAAAATTAAATAAATAAAAAAAATTCAATATAGTTTTTTTACCTCTGTTAAGAATTGTTATATAACTCAATATGTGTTACAAATGTGCAATGAAACTTCGACATTTAAAACATTTAAATCCATTAGCAAAACAGAAACGATAGGTCTATGTTTTATTACTATTGTTATATAATATATAAAGTTATATCTATATTATTTGTTAACCATTTCCAGAAAAATATTAGAGATTTTCTTAGTTTTCCGGATTTGATTAGTTTTCCTAAAAATGACTAAAGACACAACGATCAAATTTAACTTAATATTGTACATATAAAAAAAAAACTGATTAAAATATCCCTTACCAACAGATCAATTTCCTACGTAAATTTTTCATTGTGAATTTCCAAGAAGGAGCTTAAAATCTTTATTTCAAAGAAAGTAGAAAAATTCAACCAGTTGTTACGTTTTTCTGTGTAGTATCATAATTTTACCAAAAATAATAATAATTATAATAACTACTACTTATGTGTGTATCTCTCTCAACGAACTTTTAAAACTGTGAATGGATAAACATGAAACTAGGGGTACAAATTTAAGAAAAAGGGACCACCAAATTTCCGTAAAAAATTAAAAAATTTTCCTAATGGATTCCTATTGGGAATACGGAAATAAAATTAGAAACGAAATAGCGAATGGCTACCGATATGTAACAATGCGTATTAATCCATTTATTAAATTGGATTTATTTGTGATTTAATTACTTGTTTTCAGAAATGGAAAATTGTTTCCATTCATTGTAATCTCTCTGTATAAAAAGAAAAGTCCCACTTATTCACTGACTCATCAATGCCCAGCCCAAACCCTTGGACCTAGAAGGCTGAAATTTTGTACGTATGTTCCCTTTATGATGTAGACAAGGAATAAGGCTGGATTTTTCGAAATTCCCACGGGATAGAGAATAAAGAGGATTTACATTTTCGCTTTAAAATGACCATAAAGTGTGTGGAGACCAACCCGCAATACATCTGAGTATCCGGAGAAGGCCACATCGGGCTGGGAACTCGTATATTTTCCGATCTCGATATTAATTTGCTAAATAAATAAAGTTTTTTTTTTTTTTTTTTTTTTTTTTTTATGCTACGTATGCAAGGGTTCCGGATAGTTTAAAAATAAAAAGAGACATTCGTTTGGGTTTTCGTGACAAAACAAAAGGAGCTACATTAAAGAAAGTAGATTTAAGTTCTGTGCAGTTATTAACAAGAAACTTCTTTTAAATAATGTATATAGCTTTAATGAATATTTGTGCATTAGTTTCGGTATCTTTTTTTTTTTGCTTTTGTAAGGCCGGAGGGTATTGATGTGGGTGTCGACTGCCTCCAGATTAGTTTTACTTGGGGGTCGAAATGGTAATAATGGAAAGGGAGGCACCACTGACCACCGCGGCAAACCCCCCACATTGACTGGAGAACAAAAGACCCTCCAAACGCCGCCCCCTCCCTTTTCTAGTGAATGCGTTCACCTGTCACAGCCGTACTCTCTTCATTACACCATTGATGAATGGAAGAGATCTTGGGTCATTCGCAAACATCTCTTTCATTGAACTGTTGTTTCAAATGCAATAAAGCCGAGGTAATCCTGTGGAAATGTAGTTAATCTATTACAGAGAAACTGTGAAGGATAATCTCAAAATTACATAGTTACAACATTGTCACTGAATACTTAGATGTAACTATTTTGTATGGATCACCAACAAAAGTATTTTCCTTTTCATTAATTCTCCTTTGAAGAATTTTGCAGAATTTATAAAAGAATCCGAGACGTGTAATTTTTTTATTTTTGTCCTTACGACTTTTCAAGCATCTCGGGACATCTGACGTTTCGTGTATTAATTGGAAGTGAGACTGATCTAAATTCAGCGCGGAGACTTTCAGATGAATGAGAGTAATATATATTTCTTCATTTAGGACATTTTAAAATTTATTTACCTTATTCAGGACTGAATATTAGGAATCTTAACAGATTTAGTGTGGGTGTTCTCAATCACTTGGGAATTAAATAAAGTTAAAAAGTTCTTTTAGACCTTGACATTTAAAATTGGGCAAATAAAACAAAAGTATGACAAAACATATTGGTTCATAATGGAATACACAGTATCTTTCTTATTTCATAAAGGTTGCGAATATTACTTAATTAATCTGTGTACTTTCAGCGTGCAAAGTAGTAACTTAGTGGTAATATTGCCTTAGTAGCTCTACAAGGCCCAAATAAGCAAGAAATGGCACCTAGGGTCTATTAAGTGATTTTCTTGCTTTTTGATTCACTTGGAGAAAAAAAAAAGGGAACCATATCTGTGCGGGATTCGCGTCAAAAAATTAATCAAAAGGGAAAACTACAACATCCTTAGCCTTTTTGGCAGTGCGCTTTTCTTACAGACAATAATTACTGAAAGGAAGACTTAGAAATCAATTAAAAAATCTCTCTTCCATCTGTATGTTGCGAGGGATGAATAAGAATTGTGAACTTCTTCTAAGTGTAAAACAGTCGCTGCAGTCATTGCTGTTTAGAAAAGTTTACAACTCCCACTCCTGTGCTGCTCACTATCCTAGCCTCTTGTCTTTCTGTAGAAAATGATAAGCTAGCATTTGTTTCTTATGTAGTTCTACATAAATCTGTATAAGGTAGTTTGGGGGAATATGCCTCGTGGGGGAATATGCCGCACTAGCTGTATCTAAGAAACCCAATACCAGGTAGCAGCACCATCGGCAGGATTTGGTGGCCATTTGGCAAAGAAAGGCTATTCAAACGACACTAGGCCGAAATATCTCTTCAGACTGTATTTCTGCATACAAATAGAGGAATGTAATGAATTTTGTTACTAAATAATTATTTCAAGTTCGTAAGGATTTTGTCACAAGAAAGATACCATACATTTCTGCATGCTAATTTTGTTTTGGCATGAAACCTCATCATCTACTCTTTGTTTCCAGCCTTGGTAGAGGCCGCCATGTTTACACCCAACCACGTGACGAAGCTTTTAAAAATAATTGACCGAGTGGGGTAATATGGCCATATGATAATATGGCTATATGGTAATAAGGCCATATGAGTGGTCATATAGGTCCAAAATGTGACTGGATTCAGTGTATAGCTTGCATGCGTTGGCTACATGAAATTTGTTCGACATCGACACGTTACTGCGAAAACTGTTTAAAAACGCATGGTGAATAGTTTAATACATTAAACATTAAGACATTCATGCTTATCAAAGCTTTTTTGTGTCATTAGTTTGATTATTTCTGCATTAGTTTGATTAGTTTTGAGTATTTCTGGTTTTTGTGTGATTGAACTGTTTGCAAACTGTGTAACATTGCATGTGGCCATATTCCCCCAGTACTGGGGGAATATGGCAGTTTTTTATTTTTTTTTATTTTTCATTTATTAAATATTTGTGAACATATTGAATTAAAAAGTCTTTCAGGAGTTATTCCCAACATTCTATATTAAACAATACACTGTTCAGGTTCTTTATAGCAATATAAAATATGCTCAATAAACGTGTTCAAAAAATAAGTGGCCATATTCCCCCGAATTACCTTATAGACTTACGTTGAAATAGGCCGCGCGGCTGGCATTGTCGCTAAGACATTGGTCTGTCTGATTACGAGTATCGAGGTTCGGTTCTCATATGGGCTTCACGATGGTGACGATCCGCGCTGGGCAGGTTTTCTCTGGTTACCCGTGCACTTCTCCACCATACTTTCTCAGTCTTTCTCTCCGTCTGTCCTTATTTCCGTGACATAGCACAATAGACCAACGGTCGCGGTGCTCGGCTTCCCTGACACCCACACTCACCACATAAACATACGGTGAAATAAGTCATCTAGTAAAAAACAAGACCGAAACTATGCAATGGAAACCTTTTCTTACAATCAGTCAGGTACTGAAGGCATCGCCTTGTCTCTACAATTATTCTTTTCTATCTTCAGCTCATAATATATTCGGAAATCCTGTATCCTTTTTATTTCCTCCAAAAATTTGCTTCTAGGCCTTCATCTGCCTTCTTTTCCTGTGATTTAATAATTTTTAAAAAATTGTTATGCCTGATCATATGGCCAAGAAATTTTCTTTTTCTAATTCTCAATTTCCTGTATTAAACCTCTTGATTCATTTTCCTATCTGTCCAACTAGTTTTTATCACCCTCCTCCATATCCACATTTCGGCTGCCTGTAGGCAATTAATCTCTTGTTGTCCTAACATCCAGCTTTCACTATCGTACTCCAGAATGCTCGAGAAGAATGTTTTCAAAAAGCTTTTCATCAATGAAAATTATTCGGGAATTATTTCTTTTTTATTAGGTTTTTACTTATTTGTATTTATTAAGAAACCTTATTTTTATTTGTATACGAGAATATCATTTTTCCCCCAAGCTTCTGAAGATAAAACCATTAGTAATAATTTGACAGCAGTCATATGTTATCAATAGTGTGAAAATAACCCATTCCTACAGTCTTTGGGCCTCTGAACACGATGGTGAAATCCGTTTGTCGATCCGATCTTCCGTTCGGGAGTTGTTAGGGGTGGACAGACACGGACGGGCGGACAGACCAAACGCAATAGCTACTGATTTCACAATAGTTACCGAATGGGTCGCTAAAAAAATGATATTATTATGAAACTTCACCGAAGCAATGGTAAAAAAAGTGATTAAATTTTTATCGCAAAAGGACTTTTTAATACAGAGCAGTGGCAATATAACGATCACATGTTAATATGTAATAAATCCTCCTATGGAGGAGATACGGTGCGGCACGGAATCGAATAGTAATTTAATCTGTGACAGATTCTGCCCACGGCTAGTTCGGCAATTATTGGGTGTGTTCGATCGCACATCGTAATGGCTGCAACTCCTTTCCCGGAATATCCAGACATATTCGCTTGGCGAGAGGTCTGGGGACCTGGTTGGCAGTGGAGGATATGAATCTCACGGAGGCGTTGTTAAGAGTCTCATAGTGCGAATGAGTCATTTTGATGCTGCAAATATCTCTTGGAAGGCGTGACAGAGATATAAGCAATGCAGTTGGCTATAGAATGTTGTCAATGTAGAGGCGACTATGAATATATCTTGTGGCAAAACTTGAGGAGATAGTCTGTCGTAGGAGATGACTTCCAAGACTGTAATCCCAGTTGTTGTGGCCGTGTGTTGCTCGACTACTGCAGCCGGATTGGAGCCACGATCAGGACTCATCCGTACTTGGATGTAATACCTCTGCGGCAAGAGCAAAGTAGGATTCATCGCTGAACACAACACGGCTCCAATTGGACGCCTTCCAGGATTCTACGGGCTCGACACTACTATAGACGGTGCAGCCTAAATTGGGTGGTAGACATCTTATAGATGCCGAGAATGCAGTCTCGTCGCCAAATGGTGTCACTTCATCATTTAAGCTCATTCGCTTTGTTTTTGGCAACAGGCAGAATTATAGAAAGAAATAATGAAAATTACCGTTCACGAAGACAAAACATAGAAAAGCTTTAGCAGGAACAACGAACTCTCACTGATGGCAAATGGGACAAACTGATGGCATTGCCCTTGACGTCTAAAAAACAAAGCATCGTAGTCTATTTGGAATCAATTTTAAATTGTGGATTTATTTGTGGGTTCAGCAATTAGAAATTTGAAGATAGATTTTAGAAGAGTAATGTATAAATTTACATATTATTACGTATTCCAGATTAATATTATATCCATCTATTTGATTGTTAACTATATAAAGGAGACATTTGTATAATTTCACGATTTAAAAAAAAAAAGAAAAAATTAAAAAGCAACTTTTTTTTGTTTTTAATTTTCAAGAAAAACAGGTTATGTTATTTCAGGATTTTTTTTTTATTTTAATTTCGTTTTTGATTAAAACAGTTATGTTTAATTGTTTAGTTAAATTTTTTTTGTGACATTACAAAAACATGACAACATTGTGGAAATTACCTTGACACTCTTATACAATTTTAGACCTTTAGTTGATTGCAAGTCCGGATTCTATAAAGACGATTCATAGCCTTTATTTACATTCAGTTTGATGATGAAACGAGTGCATTGATATTTAGGAATTCAGTAAAACTCAGCTCTTCAATTGACTTTTTTTTTTTTTTTTAATAATACATAAAAAGAAATATATGGGCTACTTTTCCCTTTTATCTTGTTCCTGT
>JAFIDM010000007.1:22954991-22975052 GCA_023159025.1 Thereuonema tuberculata | reverse complement strand
GGCTTTCGGTATGAAGAATAAGGCGGCATGCCTAAATTCCATAATGGATCACATTTTAGGAAATTCGATCCCTGATATATGGTTGGGGGCATAAGTCATGGCAACTATTTTTTTTCTTGTAGATATATAAACGGATCACAAACGTATGTGTGTTGTGTGGAAGTTCTGAAGGCATAGTGTGTATGCAGAACAACAGATGGCTCTGTGATAGCTGGTAGTAGTGCAGCGAGGGCTGTGAAATCAGTCAGTTGGTGAGTGTCGTGCGAGATGGAAGTAACCCGTGTTGAGCAGCGCGCTTACATCAAAATAGCCGTTCTCCGAGGGAGAAATGAGATGGAATGTCAGTGAATTAGTGGAAGCCCTTGGGAATAATGCCCTACCATACCGTACAGTACCACGGTGGGTAGGAAAGTTTCAGCAAGGACGTCTGTCAACCAGTGATGAGCAACGTTCGGGACGACCTGTCGGTGTACGGACCGATGTGGCATGTGCCTCATCGAGCAGCTCCTGGATGAAGACAGACGATGGACGCTACTGGAGTTAGTGAGGGCAAGTGGCATCGAGAAACGCACCGTCCACAGGATATTGCGTAATGAGCTGCACCTATGCAAAATCGCATCGCGATAGGTACCGCATGCATTGACGGAAGTTCAAAGGTGGGTGCGCTATGCAATATGCTCCGACCATCTTGCACGCTGGAAACAGGGCGGCGATCAATTCTTGTCACGAATAATTGCCATCGATGAATTTTGGGCCAGGGCATACGAACCAGAACTGAAACGTCAGTCTGCGGAATGGCGACATGCTGGATCACCAAGGAAGCAGAAGTTTCGTCAGAATCCTTCCCCAGTCAAATTGATGGTGAACGTCGCGTATGACGTCAGGGGTGTCATTGTTTGCCACTTTGTTCCACATGGCAGAACAGTGACCGCACAGTACTACAGGGACTTCCTGGTGCGACAGGTACGACGTGGCGTTCGAGAAACGTCCGGATCTTGTGGACAGTGCAATAATCCTGCACAACAATGCAAAACCACATAAAGCACAATGTGTAGGGCAGCTACTGCGACGTTGGAAATGGGAAGAATTGGAGCACCCATTGTACTCTCCCGACATTTCGCCCTGCGACTTTGATCTCATTCGCAAGATTAAGGAACCACTACATGGTAGGCGGTTTGCAACACGAGAGGACATTGCTAATGCTTTGCGCCAACGATGACCCGATTCACACATAGTGCGGCAAATGCTAAGGCTGATGGTATTCAGCGCCTCCCACATCGTTGGCAGCGTGTGGTGACAGTAGAAGGGGACTACTTTGAGGGTCTTTAGGCCCAGGTTTGTCATGTCAACTTTATGTGTACTGTGTTGTCATTCTTTTCCACCGATGTAACGTTGCGTTACCTTAGATTTGAGGCTAATTTTGTGAATAGGGGGTGGGGTGGGGGAGTAAATGTCTTTTCCGGGGATTTTTTTTTTTCCTTCTCTTCCTATTTTTTTCTATTTTTGCGTTTGTTTTTTTTTTATATTTTATTATTATACCTTTCCTTTTGAGGGAGTTTAACGTCGTCAGTAATTTAGATTTTGTCTTAAGGTATGAAATGATGTATTGTTGTAATATTGTGGTGAATAGGGTTGTAAGAGTAACGTTTTCTAATTTTTGAATTTACCTGTATGTGCTTTGAAATCAGAGTGCTTTATCGTTGTTAATGAAGGAATATTTGTATTTAATTAAATAAGAAAATAAGTGTGGTATTTGATGAATGGAACATGGGTTTAAAAGGTTTGGTGGGTGTTTCTGATGTTTTATTTTGTAATGAGAATTTGGGGGTACTTTGGATTTGTGTAACTTTAGTGGGTTTTTTGTTTATTTTGATCGTGGAAAATTCCCAGACAAGATGGAGGGCATAGCGTTGGAAGAGGTGAACTTTGAACCCTTCACGTGACCCCCGTTGGAAAAGTTGCGTTTTCTGGCCGTGACGTAGGGTGTGGAATGGACATGTGATCAGGTCAGATGTTAAATCTTTAGGTTTTTATTGGGTTGTCGTGAAATGACGTAACGTGTTTGCGTGATGGGAGAAAAAAGGAGGCAGTTTGTTTTCAGAGGAGGGAGAGAGATGAACTTTTGGCCGTTGTGCTAACAAGTCATGTGGAGGGCAGGTCTGCCGACCAGCATCTGCGGTGAAGCCGACGGGATGCATTGCCCATAGTGAAAACTCCAAGCGGTCTGGCTGTCAAAGGGGTGGATACCTTAACCCCGGTGCGGAAAATCCACGGCGAACACATGCTTTGCCGCAGCCGACGAATCGACCTACTAAAGCCGACGAACGGACTGTGGAGAATGTGCGAATAGTGACCTTTGGCGGATGTTTCGGATAGCCCACCCCAACGTTGAGTGTGTGAAGCCAAGAAGCCATTCGACTCGCCGGCGAATCAGCGGATTGTGAGTATAAACTTTAATCAAAAAATAAAAAAAAAATAAAAAAAAAAAATAAAGTATTTCCTCACAGAGTTTGGGGTATACGACGGGAAGGCGAAGACAAGATTCAAAAACTGATGTTTTTCACGTAAGGTTGAAACAAACCGTTTATCACTGTTCGGGGTGTGTTAAAGTGACTCAGTGTAAAGACTCTAAGGTGCGTGTTTCAAACCCGAGACACCGAAGTGAAATCGAGTAAAGGAAAGAGGGGAAGACTTTGACTTTCAGAACTCTGTCCAAAGAACTATTAAACTCATGGAAATGTGGTTTGAGATCGCAGTCTTTGCCATTCGTCTGGGGATGATCTTATATAGAGAGGGGTATTTTTCGAGGTGTAACCCCGAGGTTTTAATCCCTGACGCCAGAGAAGAAAACTCGGCATTACATTACAACCTCTTGCGGGGAGCCTAACTTGTGCTTTCAGCTAGAGATTCGGGTTCGGAGAATAATATTAAATAAGAAACTGTCCTCAAAACTTACTAAAGAAAAGGTGTTCATTTGTATACAAAAGTTATTAAGGTTTAATTATATGTAGATTTTTTCAAGTGTTTAAAGAAGAAGGTTTGGGTGAAATTATAACCAGACTTAAACCCATGTTTAATGTTTACGTATCTCGAGCGAACGAGATCCGTGGCTTTCTTTTGATTTTTATGATAGATATGTATGTTGATATTTTATTGCCGGGGTTTTGTGGTAGGGTTATCTAGGTACCTGGGGCCAGGGGAAAGGGGTGCGGGAAGAGGGGGACGACGTCAATGCGCTGCTTAAAGGGTTTATTAATACGGGATTTTGTGATAATGCTTTTCATTGTTATATTTGTATGTATTGTGATTTTCTTCGGAAACCCATTTCACCATAAGTAGTATCCTATTAGGACACCAAATTTATTAGTGTATTTTTTTGATTTACTTTGAATAAAGGGTTTTTATGTAAACTTTATATTTCAGTTTGACTATTTCTTCTTTTTGAATTTTATTGAAAAGGTTAACATTTTAAATACATTATCATTCATTTAAAACATAAAAAGGGGAAGGATGTTAACGAAAGGAAAGGTATTGCAGGGTTAGTTTACCCCGTTTCGCCTCGTTGGTTATCGCCGTCATCGAAGTCGGCAGATCTGGTGTCTTCTTAGTAAGGTCAATAGGGTCAAGATAAAGGGCGTCACACTGCCGTGAACTCGTATGGGCCCAGCCACGACAGGACCCCAACCGATCCGTTGCTGATATTGACCTTGTCACAGTAAAGGTGTGTATATTATCCTTACTTATCCATTCCAAAACAGGTAGCAGGGTTTGGTTTTTTGGTTTTTATGTAGCGGTCAGCACGTTACACCTTGAAGGCCATATTGCCCTGTATACTACCGTAATAAATTAGTATGTTACGATATTTCAGTGCTATTCATTGTCCATACATGTAGTTAACACCTTGTCCTTTCATCTGTATGTGTCACATTTTCCAACCGGACTGGTATCTTCAAGAAAAAAAATAGTTGCCATGACTTTTGCCCCAACCCTCTTATTAATTTACATGGATGACATTTTGATTTTTTCAAAAGACTGGGAATCTCATATCAAAACCATCAAAGAAGTATTTGAACGTCTCCTCAAGTTTAAACTGAAGCTAAACTTCGAAAAGTCTAAATTTGGATTGACAGATTAGTTACTTAGGTTACCCGATTAGTGAAAATGGATTAACTCCGAATCCTGAAAAAACTAAACCCATAAACAATTACACTATTCCTAAAACTGTAAGAAAGCTAAGAAGATTTCTGGATATCATTAATTACTACAGAGAATTCCTTCCTGAAATTGCTATTATTATAACTTATCCGTTGAGACAACTGCTGAAGAAAGATGTGAAATGGAATTGGTCTAGTGAACATCAGCAAGCCTTTGATAAAATAAGGAAAATGCTAGTAAAGGCAGCTTATTTTGGCTCAACCTGATTGGGGTAGGACGTTCTCAATTCATTGTGATGCTTCGAACAAAGGTATAGCAGCCACTCTAATGCAGAAGGATGAGCTAGGCATGGATAAGATCATCTACAATGCTAGTCGTCCTTTAAATAAAAATGAACTGTCGTATATTGTAACTGAAAAAGTGTTTGGCTGTCATTTTTGGAATGAAATTTATAATTTATACTGACCATGCGGCATTACGATGGATGTTCAAACAACAAGATATATCTAGTCAGATGACGAGATGGAATTTATTTTTACTGGATTATGACTATGAAATAAAATTCAAGAAAGGTGCTAATAATATTTTACCTGACGCATTATCTAGAGTGTTCTCTGGAAAATTCACGATTGACCAAAGTATGTGGGTGGAAAAGCAAAAATCTGATGCATTCTGCTGTCATATAATAAATAAGTTAAATAATGGAATAAATCAATACCCATTTATGTTAAAAGAAAACATTCTTGTCAAAGAACATTTTGATAAATGGAAGAAAGAAGGTAGTCACCTTATAGTAGTTCCGTTGACCCTGCAACATCAGATCATTGATTTTTGGCATGAAAATCCTATGTTTGGAGGGCATCTGGGTTATAAGAAAACTTTGAATAAGTTGAAGCTAAATTACTTTTGGCCCAGTATGAACTTTTCTGTTTCCAAATTTGTAAAAACTTGCCATACCTGTCAAATTAACAAATCTTCTACTGAGGGCCCATTGGGTAAAGCAGTAATAGTTGAAGGAAACGGCAGATGGAGTTCATTTTACTTAGATTTCATAGGGCCGTTACCTACTATCCGTTTCGGTTTCAAAAATATTCTGATTGGAGTTGATAGAAATACTGGATGGATGGAAGCAATAAAACATTGCTTGTTTAGTTTTATCCAGAAATTTGCTGGGCTATGCAACGCCTGTTTAAATTTTCATTGAAAACCATTTTGGCAATTATGTTACAAAGAATACCTACATCATTTACCCTCTAATTTGACTTACAAATATAAAAATTAAAATTTGTTATCCAGGACTAATGACAAAACATTAACAAAAAGCAATCACCATTAACTATTTTCTTTACCTTGGACCTTTAATAGGTTGCAGTGTTTTGCAATAGGTTTTTCCATTTATACCGTATTTCTAATAACTTACGTAATAACTACATTGCTGCAGGTTATGAAATGCCACTTATTATTTGTGAATACTACAGAAACACGCAGGTTGTGGTTTCCTTCTTAAGACTAACGTTTGGTGGACTTTCCTATTTTGAAACTGGATGTCTTATGTAGAAGAATTAGTATCTCCTACCTTCTCATTGCAGTTATTGCAATTTGGCTTTTCAAATGCACATTACGAGCGTAGTTTTTTATATCAGTTTGCGAAATTGCTGCCGGAAGGAATATTTTTAAGACTTGTATTGTATTATTAAGATTAAATAGTATCAAGTCGAGAAAGCTAAACCGAAGAATAGGAAGGTTAGCAAATGTCTCATTGAAGTATAACCTAGAAGATTTAATCAGAACGGAAAACTGACGGAACTCCTTAAAGACGGAGCAAGTAAAGAAGAGTAAGAATATTTAATATTGAAGACAAAAGGAACTTTTGTATTATTAATTCTCAATGTGATTTAAATCAGCCATTCAGAAAACTGGAATTGAGACGTCACGAAGAGAAGCAAGCATTTCTTACCTAGTGATTCAAGAACTTGAACCTGATCCAATTGAGAATTACTATTGGAAAGTCACCAATTAATTAGGTTAGAAGTAATTGAACTATTTATAATATTTGGAAGAAGAAATTCCATAGTTATTATTTCAATTAAAATGAAAGCATTCAGTGAACGTTAATTGAAGTGCGCCGAGAATAATCAGCAAGCCGACCCGTTCCATTACGACAAGGGGTTAAGGATATAGCTGACAACTTAGGAAGCGCCAATTCCAAACCTGTTCCAAAAGGAGGATTGCAGATTGGATACTATGTTCGAATGAAGACTGGTGGAGGATATCTCATCAGTATTGGACCTATCTACACACTGGTGAATAAGCGATTGAAGCCATCTTACTGCAAGTACTGATTCTTATTTTCATTTTGGATGGGAAGAGCGATCGTTAACGCAGAGTGCAACGAGCAGTGTAATACAAGTACTTTTCCGTTGGCAGTGAACTTTGTGTTTTACAACTCAAATATTATTATTAATCACGCAAGTTGAAAGTGATAGGCCATTATTAGTGAATTACTCAATAGTATATTAGTGCAACTATTCATACAAGATAAAAGTATTATAGCCATAAATAACGTAGCTTCGTTATTCGTTTTTTCACATAGGTGAATTACCTGAAAGCCATTTGTAGAATAGTGAATAATTCAGAATTGTATAAATATAACTCTCTCGATTATAAGATTAGTGTATTAAATGTAAGAAGCATTTAATAGTGAAAGTTTAGTGATTCTTTATACCAGTGTATCTCAAATTTATAGAAGCGTGCTAATTTAATTATTAAGTCGATACCGTATGAAGGAACTGATATTTCACACTATTGTGAAAAGCTATTATTGTGTTTAAAGAGTTTTCAAGATCATAGTGAAACTGTACATTGAGAACAGTGTTGAAGTATACAGGGTGGACCAATTAAAGTGTTACAGCTAAATATTTCCGAAACGGTACGTGATAGAAAACAAATGTTTCAAGCAACTCCATTTATTTTCGAGGGGGACAGTTGATGGTGTTAGTTTTAATTGGAACAGTTCATTGCTGACGCGGGGGTGGACGGTAACTTCACAATTTTCAATGGAAAGGGTGGTGAAGTAATATATCATTGGAAAGCCTATAAAAATTCATGTTGAATGGCAATGTGGTTTTTGAAATTCCGACAAGTAGATCATGAGATATAGCTAATTGTCCAGAATGTTGTAATGAAAGACGTAATTGACAAATGGTGGACTCGTGGAATCAGACGAATATTACTACCTTCTCTGCAACAATAGCACTATTCCGCGTGCTGGAATGAAAAGTGCGTCCGCATTGTTGCGTCGTGCAGTGGCAGTGACAGAACAGTCCTTGCAATCGATGTGTTAACAACATGGAACGTCATACTGTGGACGAGAAAATTGAAATGATCTTCCTGTACGGGGAAGCGAGACGCAATTTACAACAGGCAAGGAATCTGTACGCCGAAAAGTTTCCCAACAGAAGAACCCCTTCCAAGATGTCGTTTTCTCGAATTATAAAGCAGTTTTCCGAAGACTGTAGTGTACAGCCAAAGAAACATGCTCGCAAAAGAACAGCCACTACCGAAGATCATGAAATTGTGGTGTTGGCTGCAGTGCATAACGATCCCCATGTGAGTAGTCGAACATTGGCTGACGATGCGGGGATGTCAAAAAGTAGTATTTTACGAATATTGAAACGATATCACTTTCACCCATATCATATCTCATTACATCAAGCACTACATGGGAATGATTTCATGCACAGGATGACATTCTGTCGATGGGCTCAGGACAAACTGCAACATAATAACAACTTTTTCCTGACTGTACTATTTTCAGATGAATCGTCTTTCTCCAATTACGGCGAAGTCAATCGACATAACATGCATTATTGGGCTGTCGAAAATCCGCATTGGTTGCGGGAAGTGGAGCATCAACGCCGTTGGTCTGTGAATGTATGGTGTGGCATTTTGGCTGATAGGATAATTGGACCTTATTTTTTTGATGACCATTTAACAGGACGAATGTACACACAGTTTTTGGTTGAGGAGTTACCCTTACTATTGGAAGACGTGCCATTACAGGAACGACGGACAATGTGGTTTCAGCATGATGGCTGCCCTGCGCATTATGCCCGTACGACTCGTGAAGTGTTGAATCAACAGTATCATGGCCGTTGGATAGGGCGTGGAGGCCCAATACATTGGCCTGCGCGATCTCCAGACCTTACATTGGCAGATATTTTTTTGTGGGGTTACCTCAAACAGAAAGTTTATATTGATAAACCAACGACTCCAGACAATATGAAGGAGCGGATACGCAATGCCTGTGCAAATATTGATAGCACTATGCTTTTACGTACTCAGCAATCGTTTCTGCCAAGGCTTGCAAAATGCATTGAAGTAGACGGACATCACTTTGAGCATTTATTACGATAACCATGTGGTTTTTGGATGTTTGAAGATAAATGTAGTTTGCAAACGTATGATTACTGATTGTCGTCCTCTGTATTACTGTTGTTACTGTTCAAACCTCTCTGCAAGGTTACAATAAAGTACTTAGTTGTTGATATGACAGTTGTTTATTTCGTTGCAAAGTACATCACCAACCACTGACACTGCCAATGTTACATTTATGATAGGTGACATGACCGTTCCATCATCCTGTGTAACGTTCCCTCCCTGTCCCCACCAGTAACAGACACACCACAATCACTGTGTTGTCCCATTTCACGTGTAATACCTGTTGCTGGACACTTGTTCATCGAACACTGCCCCTACAGACTTGTACAGTATGTCACCACAGCAACATACATGGTCCACCCATCCATGGATAATTACGAGTATCGTTACATTACAACCGACGTCACGTCGCCCTATCCACCATTCTGGAATTTCAATTGACAATATCTCATGTTCTATTTGTCGGAATTTCAAACACCACATTGCCATTCAACATGAATTTTTAGAGGCTTTCCAATGATATATTACTTCACCACCCTTTCCATTGAAAATTGTGAAGTTACCGTCCACCCCCGCGTCAGCAATGAACTGTTCCAATTAAAACTAACACCATCAACTGTCCCCCTTGAAAATAAATGGAGTTGCTTGAAACATTTGTTTTCTATCACGTACCGTTTCGGAAATATTTAGCTGTAACAATTTAATTGGTCCACCCTGTATAATTTTGAGAAAGATTTATTGTATGGAAATTGTGAACTGTTTAATGACCACCATAATAAATCATTTTTTTTATTCTGTTAAGCCTAATTTTTAATTGCGTTTTGCAAAACCAGTATGCGTTCTGCACTAATCCCGCAGCATTAATAAATAATTTAGAATTAAAGTTAAAAGAAGAATGGGGAGGTATTCAAAAATGGGAGAGTATTTAGTCTTATGTACGCAGATGATCTGATTATATTGGCAGAAACACAAGTAGTACTTAGTCGAATGATTAAAGTTTTACAGGAATTTGTAAATGAATACTGTTTAAACATTAACCTGGAGAAAACGAAAATTATTATTTTCAGAAATGGTGGTAAGAAAGCTAAATTAGAAAAATGGATATGGAATAATGAAGAGATTTAAGTAACAAATAAGTATCAATATTTAGGAAAATGGTTTACCTCACAAAATAGCAATAAAGTAAATATAAAACATAGAAAAGATAAAGGAATAGCAGCCACTTGGGAATTAATAAAACTAATCAAGAGAGCAAAAATGAATGATTGGAAAAAACTTAAATATATGTTCAACAGTATGGTTAAAAGTGTCATTTGTTATGGTATGGAAATAGATGGGTGGAAAGTTAAAAAGGAGTTGGAAAATATACAATACTTATTTATTAAGCTATATTTTAATATGGAAAAATCTACACCAAATTATATTGTTGAAAATGAATTAGGCTTATACCCACTGAGAATTGATTGTATTAAAAGACCTACGATTATGTAAACAAAATTGTAAAACAATGAAGATAGATTACCAAAGGTAATTTTAGAAAATATGGTAGAATATGCAAAGAAGGGGAACAAATGTAATTACATAAAGGAGATTGAAGAAATATATAATGAAGTAGGATTGGGGATAGAATTAGACAAGATAATGGATTGTAAATATTGGAAGGATTGTAAAACAACATTTATTCAAAAATTGATTGAAATAAATATGCAATGTTCAGGGTGTCCAAATAAATAGAAATGGATCTGAATCCACTGTAATGGCTTTTCCTGTCCTATAATTTGCACAGTTCAAATTTGAAAACTGAAAATAATAAAAAGGGATAATCTTTCATTTCCTTCGATTTCCTCCTCCTCCAGCCAATATCTGCACGATGCAAACAAAAATGTTCAGGGTGTCCAAATAAATAGAAATGGATGCATTGATAGGGTCAAAGCGGTCAACTCCATATCAAGACAGCAGAAACCTATCCTTTGTAATGCGTTGTGTATCATAAAATAGGAGTCCACTAAAAACAATGAGACCACCATACAGACTCATGGAATACAAGCCAGCGTGAAACACACTCCCTAATGTTGAGACGAGAACAACACCAAATCCAATACCTAAGGGTGCACCCATGTAGAGGAACTTTTCACTGGGAGCACAAACGGCCAATGCAGACAAACCGCCAACGACCCCAATTGTATACCATGCAGCACGTGTGATTAAAGGCCTGCCATCCAACAAATAGGGGCAACCATGCATCCAACAATGCCGCAGTGAGCCATCCAAGCCAACTGTTTTAAGCCAAAACCACTCTTGAAAGGAATTGACTGAGCCACTATCCTACTACATGTCATTTGCGTTATCCATTGGTGCAATGATATCGTAGGACTCCTGGTCATAAATGACATCAGTGCAAATGACCGACTGGCAGCCACTGCAGCTGCTGCTGTAAGTGCAATACTTGCACCGAAGTACATATACGTTTTGGAAATACGTTCTTTGACATATTTGGGCTAGATTACTGCTCTATCTATAGCTCCTACTTCATTGAAGACCAATCCCGTAATAACAAAGTGCACCAAGGCCAAATGCTGACGCACCAGCAAGGGCACCTTTGCCAACTGTGAAAGCTGATTCTCCAGCTGGTGCCATTGCAATTTCCTATATATATTTGCAGCTCGTCACTTGCTTAGCTGTGTTGGTCCACAAATTCGTTGACATAAGGCTTGTCTTGTTTGCAGAGTTTGGGATACAAAAAAATTTTAATCCCTGGTAAAAAGTAGCAGCAGATATCAAAATCAGCAGGTATGGCTATAAAAACATGTCCTTATTGTAAGCAGCCCATAAAAGTCCCAAACTTACCATGTAGTTCCTGTGGGAAAAAAATTGCAAATGAAGATTCAGTAAATCAGGAACCAGCAAACAACAGTGCAAATCAAGAAATCCAGAATCAATCTACAAATTGGGATTGT
The DNA here is from genome assembly GCA_023159025.1 of Thereuonema tuberculata. Lineage (NCBI taxonomy): Eukaryota > Metazoa > Arthropoda > Chilopoda > Scutigeromorpha > Scutigeridae > Thereuonema > Thereuonema tuberculata. The sequence continues at coordinate 22,963,500 of JAFIDM010000007.1, read as the reverse complement.
TTTGCTGCTTTAATAACAAATAATTGGAAGTGGCTTTTGTTGATTGTCCTCATTTTAATCCTCTGCTGCTACTTTTTATCGGGGATTAAAAATTTTACCAGGCTTCTAACTTCACAATTCAAACTTTCACATGTATTAATAAGGACAGAGGTTACATGGTAAATCACAATACCCCATCATATTTTCAAGATAGGATTAGAGGAAAAGAAAACAAATTTCAATAATGTACCAATACAAAATTTAACAGGTTTCATATAAACTGTTTGTCTCTATTTTTGTAATAATGAAAAAAAGCACTTACTATATCATTTGCTAATTTTTCTTTGTTGTCAATAATGTGGAAAATCTTATTGTAGATATAATTCAAAAAAGGAAGGCTTGAGGAAGCAAAAATGATTCGAGTTTTTGCTAAATATCGCCAAATAAATGAAGTATTATATGGAGTCTGATGTCATTTATATGTTTAATATTAAGAAGAAATGAAGAAGAAAATGGGTTTTGTAGCGCACAGTACTATCAATTGATCGGTTATTGTGGAAATTAGGTCAATCTGAAAGAATTGACTTCATTGTCATTATTTAATAACAAACGTACTGTACATTAGGGGTTCGGAACCTGGGGGAAACCCCCCCTTACATTAAATAATGCTTTATTGTTCGTTTTCTTTCAGATTTAACAATTTAATAATATATTTAATAATTTAAAAGTACACTAAATAATTTCTTTATTGTTTGTTTTCTTTCAGATTTTTGAAATGGAGACAGAAGTTACTAGAATGTCACTGTACGAATTTGTGAAAGAATGTTCTGCTAGGAAGATAGAAGAAAAGTTATTGTACATGGAAAATAAACTTGCAAATAGTATAAATTGTCCAGATAATGAAAGTTTCCCTCAGCCGTGCACTCCGATATTTCAAGTCTGATTTTAAGAAGAAATGGTCTGCAGCTTGTAATAGTGAAGAACGATTTCTGAAGCAAAATTCAACGTGGCTTAATTCGTCTATAAAAGTAAAAAAATATACTTGTGTAATTCCTGGTCGCCCTCAAAAAGTATTTAGGGATTGCAGTGACCAGACAAAGGCGAAGAAAAACTGAAGAATAAAGAAACCAGGCTTCTTCAGAAGAATTAACATACGCAGCAAGTATGAGCCAGCGAGCTGCAGGTAACCGCAACGCAGCTGAAATGATAAAAAAAAATACAGAAACCCCTACAAGAGCTAAAAAATTCAAAAAGTCTTCTGCAGAAAATAATACAGTCAAAAAGCATACTCCATCTGAAGCGCTTTTACTAGAATGGCATTTCAACCCAAGCCAAAATGAATCGTATGTTAGGTACAAGTTTTTCAGGATGAAACAAAAGCTAGGAGAGAAATTTGATACATTTTTAATCAAGGCACGAACAGAAATAAAGTATTGTAATTTTGGTACTTTAGTAAGCAGTTTACTTAGGGACAAAGTAGTTTTTGGAGTTCTATCTGACAAGGTTAGAGAGAAATTATTAGCTGAACCTCAACTAACATTAGAAAAAGCTATAACTATTTGTCAAACAAGTGAATAGGCTAGTGAGCAGATTAGGGAATTACAAGAAAATAAAGAGAATGTAATACCTACAGTTAATGCCATTGAAAATACTAAATTTAAACAAAGTATTAAAAGTTACCAAAATAAGCCTTATTTAAATTCCATGATTTGTAAAATGTGGAACAAGCCATGATAGAATGAACTGTCCAGCATTCAGAAGACAATGCAAAAGGGGTAAAAAGAAAGGACATTTTGCCAAAATGTGCAAAACCCGTAAAAATGTTAACACTTTGAAAGCAAATACAGTTGATCAAATCATCGATTATGAAGATGACTATAAACAATCATTGTTTATCAGTGAATACACAACTAGTGAAAGTAAAGATGACTGGTTTGAAAGTATAATGATAGGATCAAATGCTGTAAAATTTAAATTAGGCCGTGCGATCTAGACGGCGGTCTGCGGTTGTAGCCAGTGCGCCAGTTCCCAGTTTCGAATCCCGGTAGTGGCATGGATGTTTCTTTCTCCTTCTGTGTTTCGTCCGTTTCCCCCTGGGACTCTCTCTCTCTCTCAGGTGTATCCTCGACGAGAAAGTGCATTCTTTCTCGTCTCTGATTTCCTAGCCTTGTTCTGACATTGTCAGGAGGGGTTAAGCACGTGGTCCGTTGGGGCCTATTCGCGAATAATAATAATAAAATTTAAATTAGATTCAGGAGCCCAATGCAACATCATTTCTCTATCATTAGTAAACAGACTTGGTGCTAAGGTTAAAGACTCAAAAGGTCAAAAGGCTGAATGTTTTTACAAAAGATACAATAACAGTATTAGGAGAAGTTAGCTTTAAATGTAAAGTAAAACACATAGATTATGAATTGAAATTCATGGTCGTGGATGCAGAAGTAACCCCAATTACACGTAAAGATACGTGTATCAAGTTAAAGCTAATCCAACGTATTGAAAGCTGTAGTGTAGAAACAGACATTAATCCAGAAATATTTAAAGGTTTAGGATGTGTAAAAGATTTCATTCATGATATTGAACTGAAAGATAAAGCAATGTTAAAAATCTATCCGCCAAGGAGAATCCCTTATGCAATACAAGATAAGGTTAAAGCGGAAATAGATAATATGATCAGTATGGGTGTACTTAAAATTACAGAAGCTACACCATCTATAAGTCCACTAATAATAGTCAAACAGAATGGAAAATTAAGACCGTGTATAGATCCATCAGAACTAAATAAATATGTTAAAAGAAGGCAATATCCGTTGAAAACGATTGAGCAAATAGCCACTAAAATTAAAGGAGCAAAATTTTTTGCCAAATTAGATGCACAAAAGGAAACTAAGAAGAAAAAAGACTGAGAACACTTGGTGAAAAGGTCATTAGAGACGTAGAATTTTAAAATGAACCCTAGCTAATCTTTTGAACATAAGTGTTTTATTGTTTCGGCCAGAAGTGTATAATGGTTGATTGTAATAGAGAACGGTGTTGATAAACAAGACTGAGAAACCCAGAACACTGAGTGAAAAGTCATTGGAGACGTGAAATTTCAGAACTATGTTTTAATTAATCATTTAAGCTGAAGTGCTGTGTTTTTTTTCCTTGCTATTGATGTGTGATATTTAATTGATACATACAAATATTTTGCTAGCTGTTGATACATGTATATATATGTGCTTTGTTTATTTGCTACGCATACAAATGCTTAGCCAATTTGTTAGTATACTTAGATGTTTCATTGAACAAACGTATTCATGCATTTATTCAGTGTGTTTAGCCGGCCGGCGTAAGCGGAACCTCTCAACCTAGCCAGTCTGTTTCCCGCCCTCTTATCCCCCTCCTTTTCGGACTATTGCATTTTGTTCTCAGTGTTTTTTTTATTTACGGTCCCGCCCCTTGTGTAACTTTCCGAGTAGCTCATTTTTCATCAGTCGCACGATCACGAAAGGTTTTGCATTTTTTATTGTCTCTCTTCTTTTCCTTCCGAGACACGTGTGCTGACGTCTACTCCCAGAGATGGCTAGGAGCGACAGGCGAAGCCTCGAGTTATCTATATCATTATAAATTTTGACATTCAGTGCATTTCATTATTTTGCTGTAAAGTAACCTTTTGGGAAGAGACCTACCCTCATCCTAAGAGAGGTGATCTCCTTCCGCTTGTATCCTTAAATTCAGTTTTGCCATAAAATCCTATCACATTTTTCTGATCTGAAACAGTGTGTACGCCTTTCATTTATTAGTCTTAATTTGCTCCGGGATGAGAGTCTTCTTTGGGCCCAGCGGCTCTCGCTCCCTTTTACCTGCCTGCTGGTGATTTGCGCAACTTCCACTCGACATCGATCTACCTTTTTTTTATTTTCACTTTGTCATATCGTGACACTCACTCTCCGGACTGGGAGCCCTTGCAACATCCTCCGTACTGTCCAGACCTGTAACCTAGTGATTTCCACCTATTTGGACCACTTGGGTGGTCGCAGACTCCAATGCTGAAGTTCAGAAATGTGTGCTGAATTGGCTCAGAGATCTTCCCAAAGATTCTGTGCTGCCGGTATACAAGCACTGCCACATCGATGAGGCAAAGTGTAAACGGGTAGAGTGGGACTATGTGCAGAAGTAAAGATCAGTAGCGTATCGCCACGCTTTCTTCTTTTACTGCTATTTCAAAAATTCCTGGTAGGTGTTGAACCGCCCTCGTATTATTATTAATTATTATTATTATTATTATTGGAATAGAGAATAATGTACATTTTCTTATATTCCAAGACAAACCAGAATGAGTAAAAGAAAACAACACGCAGCAGACTGGGAGCCCTTGCAACATCCTCCGTACTGTCCAGACCTGTAACCTAGTGATTTCCACCTATTTGGGCCACTTGGGTGGTCGCAGACTCCAACGCTGAAGTTCAGAAATGTGTGCTAAATTGGCTCAGAAATCTTCCCAAAGATTCTGTGCTGCCGGTATACAAGCACTGCCACATCGATGAGGCAAAGTGTAAACGGGTAGAGTGGGACTATGTGGAGAAGTAAAGATCAGTAACGTATCGCCACGCTTTCTCCTTTTCCTGCTATTTCAAAAATTCCTGGTAGGAGTTGAACCGCCCTCGTATTATTATTATTTATTATTATTGGAATAGAGAATAATGTACATTTTCTTATATTCCAGGACAAACCAGAATGAGTAAAGAAAACAACACGCAGCAGACTGGGAGCCCTTGCAACATCCTCCGTACAGTCCAGACCTGTAACCTAGTGATTTCCACCTATTTGGACCACTTGCACTGCCACATCGATGAGGCAAATGTTGTAGGTTTTCATTGTAGGAATTAGAGATTTTTTTGCATGTAATGTATTTGTTTGTTTCTTAACAAAAAAATGTCCATTAATAAAATTGCTGGTTTTTTTTTTGTTTGTTTGTTTGTTTTTTTCACTGATAGTCCATAATATTATCGCTATTGCTGGTAAAGTTAGTATTAGTTTTGTGAAGTTTAAGAAACATATTATAGCTGGAGGCTTAGTGTTGTGTGGTGTGGTGTTCTAGCGAGGGGAATAAGAGCATGGAGTAGAGGTCTTGGCAGCTAAGCTACTTAAGAGAGGATGAAGGTGTCTGATTCCAAGGTCTCGTTATCAGGTGGGTGTTCTCTGGGATCCAACGCGGAAATCCTCTTAGATTTGTTGACTCGGTTTCCATATTATCCTCGTTGTTTAGTTGTTGTTGCGTCACCTGGGCGACAGGATGAAAGCCAACATAAGTGGATTCTTCCTTTTTGTCGATCCTCGTGAAATGTCAAATTGACTGAATTTCCTCGTTTTTTTATGTTTCTTTTTTTTTCTTAAGAAATTGTAGTTCATATTGGCTTAAATGGCTAATTTCTAGCGAGATTTTTAGCTGGGGTCCTTCTCGCTCCTGAAAGCCTAATTCACTGAAACTATCTAATTAGGAATCTGTTAAATGTGTAGAGTGGGACTTGGTGGAGAAGTAAAGATGAGTAGCGTATCGCCATGCTTTCTTCTTTTCCCGCTATTTCAAAAATTCCTGGTAGGAGTTGAACCGCCCTCGTATTATTATTTATTATTATTAGAATAGAGAATAATGTACATTTTCTTATATTCCAGGGCAAATCCAGAATGATTAAAAGAAACCAAGCAGCGGGATCATTGCTTCAGCGAGTTAAATTGTATATTTAATTCTATATGTAGTATTTGTATATTTAGTTTTTGAATTCTGTTGTATTACGCATGTTTCACAGCCAGCGAAAAAAAGCGAACGAACCATGTCCGACGGTGAAGAAGATCGAAAACCTGGAATCCCCCTGCCGCTTCATAAGAAAACTCGGAAATGCAGCTTCAGGTGGAAGTAGGGTTCACAATAAGAAAAGGGGATGATACTTACTGTCGCTGGGCATGAAGACTTGAGCAAATACTTCAAAATCGTACTAATCGATCGATCTATCATCGTAATCTATCATCACAAAATTAAACATGGCGGTTTTGAATTTTCGCTCCAGTTCAAGTGAATGAGTTATTACAAATTTGCTATAACTGCAGCAAAATTTTGATATGAAACAATCTGTTACTTAGAAGCTTTTCATTTAATGCATTAGAATTTACCAGGGAATAATGTTAGTTTTGAAAATTGGATTTTTATTATCTCCGATATAAAAATCGGAAGGATTCTGGGTGTAGGAAGAACTCTTTTGAAGTGATCATGTGACATCGTTGAACGTCCATTCGAATTGGTCGCTGCAAATCTTTTTGAAACACGCCGTAGGACACGAAACTCATTTCGTTCTTTTATTTTTATTAATTTATTTATTTTAATTTTCTTATCATTTTTATTTATTTTTATTAATTTCTTTTTTATTTTTATTAATTTCTCTCTTTTTATGTTTAGTAACAATTTATTTATGTTTACTTTAAAAAAAATACTGTGACTAATTTAAAAATTGAGGCAGAAAACAAAAGCACATTATTTACATTTAAAACTGATCTTGCAGTTTCAGGTCTCGTACATTGGAGACCTGAAACGGCACAAGGTTTTAAATGTAAATAATGTGTGCTTCTATGGCTTGCCTCTTTTTTATTTATTTATTGATTGATTTATTATTATTATTATTTTTTGGCTCTTCGGACGAAGTGGAGATTTCTTTTTTTAGTTGATTTTGGTAAACGGCTAAATTTCCTAAAATATACGAGATTTCAAGCTAAATTTCTGAGTTTTTTTTTTAAAAAGCCGGCAGAGGGATTTCGGGTTTTCGATATTGATCGAACATGTTTCGTTCGCTTTTTCATTGGCTGTGAAACACGTCTTAGTCTGAATTGATAACTTGTAAAATAGATATTTACCTGAGTCACAGGCTGGTTTCCAGCGAGGACGAGAAACACATGACCATATTGCAAATTTGCGATGGATCATGGAAAAGTTCATAAATACCAGAAAGACATCTATTTGTGTTTTATCGACTACCACAAGGCATTTGACTGTGTTCAGCATAATAAACTTTGGAAGGCATTGGAAGAGCTAAATGTGCCAGGTCATTTACTACAGCTTTTAAAGTTTCTATACACAGACCAAGAGGCAATTGTAAGAACACAATATGGAGACATGGATTTGTATAAAGTTGGCAAAGGTGTGCGGCAGGGTTGCATTCTGTCCCCGTTCCTTTTTAACCTATATGCAGAAATGATAATGAGGAAATTGGACCTGGAGGATTCAGAAATCGGTGTCAGGATTGGGGCAGAGTGATAAATAACCTAAGATACGCAGATGACACAACCCTATTAGCAGAGACTGAGGAAGGCTTAAACATCTTATAGAAAGGATTAAATTGGAAAGTGAAAAGATGGGTCTTTGTCTTAATATACAAAAGACTAAGGTTATGACAACAGCCGAATCAGGGAGTGTCAAAATTGAAATTGCAGGTCAAGAGATCGCAAGGTGTCAAAGATTACTGTTTTCTTGGAACTAAAATTGACCAAAATGGAAGGTGCTATCCTGAAATTAAACGCCATATTGCTTTAGGCCGCAGTACAATGATGAGTATGAATAAGATTTGGAAATTTTAGTGATTAATGCGGGTGATTGTTTATAAAGGGAAATCATTCGTCTCAAATGACGTGTTTTCCTGTAAAAAAAAAAAAAAAACTCCAATATTCCCACGAGGTTGTGAAGCCATTAAAAATATAAGTGAAACATTTTTCTTGAGAAGACTGTCGCATTTTAAATCATAGGTGTAATTCCTAATAATCGAAAAAACTGTTTACAACACAGACTTTGGTGTAAAAATAAGAAACATTCTGAAAAGAAAACTTTGCAGCATAATTTCTCTCAGACGAGAATATGTTCTAAATAATTTAATTCTAACTGAAAGTTGTCTAATAAGAATTTAATCATCTATCGTTACATTAATATACACACACAATATATTAATGTTGTTTTATGTGTACAAATTGGATATACATATTTTATATGCTTGTATTTTGGGAGATTGTTTGTGTGTGTGTGTGTGTTTTTTTTTCAGGAAATTGGGGTGGGATCTTGTATTAGTTCAAGGTGTACACCTGGAGGACGGGGTGTTTAAACATTGAAATTGTGGATCCGGGGAATTGTGTTTGTTCAGGGTACATTTGAAGGGCTTATTTCCAAAGTGACGTTTCTCCACTTTTTAAAGATTTTGAGTTAAGCATCGCAATGTATAGAATTGACCCTCCTACACTATGTGAAATAGGTGTTACTTCGAAAACAACGTTTATCTCGGTTTGGAGAGCTTTAGAAAGTTGTTGTTTTTTTCAAAGTGACGCATCTCCATGCTGTTTTTTTTTCCAAACTGTCGTATATCCATGCGGCCAATAGGAGCGCTCTGTGTAGTCACATGATCTCATAGTGTCATGGCGGATGCAGTGTTGTACTACGCTTATGTGTGATTAAGATTACATATTTACGTAATAATCAGTGCCGGATTTAGAGGGGGGGCATGGGGGGGGGGGG
>JAFIDM010000007.1:22939158-22951700 GCA_023159025.1 Thereuonema tuberculata | reverse complement strand
TACAAATGTTAACTGTAGGCCTATTACAAATTATAAAGTGTTATATTGTTACCGTTCGATTTGAACACTTCCCCGCGTTCAGTATCGCTTCGTCCAACCCGGCTTCCCTATTCGAAGTTGATCAGTCCGGAGGCTGGAACGAGGCAGCGAGCGGCCTTAAATGGAGTAGAGCCGTTGAAAGACAGTTGGGCGAGTGGCAACAGCCACATCACAGTCTCCAGTTTCAGAGGAGCAAGAAGTTCGTCTTGGCGACAGCCAGTCGCAAGTAGGAAGAGTTCACCCAAAGTGAAGGACAGTTAGCCCGAGAGGCTAAGAAGCGTTTTGTTTGGTCGAAGAACCATGCAATTCACTATATCTAATAGAGGAAACTTCCAGCCAGGAAGAAAAGGGATTCCTACGGCTACGGGAGAAGCCAGTCCTAGCTGTAGAAGGTGCACCGGAGTCCGCAGCATTACCGAGACGACCGGGCCTAAGAAGAGTGCGACCACGAAGAAGCCATTCGTTGACGCAACCCATCCACCGGAGTCCGCAGCATTACCGAGACGACCGGACCCGAGAAGATGCAACTACGGGAGAAGCAGTTCCCAGTCGCCAGTCGCATCAGTCTCACCTTTCGCCGCCAAGTCCCTGCGACGACCGGGCCGGAGAAAGGGCGCGTCTACAGGAAAGTCAACTATAGCCGTGAGGATCTGCATTCAATGTGCGGTGTGTGAAGAGGGCATCCCTGAGCTGAAGAGAAGGACAAATAGATTTTAGTGCCGCATTTGAATTTGACAATAAAGAAATAAAGTTTGATTTAACCCCGTGCCAGCTCCTACTATTACGCGAAGATTAAGTAATAAGAACTACGACAAAGTAGCACTCGGGAGATTGAAAAGGAACTAGTAGACTAAACACAAGAGTATCGAGAAAAATGGATTTGCTTTGAATCAATGGGAAATGATGTACACTTTTGCTATTAAAAATAATATTCCTCATTATTAAACTTATGAGGCTGGAGAGGCGTGTTATGATTGGTTTTGCAGATTCATGAAAACACATCACGAGCTTGCAATTTGTAAAGCGCAAGGTGTTCCTATAGCAAGAATGAATGGGATGAATAGAGACGAAGTAGGAAGAGAATAACAAAAGGAAAGGAAGGGGAAAAAACAATTATCGCCCGAGTGTCATGTGAAGAGAAGAAACTCACCAGCCTGAAGGGTTAAGGTTCATCCAGCAATATATTTTTAGAAAACTGTAGAGTCACTTAAATTCAAAGGAATATTTCTCAAAAATGATATTCCTTCTCAAAATTCAACATATAAGAAATATTTCGTAAGCCTAAAATCTGAAAATGGGCCTTCGGCAGTATTGAAGATTCTCCCTAACATTCCGTCCAAATGTGTAATTTGCATGGATAATGCAGCTTATCACACTAAAGTTCTCGATCCTGTACCAACAAAGTATGCTACAAAACGGAAAATGTGCGAATGGTTGGAAGAAAAAAAACATTTTTCATGATACACCAATGCGCAAGGCAGAACAGTTTGAATTAGTCTCAGCAAACGCACCAGTTGCGAAAAAATATCGGGTTGATGAACTATGAAAGCAACACGGTCATGATGTGTTGAGACTTCCTCCGTACCATTGCGATCTGAACCCAATTGAGCTAGTGTGGGCATCTATTAAACGATATGTGTGGGAACGAAATGTTAATGCTGATCTCGGCTTAAACACCCTTAAAACATTAACTTTTGAAGCTATAACAAACATTGGGAGTGAAGATGATGGACATCGAAAACAACTATTGGAAAACAGATGCTGTAGTTGAAGAAACAGTGGTAGTGACAATGATGATATATGGAGTAAATTCATCAGTGGAATTCTGAATATTGTTGTCTATTGAAGTATATTGAGGACATTGATTGATGAATACATTTATTTCTGGCAAAAAGTCACGAATTAGTGATCGATGATATATGATATGATCACTATACGATCAATGACAAGAACTATATAAACCTAACTCTTCACCAGGAATCACAGAACGGGATACCCTTTCTGATCAGCTCTAGGGGAATGAGAAAATGTTCCTGGGTTTTGTTATTAATTGCGTAGAGGAAATGTAAAAGAAATGCTAAAAATTACTATGTAAAACTATACTATCACCATATATGATATGATCACCATGTGATCACTGTACGATCAATGATAAGAACTATATAAACCTAACTCTTCTCCAGGAATCACAGAACGGGATATCCTTTCTGATCTTGGGGAATGAGAAAACGTTCCTTGGTTTTGTTATTAATTGGGTAGAGGAAATGAAAAAGAAATGGTAGAGCTAAAATACAAGATATAGTTATACATATAACTAAAAATTACTCCTGGGTTATGTAATGAATTGTATTGAGGAAATGAAAAAAAAAAAAAAATGGTAGAGCTAAAATACAGGATCTATCCGCAATATTTTCAAGAGTCGGAAATCATAAAATAGATCAAGTTGTAGGTATTTATGGCGAAGACCATATAAACCTAAATGGAAATAGATTACGAGACTTTGCAACTACTCATTCGTTAAAAATCAAATACATTTACTTGATTACTTTCATTGTTAAATAATAATGAAAAGAATTTATGTGGTAACGTTATTGTATTCTTTTGGATTGATTATTTTACTTCATTTCTGTTTTTGAAATGTAAGAAAGATTATTATTTTTCTCCTGAAGAAAATTCTCGTTGAGAATTTAAAAATTTCATTAAAATTAAAATTAAATTAAATTTAAATTAAAATTTAAAAATTTTACAATCTCGTTGAGATTGTAAAAAAGGCTTGAAAAAGAGGAGACGGTTAATTTTTTATCTCCTTGAAAATTCGTTTTTTCAGTTAATAAATGTAGTTTGACATTTATTTTCTGGTGTTATGATGTTTAATAATATTTACAATACAATATTATTATTACAATTTATTATACAATATTATAAGTATATTATTAATATTAATTATCTGTATAAACTAAAAAATATATTCTACAGCACCTACATACAGATCCGCCATTAGTGGTATCTCGTAGGACTGAATGTATACATTATTAAATAAATAAATAAATAAATAAAAATAAATAAAATAAAAAAATGTTTTTGAAGATTTAAGGATTGATGTTTTCATGTTATTTAACTTACGAATAGAAGATTTAGGATGTTATGAGTTACAAATACATTCTTCAAAAAAAAAAAAAAAAAAAGATATACATAAATTTACATGGACTGCCAGAGGAATGCGATCTATAATAGATTACATAGTCGTTAATCAAAAATTATCGTCAAAAGTTATAGATACTAGAGATTACAGAGCCGGTCCAGACTCAATAACTTCAAGAATTACTGAAGTATGGAGGAAAAATTTTTAAAATAAGATTTTTACATCTTCTTAATGACTGTTGGAAAAAATGTATGATACTTGACGAATGGAAAAAGGCGAAGATTATCTAAATTTTCAAGAAAGGTAACAGAAGCTCTTGTGAAAACTACAGAGGATTTAGTTTAATAAATAGTGCCTATAAAATATATGGAAAAATATTGAACAAAAGGCTTTCCTATATTTCGGAAGTTTTACTGTTGAAGAACAAGCTGATTTTAGAAAAGGGAGAAGTTGTATAGATGACATTTTTACTTTAAAATTAATAATGGAGAAAAGAATTTAATTTAATTTAGAAACACATTTGGCTTCATTGACTACGTAAAGGCATTTGATAAAGTCCATCGTTATTGTGGAACATTTTAAATTTAAAAGGATATCCGAAACATCTCAAATGCAATAAAAAGTTTATATCATAATACTAAAATAGAAATACATGCAAACAATCTGAAAGATAACTTTGAAATAGAAATTAATCAAGGGGTGAGATAAGGATGTAGTCTTTCACCTATATTATTTGAGTCGTCTAGGATCAAAACAAGACACTTCACTATTTTTACGATTTTGAGATAACAGCATTTTTTTCAAGTTCAAAATGTCCTCTATATAACTGGGGAAAAATAACATTCAAAACAGAACACATCATGCTGTTTTTAAATGGTGAAGTGGTCGGTTGGTTTCAAAATACGACAAGTAGATGAATGAGTATCAAAACAAGACACATCTCATCAGGGTCTACTGCGCACCAGCTGACAACACGCCCGATACCGCCGTCTGTTGCTAATGCCATTGCTCTGTTCTGCTAGTGCCAGTGTGTTTGTTATTTTTTGAGTATTTAGTTATTATTTAGTGAACAGTGGTGATGGAATGTTACCCTAATGAGTGTCCTGAAAGTGCCAGAAAACGTCGTCGACACGTTGATATGTGGCAAACATCAAAAAGGAAAAAAAGGTACGTTAGTTTTTATGTTATGACATCCAGGTTACTGCTGTTTTAAAGTTATAACACTGATTATTTTCCGATGCCACGCTATATTGTTATTGAGTCTGGTAAAAAATATATTTAGATAGGCATGCGAATCAACATTACAATTTTCCAATTTATTTTCAGATATGCTGTCCCTGGACCTCCAAAACCAATAACGTGCAATCATGGAAAGAAAAAAGGAGCATACAAATGCCAAGATTTGACTGTCACGATCAGAACAAATTTCATGGCAGGTTCTATAACAATTCCGGGAAAATATCAGATTTAAAAATTAGACAGGACAGTTTCATTTTAAAATACACAGATGGTAGTGTACCAAAAACCACTAGGCTGGTGGATAACAGTAAAGGTCCAAAGTCGATATCCATAAAGTATTTCATGTATAAAAGCTCTACCGCAGAGCGTGTTCAGTGTGTCAAAAAGCTTTCTTAGATACTCTCAGACTTTCCGGAACTCGTGTGGTAGGAGTAGTATCTCGATTTTTTTAAAGCTGGAGAGATGCCGAAAGAAATTAGAGGTGGGGATAGGAAGCTAAACCTTTATCAAGCAAAGAAAGTCGGTGATAGATTTTATAAAGTTTAAAGTTATTGAAGGGCATTATTACAGAAGCAAATCAAGTTGCAGAGTCTACCTAAGTTCCAATCTAAACATAAGATGTGGAGGCTGTACGATAAGGAAACAACAGATGAGTCATTAAAGTACAAGAATCTTACTTCCGCCACGTATTTAGATACAACTTTAATATTGGTTTTGGAACGCCAGGGACAGATGAATGCTCCACTTGCCTTTCCCTTACTGAGAGAATGAAAAATGCAAAAGATGACACTGAGAAACAGAACTGCATGGCAGAAAGAAGAGTTCACAAATTAAAGGCAAAAGCATTTTACTCGCTTTTACAAGAGTCAAGGGATGACCTAATGACAGCCAGTTTTGATGGTCAAAAGAACAAAGTTCTTCCGCATATACAAGACCAGAGTGCATATTACTCACGCCAGATTTATAAATACAACCTTACTATCGTTGTAGGGAACTCAAGAACCAAGCTCACTAAGGACAATGTATTTATATATCATTGGGAAGAAAATGACCACAACAAAAGTCCAAATGAAATTTGCTCAGCTGCTTACGACTGTCTTTCCAAACTTGACATACCCGGTACCAGAAAATATTAAAGTTCTTCGTCTGGCCTCTGAAGGATGTGGAGGCCAAAACAAGAACAATTTCATGATGGGTATGCTGGGGAAATGGCTCTTAACCAAATGTCCTACAAATGTTACAACATTGGAATATTTTTTTCCTGTTGTTGGCCATTCTTTTTTGCCCCCGACAGAGTATTCGGGGTAATTGAAAAGGACATCTAGAAACACAATACAATCATTACTCCATAAGAATATACAGATATGTTTTCGAAGGTCAGAACCGCTATACCCTTGATTGACAAAAACTACAAGGTGGAAAGGTGCTGTGGCCAAAGCTGTGCATCCACCAGGCCAGTGGCATTGCAAATTTACAACAAAACGTTTTTACCTAAAGAGAACTAAAAACGGACATGATGTCAAGCTTAAAGGAGAAGTTCATTATCGGTCTGATTTTTGTAAGTACAAAAGAATCTGCAAAGCAGAAAAGAAATTTAAAGATATGAAGCTTCCTAAAGCAAATCCCTCCAGGAGTTCCACTGGCAGAAGCAAAAGTACGGGATGTGTCAAAGTTATTGGCGAAACACTTTGGTGAAAATTGGAGGTCGTTGGAGATTTTATCCTTCTACCGAAACATTGAGCTCAATAGTAGGCCTATGGCAGAAAATGAAGTAAGCGAGGAAAACATTGTCAACTGTGACCATGAATGCCCAGACAGTGCCTTGGTTGTGTAAAGACACTGGTTGAGTTTACGTCTTGGTAATATAAAATTATCGCAATTGTTACAAGTACTAATATTTACAATGTTGTTTAATTAACTTTTTTGTATTTTTTAAATAAAATACTAATGTTTGATGATTAATAAAATGTGTTATTTTTTCAAAACCAGATACATCAAAATGTATTGATTTCAAAATAAGATACATCAATAAGTTTTAAAACAAACTAAGACAAACCAAAACTAAAAATGCTTTTAAAACAGATAATAAAACAGAAAAACATTTGAAACTTCTGGAAAACATTCGTCTATGTCACTTAGAACTTTAAAAAAAATTATACAAATATATCAATTTAAACAAAGGACTTATTCAGAATTTTGTGTTTCGTGAAAAATTTGGTTAAAGTGATGTGTCTTGTTTTGATACCAGACAATTCATATATTTCCAATGGTGTAACATTCATTTTGTCGAAATCTTTCATTGTTAATGAAAGACTCAATCATTCATGTTTTTTCTTTTAATGCATGAGCAAGCAAGAAAAACAAGAATTTACGTAAGTTCTTTTGTTAATATTCTTGCAACATTGTAACTGTTCAATCTTAAATTTGTTAATTTGTACAATAACCTTAGTTAATAATAAAGATTACAAACATTTAACTTTGATCTGTAACATTTTAAGAAAACAGGTCATTATACTTTATTTTGGAAAAAAAAAAAAAAAAAGCAGTACTTTTTCAGCACAATGAGAAACCAGTTTTGTTTCTACGCTATAAACAACCAAGCAGCGGATAGTTGTAGGGTATTTTTTCTATATCAAAACACTATAAAACATTCTGTATCTATATTGCAGACAGAATCAGTTTCTACTCTGCTAACACTCATCAAGGCAGCCACTTCATCTCAGATGATTTGAGTCAACTTATGTGAAGAGTTTTTTTGAGGTATGTAACTATTTAAATAAATCTATTTAAGTCGCTGCTTTAATAATTTCTTTTCAATGATAATAACTTTCATTAGTTTGAATGACTATTAAGTTCGTATTTTCAGTTTTGACTTTATGATCTGATTTTAGATTTGTCCAGGCACTTAGATACCTGAATTCACTTTTCATTTGGGTCGATCCGTCTTCGTGTAGGCATGCATCTACAACAAGGCCATACCAAATACATGTTCGCAAATATTTCGAGATCAACTTGACATTGAAAGCTTCACGAGATGGTGTGACTAACCCCTCAGGATTGTAACATCCTTTACCATAAAATTGGCCGTATTGGCGAGTTTTTGAAGCAAATGGAAGCTGGATCAAGTTGCAAAAAATCTGTTCCAGCGTCTGTTCTCTTTAATATGACTGGTGAAAGATGTCTTATAATTGAAACTGATAAGGAAATAGTGTACATACCCACTACCAACGAATCTGCGAATAGCTTGCATGGCAGAAATCCTGGAAGAGGCAATTCTACTCAAAAAAGAAGAAAACAAGTATCAATCGCAAATCCAAAAAGGGAACCTCCAATGAAATCTCAAAGATATTTGCAGAGGAAGATCTGATTGGTGAAAGATGTCTTATAATCAGAGCTTCTCCCAAGGAAGGCATACAGTTAACATTCTCTCAATATGATAATAGCATCTCCCTTACAAGGGGATTGTTCGATTGCCTGATTCGATTTCTAGGCAAGAAAGCCCAACTTGCCACAGAAACATTGTGCCGTTGATTGAAGGATAAGATAATTGAAACCGATAAGGAAATAGTGTACATACCCACAACCAATGAATCTGCTAAACGCTTGCGTAGCGCAAGTCCTGGAAGAGGCAATTCTACTCCAAAAACGAAGACAACAAGTGTCAATCGCAAATCCAAAAAGGGAACCTCCAATGAAATCTCAAAGATATTTGCGGAGGACGAAGCTGAGAGTGAACTCGGTGATTCTCCTGATTTCTTAAAAGAAGGACAATCAAATTACTGAATAAGGACATTTTGAGGTAATTATCATTCTTTGCAATTTGACATTAAATTGTGAGTTTTATTGTAGTCTACCTGTAGTTTATTATTCAAAATTATATATTAAGTACAGAAGGTATTGTAAGTTTGTGTTTTCGTTCTAGTACCTCTGGGAACATGGTGGAATCTTTGCCTGAGCCTACATGTCCTATTTTGAAAGAACACATGTACTTTTGATCCAGCAATCCATAGGAGTGCATCGGTCACTCCCAAACCAAAAGAAAGATGCCAGGGCACAAGAGATGTGGCCGCATCAGACGTTCTGTTACGGGAGCTGCACTCCCAAATACAGAAGGCGGGAGAGGATGTCACATGGCAGAGATTTGACGAATTTGAAATGTTTTTATTATCACTAAGGCATTACTTCACCGGTATGTCGTTACCAGAAGTATCAAGGCTAAAAATGTCCTTAGTGTATGTTTCACAAAATTAAGGAAGGGAAAAAAGGTATTCGGCTTCCTGATTAATTTTGGACGATGATGAACCAAACACACAACCAGAAGAATTAGGTATGTTAATTGCTGAAACTTCCTAGAATAATTCTAGATAGGAGGTAATTCTTTCGAAGATTTATGCGAAGAACGTTTTAGGAAAGCTGCTACTCTCCGAATTTTATCCGAGGTAAGTTGATGCCCAGGTTCGTCATTCGACCTGCCCTGTTACTTGAGCATGGTCTGAATAATTTTGTTACGTTTGTGCCTATAATTATAGGCGATATCAACACACACAACTGCCATATTTGGGCTGATACAAATCCACACGTTGGTCAAGAGATCCCCTTACATTCGTTGAAAGTCAGTTTGGTGTGGGTTCACTGCTTCTTTTATTATCGGCCCGTACTTTTATGAAGTTGATAGAAATGGACTAGTGACTTGTTCTGTCAATTTCGACAGGTATGCCGATAAGCTCGAGAACTTTGTAATACCTCAACTGCAGCAAAGAAATTATATCGATTCTACCATTTTCATGCAAGATGGTGCGCCACCACACATCGGACGTCGGGCGAAGGATGTCCTGCGTCAACATTTCACAGACGCTAGAGTAATTAGTCGCACATTTCCCATTAATTGGCCTCTGAGGTCCCCTGATCTGAATCCTTGCGGTTTCTTGTTGTGGGGCTACCTGAAAAGCATTGTGTATCAAGGACATGTTCCTGACATTCCTACCTTAAAAGATCAAATAACGTTAAATGTCAGACGAATAAATGCCGATATGCTGCGAGCCATTGTCGAAAACCTCGTGTACCGCACGCAATTAGTGGAACATCAGGCTGCTGGTCATCTTGAGCCAAATTTGTAGGTTGCTATAATAAACGTTTTTTATTAGTATTTGGTTTGTTATTTACTGTTTCCATTGGCAGTTGTGTGTTCTTTTTTCACACAGATGTAATTGGTAGAAATATAACAACCTAAGGATGGGAGATGTAAAGGAGTTTCATGATAACTTTTACAAGGTAACTGACAAGGTCAACCAAGACTCATTCATTTTAAAGTACATTGGAATAAGTCAACCAGCTAGAAGAAGATCTACAAAGGAGTATAGCTCTAAGAAAGACATTTCTGTTAACTACTATGTAAAAGTGAAGAATTCTTCTGCATTTAAACTTCAAGTGTGCCAAAAAAACATTTCTTGGAATCTTACATATTTCAAAAGATAAAGTGCAGATTTGCGTCTGCGGAAGAGGAGGTGACGACGAAACATGACGATGTTGCATCACCTGTGAAAGCTCCCCAGGTGGAGACGGAAAAAACTTTAGTTGAATTCAAGGAGAATACCTCTTCCCTTTCTCATCACTCCCCTTCAATAGATATTTTTGCTTCATCTATACCCCAGGACGGTCCGCACTTGAATCTTGACATTCCTCTGTCACCATCAGGGCAGATTAGGCCTACACAACCTACTTCAAAGGCCACTCCTGTTGGTTCGGTTAAACCCTCACAAGCTTCACCAGATTACTTACCGTCATCAATTGTGTCTACCGATTCGTTGCCTTCTTCGCAAGTGGAACTGGCTTCTGAACTGGACGTTAACTCTAACTCTGTGCAACAGGAGATGGACTCAGCCGTTGTTTTAAATCCCCCTATTGATATTTCTGACGAGAGTTCTGAGATTTCAGACATTTGAGGTGGTTCCTATTTCAATTGAAAAACATTGTTTTTTATTTTTGCATTGATAATTTGTTTCCTCTTTTTCTTTTGTAATCTTTTTAGTTATGCTAAATGTGGCTTCTCTCAATATCAATGGAATTTCGTCTGCTCTTAAGCAAAGGAAAAGTGCCTCCTTGGTGGGAAATAGAAATTTAGACATCCTCTGCCTTCAAGAAACCCATGTTTCTACTCCAGAGCCCTTATATCGTTTCTTCTCCTTTAAAAATTGTTGGATAGCCTTTAGTAATGCCTCTCAGGGAAGAACAGGTCTTACACTTGTTTGTTTTAATCCAGCTATTATTTTAGATTTTGTTAATCAATTCAAAGAACGTATTTTGTCAGTTAATCTGAAAACCAAGTTTGGAAAGGTCCGTATTGTTACTGTTTTTGGCCCAAACCATCCCCCGTAGTATGCTAATTTTCTTGTACTTTTGCAAAACATCATGTCTACTGACCAAGAAGGGAGGAGGGTTTGTTTTTTGTTTTAATTTTATTTCTATTTATGTTTAATTTGTGTTTATTTTCTTTTTAGACATCATGCATTTACCTTTTGCCACTTTCTTATTCCAAACGTCAATGGTCACACCAAGTGATGGAAAAACACTTAGGCGTCTTCTTAACTTAAAGTTTCGTCCAGGGGTCAAGAAAATTTTTTGTAAGGTCTCGGCATCTAAATTAAATGTCAATCATCGTATGCTTTTGGTGATAGATAAAGATTGGATTAAAATCTTTAGGAAATATGTAGAAAGTTCTAAACCTATGTTGCTGGGAGCGTTCTCTCTTCGTAATATAACAGAATTCCATGATCTGTCCCCTTATAATTTGCCAATAGGTTATGATAAGGAGGTGGTTAGACAGGTAATTAAGAGGCTATTGTTTACACCTACTCGGTCTAAGAAACGTTTTGCTTCTTCTCGCAGGGATAGTGTCCTCGAGAGAGGATAACCAAATGGATTTGACGGTACAAGAGAGCCTTTCCCCTTCCCCTAAACCTATCATTCAATCCTTTGCAGACCCCTCGTCGAATACTTCTCCTCAGGTGCTGGTCAACCCTTCGGAGGGGAATGTAGTCATCCCTACTGACGTGGAAGGGGGGGGGTTACTCCTCAGATTTCGGAATCACAGGTTACTTTGCCTCCAGCTATTCCGTCCAACACCCCTCTGGCAACGTGCTTTTCGTTCAAGTGTAGCACAGACTTCAAACAATGCCAATTCTGTTTGGACAGATTGATCCAGCGCAACTTGGGGCCAGATTTGGACAGTTTAAAGAGGGTTTACTTATTTGGTAACAACCCTTGTTTAGTCATGATTTTTCTACTACATAGAGAATGGGTGTTTGCCTTTCAGCAGTTGGTATCTAAGGGGAAGATTGAGCTGAAGGAACACTGGTTTGAAAACGTGTTGAAACACGATGATTTTGGCCGTTACTCATTACCGTTGACCTTCCGCATTTCAAAGTATAGGCAGTGGCGTAGCGTGGGGGTGGGGGTGGGGGGGCGGTCCGCCCCGGGCGGCACTTTTTTTGGGGCGGCAAAATTTTATAATAAATAATAATAATATCCTGGAATCGGAACTAAAAAATTGAACCATTTAATAATTAATAATTAATTCTCGCTGAATATTGTCACGGTTTATTCCTCCCTTGTTTTTATTTTAGATTAGTTCGCTTTATTTCCAACTCTTAATTTCTTATTTTTTCTCTTTTTTATTTTTTTGTTTCTCACGACTTTCTCCCTTTCGCTACTTTCTATCGTTTCCTTTTGTAAGGAAAGAAAATCATGAATTGTATCGGTGTAATTGAGTCAGTGTGAATTGGACGACTGATGTTGCAGATGTTTGAACTCTATTCTTTATATGAAAGAATTAATTCTCGCTGAATATTCGTGGTGAACAAAACCAAGTGAATATTACAATTTTTATTTTTGTTTCCCTGCTAGTTAGAAGTATTTACTTTTTACTATACGGTCAATTTTGTAAGTAATTACTTACAGTGGCGGATTTCCGCATAGGCGCGCGCCTCGGGCCTCATAAATCAAGGGGCCTCAAAATTTATCTCTGAAAGTAATATTGTCCCCTCGTCCCTTATTTTGTTCTGTAAATACTTGTTTATTGTAAAAGAAATCATTATTTGTATTCATAAATCCGATTATTTTATAT
>JAFIDM010000007.1:22918562-22934158 GCA_023159025.1 Thereuonema tuberculata | reverse complement strand
GTTTAATAATAAGAGTATTTATAAGAGAGTTGAATTGAAGAAGTATGGAATATTTACATACTTAGTAATAACCTAATTAAATCTTTGTACCTATACTAATTAGATTAGGATATAGTAGTAATTCAATGAATAATGAATAGATACATTTGAATAGTGAATATTATATGACTTATTCAGAATTATATATCCATTTTTTTATAAAAGTAACGGGTTAGTTACGTAATTACGTAATTTAAACCCATAAATTCGTTAACAGTTACGTAATTTACATATCCGTAATTTTGGAAACTCTAGTTTGAAGTGTAAATACAATCATTGATGGACAATCAAGATTAATTATTCGTTTGTTTGCAGCTTTTATCTACGTACTACGTTGCCCAAGCTGTACTTAATTAAAATAAAGAAATCAAAAGAAATCACTGTACTTCGTGAACATCTTGTAAGATCTAAAATGGGTAGCAAAATTTCAATCACTTACATGTCACCAGAAATTCAAAACGAATTTACTGCAATTTTGGGAGATAAAGTTCGCCAACATATCATTAGACAAGTAAAAAAGGCCAAATACTATTCGATTATATTCGACAGCACTCCGGATGTTTCTCACAAAGACCAAACAAGCCAGGTATTAAAATACGTAGTGATTGAAAATCAGGAAGTACAAGTATTGGAATCTTTTATAGATTTCATTGAAACAAAAAATAAAACTGCTGAAGGAATTTCAAACATGATTTTGAGCAAGCTTGAAGCTGATGGTCTCGATATAATGAACTGTAGAGGCCAAGCATATGATAATGCTGCTGTAATGGCTGGAAGGCATTCAGGAGTTCAGCAAAGAATAAAAGAAATAAATTCCAAAGTTGAATTCGTACCTTGCTCAAACCATTCGTTAAACCTGGTTTGTTTACATGCTGCCTCAGTTGAGGCGAGTTCAGTAACTTTTTTCGGTACATTAGAACGTTGCTATTCATTTTTTTCCACGTCCACACATCGTTGGGAAGTTCTGATAGCAGCTACAGGTAAAAGTTTAAAAAGGGTTCAGGATACGCGGTGGAGCGCAAGAGGAGATGCTGTAAATATGACACGGCATCATTACAAAGACATTTTGGTCACTCTGGAAAAACTGACAGTGACAGATGAAAGCTTAAACACAAGAACAGATGCAGGAACTTTGCTAGTTACGATGCAGTTATTTTCCTTTCTTTGTTTCTTGGGCCTCTGGCAACCTGTGCTACATGAAGTGAACGATGCACAAAAATATTTACAGACAAAAGGACTCAACATAAAACTGTGCGCTCAGAAAGTAAGTGCTTTGCAGACAGTACTGACAGAGAAACGAGAGGAATTAACAGAGAGCGCTATAAGTTATGCAAAAAATGTGTGTGAAGACCTTGGCATTTCCTTGGAACCTCAGAGGCGCAAAATGAGAAGGCACATTTTTGACGACGGAGATACAGATGCCAACTTGTCATATGAAAATGAGTTGAGACGGAAACTGTTTTCTTCGTTAGATAGAATAATTGTAGAACTTCGTGAGAGGTTTCAGCAGCTACGGAATTTGGAGGAAAAGTTTGCCTATCTAACGCCAGCTACACTACTAGATTCGGACGACACAATGTAATCTAAACTATGCATCTGCCGAAATTGACGAACAGGACTTCAAGCTCGAAGAGCTCGATTACGGGTTTTCGTAGCTGCCACAGGCAACGAAAATAAATTAATTAATGTGGACCCACTTAGATTATTACAATTTATTGTGAAATCAAAACTGGAAGATACTCTGCCCAATATTATAATATTGCTCCGAATATTCCTCACAATTGCCATAAGCAATGCCAGTTGTGAGAGAAGCTTTTCAAAGTTGAAGTTGATCAAAAATTATTTAAGATCAACAATAAGTACTTTAGGGCTAACCAATCTGGCTATCTTGTCTATTGAGCAAGAAGTATGTGATGCTATAGACATTGATAGTACAATAAAAGAATTTGCTCTTAGAAAAAGTAGACGAATAAAGTTTTAGCTAAAGATAGGAGTTTTATTTTTAATTCTATTAATTTTCAATAAAAATATATATCGTAGCAGTATCATTCTAGTTAGAATTTCTGAACATTTTGGAGCCTTTTAGATTTAAATACCTAAATAAGGGGGTGGCGAATTTGGCCTCCACTCCGGGCGGCTGGAACCCACGCTACGCCACTGAGTATAGGTCTCAACTTCAGAAATTTCGTAAACTGTTACATTTCTATGACATTCGTAACACTCCAGTGGAGTTCATACTTCATCTTAAGAAACAACCAGAGGAGCCTTCTTCCTCTTCTAATCTGTGATAAGTTTGTTGCGGTGCATTCCTGTAAGTCATGCCATTGATATTAGAAACCTTTTTAAGATTCTTAGGATTTCTCAGGTTTTTTTTGGCTTGTTTGGAAAAGATAATTGTTCTGCTTAGTCATTTTTCAGTATTTATTGGTTTTTTATTATGTGCAATCATTCTAGTCCTTTTCGTGTCCATTTAGTTGTGATTTACTCTTTGGACTCAGGGAATCTTTAGAGTTTTTATGTTTTTTCCATTTTAAGGATTGTTAAAGTACTCTAATATTAATTCCAATTATAAAGCGAGTTGCTATGAATCTTTTTGTTTCATTTCTTAAATTTTTTATTTACACCTCTCAAACATAGCGAGTTGCTATTGTTTTATGTTATTTACTAGTATTTTTATTCTAATTTTGTGTGTATAAGTGTTTTGTAATACCCTGTAATAATTTCTTTTGGAAAGAACCTGCTTAGAGATGACTCAACCTAGAGTTTCTTTTATTCTAAAAGTTTATATTCTATTCAAAACTTGTATTGTAATCAAGGAAATGGAATTATTTACACCCACCAATGAACTGTTGTTTTGTCAGCAGGAACAAGTCTGCGTTCCAAGGTGGTTTTCCTTAATTTTGTGAATTTCATTTTCCTTGAAAGAAAAAAATATTACCATAAGATTGTGATACCGTTTTTAACTCTTGGTTTTTTAATCAACCCTTTGTAATTTCTCACTCAGGCAGGTTCATGGTTTTACATCAGTTTTTTAATTGCAGAAGGAATGCAAATATTTAGTTTTGACTGTCAGAAGAACTTAGTAGTTCCTAAAGTACCGGACCAATGTGCCTACTATTGTAAGCAACTCTACACCTACAATTTTACCATAGTAAAAGGTTCATCCAAAGAAAAGTTAACTGAAAACAATGTACACATTTATACTTGGAATGAAAATGAGTATAGCAAGTCATCCAATGAAATAGCTTCTACAGTCCATGATTGTTTAGTGAAAACTGACCTGTCTGATACCTCTGTAATCAGGCTCTGTGCCGACGGTTGCGGTGGCCAGAATCGCAATTCTATAATGATATTTATGTATTCTCATTACTTACTAAATAGTGCTCCACAGAACGTGAAGAAAATAGAACTTGTTTTTCCAGTTAGAGGTCATTCCTTCCTGCCATCAGACAGGATTTTTGGTTTGATTGAAAAATCCCTCAGAAAAATGCCAGTTATCTATGAACCTGATACGTATACTGAGGTCTTCAACAAACATGGAACAGTAACAAAACTAGGTGAAGATTGTCAAGTGTCAGACTGGAAAAATTGTGCCACAGCAGTTATGAAAAAACCAGGACAGTGACACTACCAGTTTTCCTTGTGCAAACGATTCATACTTTCATTAACAAAATCAATGAATAATGTTCTGATCAGAGGTGAAGTATCGTACCAGTCTGACATGAACAAACCGAGGTCAGTTATGAAGAAAGGTAAAACATTAAAGGATGTAGTTGGTAATGAGGTTCCACGTGGTGTTATGGTTAAACCAGCCAAGATCAGTGACATCAAAAAACTATCAGTCACTTTGGTGATCAGTGGTTTGATAATCCATCAACGAACTATCTGAAGAATGTTCTCAGTACGTATGATGAAGAACCTTACTGTTGTCAGGAAGAAGGTGTAGACATAATTGTTTAAAATATCATTGAAGGAACTAATGAAACAGTTCATGTAGTTTTTAAAAATTCCTTGACTTTCTATATATTAATAAATAAGTGTTTAAACGTAATTTGCAAAGGTGTTAATTAATTGGGTCCACCTTGCTCACTGTTGTGCCATTGCCATATTTTGGGTTACCAAAATGTTAATTTGAGGTCCCAAAATAAACTGTTTTGTTATCACCACAATTTTTTCCCTGTTGTTCCAGCATGGTATCTAGATGCCATAAATAGTGCTGCTAAGACAGGAAATGGCTCAGAAAATACTAAATTAATTCATTGAAATTTGGCCGGGTGTCAGACATTTGACATGCACATTGCGGCTGTTAACAGTATTTGACATACACAAACTTTAAGCAACTGGTGAATAAATAAAAAATGAACAAATATCTAATAATTGTAATTAGTTGTATGGCATTAATCAGATTCTATTACAATGAGCAAAATTTTCATGTCAAAATTTTGAAAACAACCGGCAATTCAAGTCAAGCGGCCATCTTGGTTCGGACGTTATAAGCATTTGGCACATGGTTTTCATCAAAAAACAGGTTTCACAAATATAGTTAAAAAGGTGCTTTCTACAGCAAAACCTTCTTTAGAGCTTAAACATCTTAATAAATACTAAAAACGAATTTAAATTTGGATTAGTGATTATTTTACAGAAGCCAATCTCTGAATGTCGGACGTTACAGATTTTGACAAAAAAGAAATTTCCCGTTTCACCATAGGCTTAAATTAAGAATTGTAGCACCCTTTGACGCTACGAAATTTGCACAATTAAATAAAACAATAGACAGCCCAATAAGCCTAATTTTGATCATCAAACAATGCAAAAAGTATAGTATAAGTTTGATTGTTTCCGACGTTACATTTTGACATACACAAAACTCAATTGAAGTCGGATTTTTGAAAGGAAGATGTGCGTTTTTGCAGTCGGTCAGATATCTCCCTTTGATGGGAATTGTTGGAACCAACTTCAAACTTGATTTCACAATTTATTCAGTATCAAAAGTGCTAGTAAAAGTGGAGCTATACTAATACAATGACAGCGTTGTTTGCTCAGTTAACATTGTGGCTGTCAAAATTAAGCACTTTTTGCTAGTTTTATAGTTAAAATTAGTCACATAAACCATTTTTATTATGGTTTTTATTGCTTTTCTTGTTTATTTGAATATTTTAAGACTAGGTAATACATGTTTTTTTTTGTTGTTTAGGTTGTAATAATGAAACTTGAGACTTTTAAAAAACCCAGTTTCTAAACTCCCCAGAATATGGCAATGGCACTGTTAACAGATATTCAAAATCATTTTCGGTTGAAGCAAAACTTGCCTTATCCCAACAGTCATGCCAAAACTCGCCTTCTCCATTTTTTCAACGTAAATAACTTAATTTGAACAGCACATCATTTATTTACACAACATTTAACGACCTTGGTTGATTTTTTTCATCAAAAAAATCTCTAGGCATTAATTAAAAAATCGTTTTTTTTTTGTTTCTTGGAAAATTTGTTGTTTGGAGAAGGCGATTTTTGGCATGGGACGCCTCAATTATCAGTACAATGGATAGGGCCTGGTGAAGTTGAAAGTAAAATATCAGACACCAATTATATTGTAAACATCCCAGGTAAAAAGAATGCAAATCAAATATATCAACATTTTGAAACCATATCATAAGAGATATGATTCTGTAAATTTAGTATTATGTGAATCTGAAGATAATTTTGTAAATACTGAATTAGATTTCCCTTGAATTAATTATAATTCAAATGGTTATGATTTTAATGAAATAATTCAACATTGTGAGGTGTCGGAAAAATTGAGCGAGAATCAGAGGAATGAATTGGTCAAAGTGTTAATTAAGTATAAGATTTTTTTCAAATGTACCAGGTATGACTGATCTAGTTGAACATATCAATTTAATTAATAAAAATCCTGTGAGAGTAAAACCATACAATTCATCTTATAGATAAAATGAAATTTTGAAGGTAGAAATTCAAAATACGTTAGAATTAGGTATTATTGAAGTGGGAGAATCCGATTATATGTCGCCTATGATATTATAGTGGAAGCAACTAACCGTGATCCTGGACCTTGTGTAGATTTTAGAAAATTAAATGAAGTTATTAGAACAGAGTATTTTCCACTTCCAAATATTGAAGAAAGAATTACACAAGTTTCATCTGCAAAATTTATTTCAACTTTAGATATGGCAAAAGGATATTGGCAAATTCCACTTACTAAAAAAGCACAGAAAATTGCTACTTTTGCCACTAAATTTTGTAGTTATAGACCTTTATGTCTGCCATTTGGTTTAAAGAATGCTCCATACTTCTTTAATAAACTATTGTCTATTGTGTTAAAAGACTGAAAGTTTTGCTGTTCCATATTTAGATGATATTGCCATATTTTCAAACACATTTGAAGATCATCTTAGACATATTGATATTGTATTAAATTGTATTCAGAAGGCTAAGTTAACTATTAAGCCATCAAAATGTAAATTTGCTTATAATACGTTGAAATATTTAGGACACATAATTGGACAAGGATACCGTACTCCTTATGAATCAAAAATTGTGCCTATAAAACGTTTTCCTACTCCAAAAACTAAGAAAGATGTTAGAGCTTTTCTTGGGTTATCAGGCTACTATAATAGGTATATTCCAAATTATTCATCTATTGCCGCATCTCTCACTGATTTGTTAAAAGGAAAAGATAGAAAAGGTAAAATAATTTGGTCAGATATGTGTGAAAACTCATTCTGTACTCTAAAAGATAAATTGACGAGAAAGCCAATTTTATGTGCCCCTGATTTTGAAAGAGAATTTATTGTTCAGACTGATAGTTCAGATGTTGGTATGGGAGTGGTTTTGTCTCAACAAAATAGTAAAGGAGAAGAACATCCTATTTTGTATTGTGATGGTACATGGGGGTAGATGACTGTGTTGGGCGCCAATCAGGGGAGTACCCTGATAAATTTATATTTGGTTGTGTCCTGGGCTGGTGTTACTGGCTAATCACCCCTCGTCATCATAGCACTGGCTAGGTTTATCGAATCTCGGTGTGGGGGTCAACGCAAATCTGGTAGACTACTCACACACACACACACACACGTTGGTTTAAACGTAATAATAACAATTATTTATTAATTTCTTTCTACTATAAACTTTAACAGAAACTCTAGTTATTCTTAAGAGTACAAAGTAAGCTTGTTGGCAATTTTACACAGTTACTCTCGGTTTGGAGGCGGGAAGTACAAATGAAGTTAAGCCTTTCTTGCGCCGCTAACTTAAAAGTTGGGTTCCGACTGACTTGCACGGCTAAACTATTCCACTAAGCTGAACTAGGCGAAATAAAATTAACTGTTCACTTTACTCCTTTTTAATGAGTCAGGGTCGTGTATTTACTCTAACCTGGAGGTAGAGTCTAACTTTCGCTGCACTGGGATTTCCGTTGCACAAAGTGAGCGATAAACACACACATTTTATTGGTTGGAAGCACCGACAAAGCACAAATTCACTGCACTGGTCGAAGCATTTAAATATTTTACAGCACTGACTTTCGTAGCCCTAATTCACACTTATATTTTCAACACTTGGATGAAGATAAAATTCACTTGAGTTGGAGCACTTATTCAAAGCACTAAAGATTTAATTCCTTTTGTAATGGACGTTAACAAAGCTAAGTGTTTAACGGCTAAAACGGGATATCCTTGGTTCCCGGTCCTAACTAATTTAACTCTATGGTATCAAATGTCTATCACACAATGGTGAAGTCAAGAATTTGACGTAGGAAATTCTAAACGCGAGTTAGGTGTACGAGTGAAAGAACACTTAGGAGCAGTCAAAAGCAACAATGAAAACTACAGCACCGCAACACACTGTAAAAGAACAGGGCATCGGATAAATTCTGATGTGATTATTTTTGGTAATTTAAATTGAGATATCTACGAGAATTCTACGAGTCATGTGTCATTAGAATGGTTCAGAGTTACAATTAGGACCTGTCTACAAAAAATGTGCTTGAATATGGTCTATACTCCTGTATTATAGCGTTTTTACATTTAATATTCCCTGTGTTTTCTAATCTGGCCGCTAGGGTGTAGATTTGAAACATCGCAGTTATAGGCCTTAATCCAGGTCGTTTGTTTTTCTTTTATTCTTATGTTTACTTGAAAAGAGAATCTGTTAAGAGATTCTGAAACGTACGTTGTATTTGTTTAACATTCATTTGTTTTTGTTTCATATTTATTTTGTCTGTTTTCTTTTAATTATTTGAGTGCTAATGTAGTTGGCAATCTGTTAATTTAACTCTAGTTAACACAACCTATTCTCGCCATAAACATCTTAAGCAGGTGATACTATTTAGTATTGGCGGGTGGGAAGGTCACCTGACCTTCTGCTCGGGTGAGCCTAATAAAACAAAAAAGAGTATTTAAATAAATGACTCGATATTAGTGTGAACATTTAAATACTGTTTTCATATTTACGAATATCATTTCTGTGTATTGATATTAATATGTATATGGAATGATTATTTAGGAAGTAATTATTTCTGATTTATCAACAATATGGGTCTGTTTCATTTATAGGTTTAAGGTTCATCCAGCAATATATTTTTAGAAAACTGTAGAGTCACTTAAATTAAAAGGAATATTTCTCAAAAATGATATTCCTTCTCAAAATTCAACATATAAGAAATATTTCGTAAGCCTAAAATCTGAAAATGGGCCTTCGGCAGTATTGAAGATTCAAAACCATACTGCTGATGATGCTTATGGTGAAACAACACATTGGCAAAAGATAAATCATGTCAATTGTGTAAAACTCATCGATAGGTTCAAATTAGCCTTTATTTGTAAAGATTGTTCCCATGGAAAAATTTCCAAAAACGAGCTGCCAGTTCCTCCACCTCATCCTTTCCCGGGTTCCAATATCAAGCAGCCGTTTGTGTTTGTGGCCGATGCTGCTTTTCCGTTAAAAAATAACCTTGTGCCAGCTCTTAGTATTACATGAAGATTAAGTAACAAGAACTACGACAAAGTAGTGCTCGAGAGATTGAAAAGAAACTAGTAGACTACACACAGAGTATCAAGAAGAATGGATTTGCTTTGAATCAATGGGAAATGAGAAATTTGATGTACACTTTTGCTATTAAAAATAATATTCCTCATAAGTTTAATACAGTGGCTGAAGAGGCAGGATAAGACTGGTTTTGTGGATTCATGAAAACACATCAAAACTCGCAATTTGTAAAGCGCAAGGTGTTACTATAGCAAGAATGAATGGGATGAATAGAGACGAAGTAGGACACTATTTTGATTTATTGAAGAAAGTTTGAGCAGAACAAGACTTGTGTGATAAACCAAGAAGAATAAGTAAAATGGATGAAACAGGTTTGCACTTGAATAACAATCCATGAAAAGTTGTAGCAACAAAAGGTTCAAAGTCAGTGACATGTGCTACAAGTTCAGAAAAAGGAGAAACAATAACAATAATGTATGATCAACAAATCAAAATACAGGGTGGTCGCTAGAAAAGAGGAAAATTTGAGGGAGAGATGAGATCCTGAATAAAATGCGTGCTTACTAATTTTTATTTACATTTCTTTTAGGTTTTTATGTGATACCCACATCATGGAAGGAAACAGCTTTCAGACTTTAAAAGGCAAGTGATTTTTCTTTTAAAAACTGAAAATCCGACTTTGGGACTGACAAAATGTCTAGCTGTGTTACCAACGTTTTTTTCAACGATTACAAGGCATCAGTTCAATAATGTTGTTGCAACTTTGAAACGAAAAGGTCCTGAAACCGCTGGTACACGCCAAAAAGGATCGGGTCCAAAGAAACGAATTTCGCACGAGGCACTGCTGCAGTGAAAGATTTGGCAGTTTCACCGGTGCGACACGGTGCAATGAACAGACGTCATTTCAGTCAACGAGAAATCGCTTGACATCTCAATCTTTCAAAAACCGAGAAGTGCGTGCAAAAACTGACATACCTGAGGAAGATCTGCTTGTGGAATATGACAATTTTCAGCCATCTGTTCTTTGTTATGCTGCAGTTTCATGGTATAGCAAAACGGAGCTTCTGAAGGCAGGAAGAAAAAAAACAATAAACCAACAAGTTTATTGTGAAGAGATGTGTCCACAGATGTTCAGCGACATACGAAATGTAATGGACAACCAAATATGGACATGGCAGCAGGATGGTGCCAGGGTGCTCACAGCAACGGCTTCAGTTCAATTTCTTCAGCAATCCATTCCTGATTTCATTGAACCAGAAGATTGGCCCTCCAGAAGTCCAGACTTAAATGTCATGGATTACTGCGTATGGAGCTTGTTATTAACAGAGCTTCAGAATGGTCGACATGACAAACTTTATTGATGATTTGAAAACGAGGTTGGTAAGAGCTTGGAACGATATCTCACACGTTACCCTTCAAAACGCTACACGAGCTTGGATTTGTAGGTTAAGACGCTGCTCTGAAGTGCTCGGACGACATTTTGAGCATCTATGAGTGTAATATAACAAATGCCTTTAAAAAACTTTGTAAAAGTTATTCTTTGTAAAAATAAATAGCTGTTTGACATATTTTCCGCTTTTCTAGCGACCACCCTGTAATACTGGAAATAATAAATTATTGAGATGGGCAGTAGCATTACAATCTTATACTTTTGATATTAAACATAGATCTGGAAAAGAAAATAAAAATGCCGATTACTAAGAAGAATTTAAAAATGTATTAGAATTTGTATTTTATGTAACTTTATTGTTTTAAAACTTTACATTTCCAGGTTTATTATGTCCTTATGGATGATCGTCATCGTCTTGCTACCTGACTTTACTAGTGACTTTATAGACTTTTAACTGAGGGTTATAACTGACCAATTGTTTTTGCTAAAAGTATACACTTTCAGGGGGGGAGTGTGTTGGAAACGTTGCTATTGTTAGTGCGAACATTGCTATTATTTTCCTTTTATTGTTAATACAAGTAGGCAATTTTTTTTCCGACTCCAACTCCATAGCTCTTGCAATGTTTAGTTTAAAAACATTTTTTTGTGGTTTAGAACCACCTAACAAATAGATATACCAACACAAATTCTACAAGAATAAGTAAAGGTTATTTACAGTTGAGGCTATGAGAAATGAATAATACGAAATATCCGAGTGAATAAAAAATGTTTATAAAAAGAAATAAAAAAAAGAATAAAGTTACTTCAAGCTTAGGATGCCAAATACGATTTCATCCATGTAAAATACTTTTAATTTTATTTCCAGGTTTATTATGTCCTTATGGATGATCTTCATCCTTGGAACGGTAGCGCAGGATATGAAGGAAATAGAAATAAGTACTTGGCAGTCGAAAAGCATTTATTGCAAAATCACAAATGAAACTTTTCAATTGTCAGATAAAGCTTGTATAAATACTGATTGTACAAACTGTTTTACAGCATTGAAAACTGTTCCAATTTCAGAAAATGGTCAGTTAGTAAAATAATATATTTTTTTTTATATAAAACAAAATGTAACTGATGATGGAGATGATCATACAATTGATTGTGTACAAAATGTAATTACCTTGTACTTGTTCTGAAGAAAATTGCACAGGAACACTACAATATTGTTATTATTCTATCTGTAACTCAACAAAATGTTATTGTAAATTAAAACATGCACAATCATATTTGATACATAAAACAAATGACGATGATTGTCACACTTTTAACTTGCAAATTATCATGAATGTGTGTCCAAATTCTCTAAACTTAACTTTGAAGCCAGTTCATAAGGCTCAAACGACGAGTAGGAATTCAATCTGACTGATTTTATAAAATATACTGACCCTATTATAACAGTGTCCCAATTCAGTACAGTAATATTGCGCAAGTTAGGAGTAGAACATATTCAAATGTTAACAAACTCTGTACAAATGATTGTTCCCGATGAATTATCGGATAATGGTGATCTAAAGGTTATATTTGTAATGAAAGGAGGGAAATATTTACATGCAAGTTTTCAAATTGAAGGACGGAAAAAGTGTCATAGGCTTCCTTGTATTTTTTTTGTAGAGAGATTTTGTACAACTTGAATTGCTTTCCATCCTATATTATATGTTAGTAGCTATCTCTATTGTTTTCTGAGGAGTTTTGTTAAAATATATTAAAAAAAAGTAATTCTTATGTTTACTTGGCAAACTTTTACCCTTCCATTTAGAATATTTTATTTTTGTTATAGATTAATTAAGGTTACTGCTCATTATAGTATGTTACTTGGTGCATTTAGAGGAGAAATAATTAGAAATACCACTAACACCCTATTTAGTAGAATAGAAGAATTAGCATGAAATTTAAATCCCCAGAACAATATTCCACTTTTCACTATCACACACTGTTTTGTGTCGTTTTGCCTTCACAAGCAAAATGTACAGAGCACAAGTTATTACAGTGGACGGTTACGGAATGTGTTCAGTCTGTTCAATCCAAAGAATGCAAACTTTCCCTACAAGCTCAATTAATCTTGTCAAATATTGATTATTCAATTTGTTTGTGGATTACAGATGTTTACAGTTCAGTAACTTATTAGAGCTCACCATAAAATCTCAAAAAGTTCAGTGTGTCTGGTCTACGCAAAGGAATATTGTAATGCAAATACTCAACTAATTCGGCACAAATGTATAAAATTATAAATTCAATAAAATGACGTTTCGAAATTCGACAGTTAAAATTTCATTCTCAAATTACTAAAAAAAAAAAAAAAAAAAAAATTAAATAAAAATAAATGGAAATCCCCCCTACTTTAAAAGGGTTAATACGTCCTCCCTTATCGAGAGTCGTCAGTCAAAAATGTTGAGTATTTGTTTTATTCTTAACGGCACGTTAAATTGTTTGAATATTGTAATGATTTTTATATTCACATTTATCTTTTTATTATAATTCTATTTATTCTTATATCTTTTTAGTTTCGTATTAATCAGCATTTATTTTATTATCAACTGTATTGTATATTCTAATTTATACTGTTTATCGTTTAAATCTGTTATTCAATTCAAATTTTCCGTTGGCCGTGATTTAAAAAGTAGTTTAAATCAAAAAGAAAGTGAAATTAAGCGTTAATTTCAGTTTTACGCTTTTTTTCTCAAAATCAGTTTCTGAAGATGTGTTGTAGCTTTTTAAAAGAAGATATTATTTTTCAAGTGGTGTGTAAAAATGCGGTTAGTGGAATTTGAGAAATGAAATCAGTTATTAAAATTTTGTTGCGGATTACCACTTCTATAATGTTCTTTTCTTTGTTTTTAAGGTGAAGAGAATAATGGTAGTGAAGAAGTAGCAACGGACACTGACCAAAATGCTGTGGAAAAAGGTACACGTAATCGGTTTAGGAAAAGGAAAGTTGAAGATGAGAGGAAGCGAAAAAGAAATTCTGGGCAAACCTACACGACAAGAAAAGGTAAGGTTATTGATAGCAAACAATTCTGTAACCGAAACTGCCATTGCAGAAAAAGATGTTGTCACAACATTTCAGAAGAAGCACGAAAAAGTGCATTCGAATCTTTCTGGAAAATGGGTTCATTCTCTGCCCAAATGGCATTTATATGTGGATTAATTAAACAGCAAATACCAAAACGACATCGGCCAACGACTGGTAACAAGAACCGTCACAATACTTGTAATATTTTCCATTTGATTATTGACGGAAGAAGTTTGATAGTATGTAAAAAATACATCCTTGAAACTTTGCAAATCTCAGATGGGTGCATGACACGAGCTCTAAAAAAGGTAACAAGCGGGGAGACTCCAGGTGAAGATAAATGCGGCAAAAAAATTCCTTCCAACTAAACGCCAGAAGAAAAAATGGTAGTTCGGGAGCATATTTCAACATTCCCTGCTTATCAGTCACATTTCACCAGGGCCCACAACCCTAACAGGAAGTATTTAAATGAAGATCTCAACATTCGTCTGCTCTACAATTTGTATAAGGACCACATTGAGAGTCAAGGAAGGCAGCCTGTGGAAGAACACATCTACCGAAGAATGTTTAATGCTGAATTTAATTTACATTTCCATGCTCCTCACAAGGACACTTGTGTAAAATGTGATACTTTGGCCAATAAAATTAAGCATTCTACGGATGTAGATGAAAAACACAAACTTAAAGAGGATCATGGACTGCATCTACGCAAAACAGAAAGCTCGTGAGGCAATCAAAATTGACTCAAAATCCCAATTGTTAGATTATGCTATAAGTTAGATTGATGTAACAGATGGGGAGAAGAAGGAAAAGACGCCTCATTTCTCTGAAGACATGTTTAATCCACCGAAAATGCTGAGAATATTGGAAAGCTACCATGTCAATGCTGAAACTAGTGTTGAGTGACGCAAACACTACTCAGATCATTTATCAGAAGTTCATGAGAAGTGGACACTCTTATTTGGATAATGACTGTGATTTTGCCTCTATAGAGAACTTCAGCAGGATTCTGCAAGTTTTTTGCCCAAATGATTGGTACAATATTATTGCAAAATCAAGGAAAAAAAACAACCATTTCATGTTACCATAATGTCAATGACGAATTCTTGTCTGCAGAAAATTTGCTGAAACTAATCACCAAAAAGACCGATACCGAAAAACACTCAGTATCGTGGTTGAAAATGCAATGGATATGGTATCAAAACAATGAACAGTTTTCAATATTTTTCAAAGAAACTATCAGATGAAATGCCATTTTCACAATTGGACTTTCGGCCATCAGCTAGAAGAGGTCGCCCAGTATCTCTAGCTAACATAACTCAGGATAAGCTGTGCAGAGGAGCAAGGCCTGTTACCAAAGAAAAGAAGGATATGAAAGATATGTTGCCTTCCACCCCACCAATCCATCACCCTTATTTTCATGCTCTTCAGACATCAGACGATGCTGAAGACATTGGGCCACTAAATGCTGACAATATTGATGATGACTGATATTAAATTGTGTTAATAAACTGATGGTAACACTCTTAAAACATCTGCCTTGTTATTGATATATTTCACTTGGTTGGTGTTTTATGGCACAAAAGCAGCTGCGGCTAAGCTGCGCCAAATATACTACACTTGTTTATACCACAGTGGTGTAACTCCTTTCAGGCCCCTACACCAGGTCTACAAGAAGAAAAATTTAATTAAAAATGATAATTTAAGATAAAACACACCTTTGGAAAATATGTATGAAAAAAAAAATGTTTAAAAAGCGTAATGATGAATTTACTATAATAACCATAATAAAAGCTTAAAAATCTCAAAATTAGAACAATGTGAGTTACACCACTTGGCCTTTAAGGGGCTCATATAGTGGAAGTGTACAGAGTTAATGAAATCTTTTAACATGAATAAGGAATATTTCATGAAACTGATAAAAGTTAATATGTGATAATAAATACTTTAAATTTGAAGAGAAATTGTATATACAGAAAAAAGGTTTTCCTATGGGTAGCTCAATTTCAGGTACCATTTGTAATATGTATTTAAATTGGAAAGTAACTATATATTTAAATGGGAAGAGGAGAGTTTTTTATATGTTTGATTGTTGTACTTATTTTAAAT
>JAFIDM010000007.1:22896334-22909449 GCA_023159025.1 Thereuonema tuberculata | reverse complement strand
GATTTACTTTGTTTTCATTACAATTTTTAGCATTAATAATTCTAATATGCTACTTCCGAAATTTATCTTGTAAAATTTTTTTTTAAATAAATCAAGTGAAATCCTTTTGTTTTTGCAGATATCGCTTCCCTCTTGTTGATAAAGGTGAATACGGGAGAGATTCCGATGGGGGAATATTTTCACGTTCACATTCTGGAATTAAAATTTCCAAAAACTAGCTGCCAGTTCCTCCACCTCATCCTTTCCTGGGTTCCAATATCAGTATGGAAATATAGTGAAACCGTTTTAGTAATATATTTAATGTGATACTGAATAGCGTTAGACAATTAACACTGTTAATTCAAGTAAAGATGTGTTGTATCACCAAGATTTGCGTGTATTATGTCTTAAGCATTTACCGAGTATCTGATGAGATACCATATTAAGTTTTGATAAGAGTTATGGTAGATGGGTCTTTACATTAATTCCCGTAAATATTAAGTGAGTCTGATAGTATATATTACTGTTTGCTGTACTTTTCTATTTAAGTGTAGATAAATTATTCATGTGTTGCCATTTTCTGAGTATTCATTCGAGTCACAACTTTACTTCCAGATGAAGTGTATTACAGTTTTTGGTTACGTTGACCTCAGCTACACATTCCACTGCATAGACTCGATGTTGGAAGCTTCGAAAATGGCGTCTGAAATTAGAGTGGTGCTGAATAATTCAAATTATACAAGTTGGAAATCGTTCATGAGGTACCTATATGAACAACGGATTATGGACAGCGACAGAAATGTCAGCGACTCAAGTGGATGAAATTACTGATGCTAAAGAAAGACGGAAACTGAGAAACGAGAAAGAGCATATGGTCTGATTCTACTACACAAATTAAGTATGTAGATCACTCATTGTTGAAAATTCCGATCCTAACTGGCTGCTAAAGGAACTAGAACAACGTTTCAATAAGCCAGATGACATGAAGATTATGCGTCTGGAACGACAGATCTTTCACAATTGACTTTAAAGACGTAAATACCATAGAGAAGATATCCCAAATGCGTTTGTTAGTAAACCAACTAAACCTTATCGGAGGAGATTTCTCACAAAAGGATTTAAGTTGCATCGTTCTAACTGGATTGCCTAGGACATTAGATACCTGTGTGCAGGGAATTATTTCAAGAAAAGTTTTAAACAATTTTGATAGCGTTTGTGAAGAGATTATCCAAGAAATTGGAAGGATATCTGACGCTGAAAAGCTTAGAACCGATAACGTCAATGCCCGACTGCTAAGAAGAACCTTGATGACGATCCGCATCGTAAGAAACCGCAAAAGAAGAAAGACCTTACTTGCTACAATTGCAGCGGGAAGGGTCATTTTGCACGTAATTGCAAAACAAAAGGAAACCCTCAAATCACAATCGATCCGAAGGTACGAGCGCAATCGCAAATGTCTCAATCAGGAATGAATCAAATGATGTTAAAACTAGTAAAATATCACGGTGGATATTGGATAGCGGATCTACGCATCATGTATGTCACGATTTGAAATTTTTCTCAGAATACCATGTTTTTGAGGAAGCCAAGTCCGTTTATGGAATACAAAATAAACCAGTGTTTGCTTTGGGGACTGGGTCAGTACACTTCAAAACCAAGGTCAGCAATTCTGATTTCGTAAACTGGACCGTAAATGGCATACTGTACATTCCATCTATTAGCAAGAATTTGATATCTGCCGGGAGTTTGGACAATAACGATTTTATTCAGATCACTGGAAACGGACGGTATACTGTCAAGAACAACAAGAATAAGGTAGTTATGAGAGCTGTTTTGTAAAATTATCTATATATCCTGAAGGGAATAATCACTAACGATAATGATACAGTAGCAAATGTAAATACTGCAACCTTGAATTACCACAAAATGTGGCACGACCGTCTAGGCCATTTGTCCAATGGAAAATTGAAGATTATCGTGAATAACGACCTTCTCGGTTGAATGGACACAATTACTTTCGAAGAGAAATTAAGGTGTGATAGCTGTATGCAAGGAAAAATCACAAATATTCCTCACAGAGCTTTACGTAAAATTTCAAGCTCAGGCGTTTTGGAATTAGTACATTCAAATCTATTTGGACCTGTGGAGATCAGTAACATCAAGGACGTAAGATATGTGATGACAATAGTCGACGATTATAGAAGAAGTTTCGTATATTTCATTAAAAGTAAAACAGAGGTGAACGATGTGATAAAGAACTTTATTACCTTTGCTGAACGTCAAACTGACAGGAAATTGAAAGTATTCAAATCTGATCAAGGAAAAGAATTTAACAATTACAGATCATCATTGTTTGGGCAAGAGGATAATGGTGGTTTTTAGTGTTTTTTTTTTTTTTTTTTAGTCGGTTTAAACAAATTTTAAAAATGTATATATCTGTATGTTGTAGTACTGTTAAGTAAAAAATGTATGTTTTTTTATTTCAATAAATTAGGTTTGTTACATCATTAACGAGACTATTACTTTTATTTAATTATTTATTATTGCATTAAATAGTGAAAAACAGATGCAGGGGTGGCATGGGAATGACTTGCATGGGAATATCATTTGTAATCTCTTTTCTCCGAGGTCGACACCAGCATACACTGTCGCACAAATATCCAGATACTACAACAAAAGATGCTCTTCCAGATCATCGACAGTTCAGAGAAGGGTATAAAATACAAAATTGCTTCTTGCAATTTTATTTTTATCGGGTGAGGAAAATGAATGTCAAATAAAAGAAAGAGCTTGTTCTATGTATTGTAGAAGAGTTAAGTATCTGTAGACAGAATGAGCTAAAAAAGAGCTTTAACCAAAAATTGTATTTAGTTGGGAAGAGTTGCCAAAAGTGAGGCAAAAACAAAACTAGATTGGTCAAGTTTTAACCCATGATACACAAGCATTTTTGCAGGTTTGCCTGACCAAAATTAGAAGAGGAAATAGCTACTAAAATAATAGAAGGTGGCGTGCAGCCAGTCCATACACATTGAAGTTCATGTGGAAGATAAAAAAAAAGAATCTATTTTCTGATTTGATTTAAAACTTTAACTTGGCAAAACTTCTTCCCAGAGTAATTAGATTTTTGTTTACATTATAATTCTTTTCTTGTAAATATATTCCATTCTAGTATTTATTTTTGTAAGCCCTGTTAGTTTTCCCAATATTTTGAAAATGCAGATTACAGCTCTGGTCGAACTCTGTGCACATTGGCCCCAGATGTCATACATCAAAAGTTGAACTTCTGATTTTAACTACTAAATAAAGTCAGAAGTCAATTCTAAGTTAAGAGCTGTTCTGAAAATAGCTGAAGGGGTTCACAGGACATCCCTAAAAAGGTAATTTTAGGTAAACCTAAAAATTTAGTCATGCCAAGAGATTAAATAATAAAGATCCACCATGGAGGAGGAGGAGGGGATATCCTTGTTCTCTTTGGGTTCTGATCTGGAAATCCTAATTCAGTGTCTCACAATCCAGGAAATGTAAATCATTCCAATGCCAGACGAAATGGAGTTTCGTAGAATGGTGTGGTGAGGAATTCCTTTTGTATCAATTAGAAAGCTAGGAGCTCTACTAACAATAAGGAGCTTTTAGTAAATCAAAATTTAGATGAAAAGTTGTTTAAAGAAATCATAGAATTTGTTTAAAAAAAAACAACCACATTTTAAGCATAATTGTAAAATTTTTAAGCAAACTAAGTTTCCCAATGGGTTCTCTCATTTCTGGCACACTGTGCAACTTATATCTGAATTATTTTGAAAATAATCTGTTAAAGGAATATCAGAACTAACTAAAATTTGAATATTACAAATACGTTAATGATATCTTAATTATTTGGTTTGGGTCTCTTAGACAATTCGATATATTTTATGAAAAATTAAACAAAAGAAGCAATGATTTGAGTTTTAAAAAAGTAGAAGAAAATGATGAATTAAAATTTCTTGATTTCAAACTGATTAAAAATAATAATAAAATTAACATGGAACACTATAAAAAACATTTTCAAAGTGACCATATTTTAAACTTTAATTTAGGACACACACCTCATATAAACAAAAACATCATTCAAAATTACTTAAGGAGATTAGATAAAAATACTAGCAATGAAGTTACCTATAAAGAAAAAGTTGATGATATGAAGACACTTTTAAAGAAAAACGAATATTCTGAAAACTTTATCAATGACCAAATAAAATTATACAACGCTTTTAAAATCAAAGAAATTAAAAACTATGAAAACATAATTTATGTCCCGTATCTCAATGAAAATAGTTTTTTTTTTTTTTTTAATGCTTAAATGACACGAAAAGCTAAGGTCAAGATGGACAATAAAATGACAGAAAGCTTCCAAGTATAGTGACTGAATTAAGACAGGGAGATAGATTATCACCTGTCCTTTTCAATCTATCTCGGGAGTTCAACAAAGAGAACCTTCAGGGTTTTCATATTGACAAGGAGAATGTTGCTTACCTGGCCTATGCAGATGACATTGCTTTAATAGCATGTACACAGGATGAATTCAAAAGAAGTATTCGGATTCTTAAATTGGTGGCATTGAGGTTCGGACTTCAAATTAACTCTGAAAAGACCAAGTACATGACAATAGGAAGAAAGCTTCAGGATTCCCAGGATTTAACTGTGAATGGCACCAGGTGTAGGAAAGTGAAGGAGTTTAAATATCTGATCAATTTTCTCTGATGTCACTTCAACTGAAGCAGAGATAAAAGCAAGACTACAAAGCGGGAAACAGATGCTATTACTCTCTAAACTCTGTTTTAAAATCTAGGAGTATTTCTTTTCAACTAAAACTAAGACTCCATAAGACATTAATAATGCCAGTGGTACTATATGATTCTCAAACCTGAAGCACTCGAAGACAGGACTTCAACAGTTTGCTTACATTTGAAAGAAAGTCCTGGAGCCCATTCAAGATTATCAAAGACCACCTTTCTGATGACTATTCGATCTTCCAGGCAGAACTCTGCGCCCTTAGGAGTGCGGTGTCATGGGTGTTCTGAGGTTCTGGGGGGGACAAATGGCCAGGGTTGCTCTGGTCTCGGACTCCAGCTCTTCCCTGCATTCCATTTCTCATTGCTCCTATGAGAGTTGGGATGCTAAGGACACTTACCTTAGAAAAAACAAGGTATCGCCTGCGACTTGTTCTGGGTGAAAGCGCATGCAGGTGTCCCGGGCAACGAGGAAGCGGATCGTGAGGCCAAGTCGGCCACGCTTCTGGACGGTGTTTCATCCACAGACTACTTCCTCATAGCCATTCGAAGTTACTTATGAAAACTGAGGTCTCTGCTATGTGGCAGAGGGTCTGGAGGTCTTCCACAAAGAGTGATCGGCTGGTTCTTTTATTAAAGAGATTAAAGTAAATTATATATATGGAGATTTTTATCTTAATCAGATTTTAACAGGCCATGGAGACTTTAACGTCTATTTGGTTAGGTTTAGGAGAGCGGCCGATGCCAGGTGTAGGTTTTGTCCGCTCCTGGAGGGTGAGGATGCAGACCACGTCTTGTGGCGGTGCCTGCACGCCACAAGGCTTGGTATTAGAGCCAACTTTGAGCAGTTCTTAATCTGCAGCGGTATCTCCGCTCCTTGTGCGAATGGCGACCTTATGAATTTTATTAAGGATTTTAGAAACTATGCCAAAAGAGTGTTAATTGTATAGGTTTTGGTGTTTGTGTGAGATTCCAAGCGGCGAGACTTTTCGGGCATGGGGTACAATGCAGCGGTGGACCGCGAAAATTACCGTTAATGGTTAGGTAGGGTCTGGGACGGCCTCTCCATGGGGGGTGCAGTCCTGCCATCTGCACCCCCGGCTAATCGTTGAACCGTCCCGGAATGTTCCTTTTTTTTTTCCTTGTTTTTGCTTGCGTCTCCATGGCTGGTGTTTTTTTTTTTTTTTTTCTGTTGTTTTTAATCTCGTCTCCGTTGTCGTTTACATTCCCTGTCTCTTGCAATATCTCTCTGGCTTCCTCGTCGGTACCCAGACCGAGGGAAGGGATCTAATGCTGACTTTTCTCTTTGCCAAGGTGAACTGTGTTTTGTATCTTTTTAACCTTTTGTCCGGTTTTAGAAAGGGGGAAGGGTTTTAATTATATTTAATATAAATTTTTAATCTTCTGATATTTTAATTATTGTTAATAAGGTTTTCTTGTTCTTGCACTTGAGCAACAACCTGCTTAGACTCATCAAATTTTTCTTTGAATTTCTTGGCATTTTCAGCATTGGCAAATCTAATTGCAAGTAGTTCTGATTTAGGTTCTTCATCAGCAAAGTCAGCAGGAACGCTCCAATGCTGAAAATGCCAAGAAATTCAAAGAAAAATTCGATGAGTCTAAGCAGGTTGTTGCTCAAGTGCAAGAACAAGAGAAGCAAAAAGAAGATGAAAAGAAGAAAGAAGAGGAAGCCATTGATGTTAATAAGGTTTTTTTTTCCTTTTTTTTTTTTTGATGTTTGGGACTTCTTAACAGATACATTCTTTTTTAATTTTGGGGCATGGCTTACACACACCCACTTTCTCTTCAGTCGCCCGGTAGTGGTTGCCGGGCACGAAGCCTTCTTTCTCTTTTTTAATGGGGACATTTTTGGTATTTTTTTTTCGTGTTTGTGTAAATTTTTAGATTTAAAATTAGGTGTTTTGTTTATATTTTTTTTATCGCGACCTAAAACTCATCATTTTGGGTAATGGGTCAGAAATTTGTCTATAGAAAGGTCTTCAGGAAAATCTTTGGACCAGTTCGGGATGAAATTACTGGAAAATGGAGAAGGCGCCACAAAACAACTATACAAAGAGCCTAACATCATTGGAGTGATGAAGTGCAAGAGACTTCAATGGGCTGGACTAGTGGTGAGGATGAAGGAAACAAGATGGCCAGAATTGCAATGAATTGGACCCCAGTGGGATGCAGACCGGTGGGAAGACCTAGGAAGAGATGGGTGGATGGAGTGAGAGAAGACTTGTTGCAGCTGGAGACAGATGGCGGGGGAGAGAGAGAGGATGATGGAGAACCTTGGCTGTGATGTTGCAGAGTCCTCTGAGTCTGATTGCATTAAGTATAACATTAATATTGGTTTCCGATATAAAAACAAAATTAAAAATTTACTTTGCAAAAAATTAAATCTTGTTGAAAATCAAAATGAAATGGGGTTAATTTACAAAATCGATTGTAAATAATGTGGTGAA
Source organism: Thereuonema tuberculata (assembly GCA_023159025.1). Classification (NCBI taxonomy): domain Eukaryota; kingdom Metazoa; phylum Arthropoda; class Chilopoda; order Scutigeromorpha; family Scutigeridae; genus Thereuonema; species Thereuonema tuberculata. The sequence goes on along the minus strand of JAFIDM010000007.1, from coordinate 22,902,236 downwards.
TTTTACATTGGAGAAACAAAACTGACCCTTTACGAACGTGTCACAGAGCACCGTAGAGCCTTGAAAAATACAAATTCTTATATTTCTGACATCGCGGAACATTGCTTAAAACTAGAGCATGGACCCTAATGTCAAAATTATTTTTAAAGAAAGATTTAAAATTAAGAAAAATTCTGGAGAGCTGTATCATTACAAATACTAAAGAACAAAATTTTAAAGGTATTAGGGTACCAGCATAGACCATAATACTATTTTATTAATTAAGGACTTTACTACAATAAATGTTAAAAAAACTGCTTCTTTGATGTATTTAATTATTAATAATGTTTTTTATGAGAAAGTGCATTCTTTCTCGTCTCTGATTTCCTAGCCTTGTTCTGACGTTGTCAGGAGGGGCTAGCGCATGGTCCGTTGAGGCCTATTGACGAATAATAATAATAGTTTTTTATATTGATTATTTAGTAATAGAGATATCTTTGTTATAATACCGACACGATTCATTTATTGACATAACCATTGTAACAACAAACAAGTTGAAAGCATCTACACATTCGAAACACGAAAGAAGAAAATATCAATAGGAGTGAAGGACTTGAAGTGAACGAATACTTTGTAAGAATAGCAAAAGTTTTTATTGAGAAGCTGTGTAAAAATTGCAATAATGAGGTCACAATAGAAGAATTAGCAATAGTTAACAAATAGAAAGGTTTTTAAGAAATTGTTTAATAATAGAAAGCTGTGATATTATTAACAAAATGTAAGACATATAACATCATGCAATATTTTAATTGTTCAAAAAAAATTCGCTAACTCATTGTAAATAGGCTTGAGAAAGGGGGAACGACATTCCCTTGAAAATTTTACTTTTTCAGAATAAATGTAAATATTACATTTTAATTTAGAGATGAAGATTTTTTATCACAATACATATTGTAGGAGAAAAGACCTACAAAGGAAGTATGCAACAGTTATAACAAATAGGTTTGTTGACTTATCATGTCTATTTGTTGGCTTTTCAACCATTTTTGTTTGTTGTTTTGTAAAGTAGATTCTAGTCCCATTTATTTATGGCTTGAAAAAGGAAAAGCGGATATTTCCCGAAAATTTGCTTCATGTATTTAAAATAAATATTTTTAAATACTCATGGAAGAAAGGTGAAGTTATTTATATCTTTTCTAATAAATTTAAAGATGAAACGGAGAAAGATTATTGAAGAATTCGTTAATCTTTTAAGTAATATTTTTTTTTTCAATGTGACAATACATCGAAACCTAATATATAATATCTGTGTTAAAATAATAATCTAATCTGCGGCACAAGTGTTTGAAGAAAGGGCAGAGATTCTTGGAGAACAAGAAAATTGGGAAACAAATTGACACAAGAAACAAATTAAATTCTCGAAGAAGGGATCGATATGATACAAGCCGTAGGCAGTTCCCTAGGAGGATTTATCCGAGCCACTTACGGAATCATACCAATAATCTATTTACTTTCAATAATATTCAAATAATTTAACAATTATTACTTAAGATTAACAAATTCTATAGAGAAAAAGGGAAAGGAATTTTCTTGTCCTCTAATAACCTAATGAAGTCTTCTTTTAAAGACGAAATATCGTTGAAATAAAGAAGAATTGGTAGATTAAAAATGTTTTACATTTTACAAGTTTTAAAGGATTTAACAGAAAACATATTTGCTGTTAACTTTGGAAGATACTAATATACCATCCACAAAACTAATATAATAAAAAAAAATCAACATCAAAATCATGATCATAAGAGATATGGTATTGAACCGTATTTGATTTAGAAATTATTAATTTAAATTGCAAATCAAATCGATGTAATAACTATTCAGTCGTTTAAGCAAATTGCATTGTTTTTTACTTACTTGTGAAGTGATAACATCCGAATAATGAGAGCCTTGCCATTCTGATTGAAACAATAAAACAGGAGGCTGGTCAAGCGACGCACGGATAACAATGGAGAAAAGCACGAGCTGTGTGCTTAGATGTTCTGTTAAATTATTTTTTTTTTGTGAGGATTTTAATCTTGGATACCTTATCGAAAGGATCACCTCTTAGCTGAGTTAGTGAATTCGGCTATAGTTAAAATGCAGTTTTAAGGCTAGTTTTAAATGCAAAAACTAAGTTATCAACAGACTTTAAATTATTTAAAACATAAATATGCTAGGGCGTTAGAAGCAAAATCAAAAATATAGGACTATTAGGAGAACGGCTACCGAGCAACGAGATGGAATCTTGAACAAACGTTCGAAGACATCTAAGAGAAAAAGGGAAAGGAATTTTCTTGTCCTCTAATAACCTAATGAAGTCTTCTTTTAAAGACGAAATATCGTTGAAATAAAGAAGAATTGGTAGATTAAAAATGTTTTACATTTTACAAGTTTTAAAGGATTTAACAGAAAACATATTTGCTGTTAACTTTGGAAGATACTAATATACCATCCACAAGACTAATATAATAAAAAAAATCAACATCAAAATCATGATCAAAAGAGATATGGTATCCACTACAAATATGGAAAACAAAGGGACATTATATTTTGTATCTTTTCAGTGAAGAATAGCTGCGTTTGAAGAATGCTTCAAAATTTTTACCTCACAAAAAGTACCAATAATTTTTCAAAAATGAAAGTTTATACAAAAGATAAAAAAAAAAAAATGAACTAACAAAATGAAATAGAAATTTTCGAGTATACTTTGAAATTAACAAAAAATTACTATTGTAGAAATACAAAGACAAAAATAATTGGCTAGAGGAATTAATTAGGAAGGCTTCCTTATTAGAAAATTCACATTTCTACTTGCTTTTCATACTGTGTATAGAAAACTTTCTGCTTTGTGGACAAAAACAAAACAATGCTAATTTTTCTTTTAAAGCTGTAAGACTAATATTCTGTTACCAATCATTCAGTAAAGCAAAAATGTAAAACTATATCCATATAAAATCTTACTAATGCTTTTACTTGATTTGGAAAAGCACAAGTTCTGGAATATAAAAAATTAAAAAGTGAAAGTATTGCACAAGCCCTTCCTGAAATATGAACTACAGGGACTCGAAGAAGACTTCTCCCATTATTAAGCCGAAACTAGTCATAGTCTGTATTTCATTGTAATATTCTTGAACTTGTTCAGGTGTACAGGCTTGGATTTTTGCGATTAAATATGAACTACAGAAGTTCATTACTTTGAATGCTGATTATAAACTATAATAAAACTACACGAAAGGTAATGTTAAAAGAAAATTATTCGGCACTAACTTTTATACTTAAGTTGAAAACTGAATACACACACAGAAGCTTTTAGTAAGTGAGAAATGCTGTCATATAACTTTTAAATTAATTTTAATTCAAAAAATTTAGTCCTACACGCTGAAATATAACTACACTGACATTCATTAACGGATGAATGCCTGTTCTTCAAAGATAACGAAAAGCCTTCCATTTATAAGAAGCTGAGAACAGTATAACTCACTCTGAAAATCCCAAAATTTTTTTACTGTAGTTCAAACCAAGGCTATAAGTAGGGAAAACTTTTTCTGACCCCAACTCCATAGCTCTTGCAATAAGTAGTCTAAAAACATTTTTTTTTTTTTTTGTTTCCCCCGTTTTCTGACTTGGGTAATTTAATAAAATTTAGTAAACAACTATAATCCCACCAAAAAAACAACTGACTCCCCGACTCAATTTCAAGCCCTGGTTGAAGCCGACAATCTATATTAACTTGAACACACTGTTTATTATTAGTATGGCAAGAAATTACACCTGGTAAAGACTATCCTCAAACGCAACAGGAACTTCATAAAAAATATTGCACAACTTCCCAAATTAAGTACTTAAAAGAATAAAAAAGTAAAATCAATCGAATCAGTACTGTGCAAATATGAGTACTTCTTTTTTTTTTTTTGACCTACTGTAAATTACATTATAAGTATTATTTGACTTGGTTGACTTCCTTCTACATTTCAGCTGTCAACTTCATTATTTTTTTTATTAGGTTACGGCTCCCAAAATGTTTAAATAAATGTAAAGCAGCCATATGAATAACTACAACTCAACCTTCACTAAATGTTTACAAAGAAACTTCGACTGTTTAACTAAAAAAAGTTTTTAAACAATTTTCTATTAAGTTAATGGCCGATTTTAAGTCCAACAATTCAAACATGTAGAAAGTACGTGTAAAATGATAACCAAGGAAGACAACAAAAGAAACCAAAAACATTTCGCATCTCAAGCTATCACCAGCGGGAGACTGGGACAGTCGTTTCATCCTCTTTAGGACTCGTCAGTCACACAAACCCCTCGAGGATAGTCTCAGAAGGTTTAGGTTTGAAAGGTTAAGGATCCTACTCTTGCTTTCAAAAGAGGGATCCCACAAAGAAACCACAATAAAAAAATAAAAAAATAAATAAAAAAGTATCAAATCCCTGGTCTGTGAACTGCTGGGAACAGTATTTTTTGGTTTTAAATTCCATCAAATTACTTAAGCTTATTAAAATAATAATAATATGCAAAGGGTTCTCTTTTAAGGTTTTCTAAATTTTTCTTTAAATAAGGGAAAGAGATTAAATTGAAGTTTTCAGTAGTAAGGTGTTCATGGAATGTCCACCACAAAACTCACCACCTTTAATACTCTTCCAAGATCTTTAAGACTGTTATTAAAAACAAATGACCCATTTTAGGATGGACCAACCTATAAACATGTTTAAAAAGAGATGGCTTTACCCATTACTTTCACCAGTTCTCAAGTTTTTGTAAAATTCAATTAAAAAATTTACATTTTTTTAAAATAATTTTCTTATATTGTTTTTCGAAAAATGAAAACAATATAATTTTTTTTCAATATATTCTTATAACAATGTCTGACCTAAACTTTTCAGCTTAAAAAATAACAAAATATCTATTTGAATATAAAAATAATACTCATTTTTGTTGTCTTCATTTTTGAAAGCGCTTGCAAATGTACTACAGTTCATCTTTAGTCTAAAGAAAAAGAAAAGAAATACAGTAATGTTGATTAATGAATGAAAAATTATCAATATTAATGAAAGCACTAAATTAAAATAATCAACAGTCTGTACAACTGCAAAAACGCATAGTGTTCCCATCTTTCTTCATGAAATTGGTTGCTGTAATTAATAAACTGGAAACTCATTATAAATAAACGTCCCATATTTCGTCTTCAAACTACTTTACTATTGTAAAGTATATTATTAAACATCTTCCACGACACCAGAAATAAATGTTAAAACACTACATTTATTTAAAAAAAACAGCAATTATTCGAGGAGAAAATAAAACGTCTCCTCTTTTTCAAGCCTTTTAGAAATAATAATATTAAGTCACGAGATTTTGAACTTACAATATCCGTGAATATCATATAAACAATACAATATTAATACAATATTATGGAACATCGTCTTCTACTTCACAATAATCCTCGAGTGGTGTATCAAAACTCAATTGTTTTTTACAATCCAATTCTTCAATTATTACTTTACTATTGGAATTAAAATATTCTTTATCAATTAAATCTCTAGCTAATTTAACCATACCTTCATCCATATTAATCCCTTCATTTCTATTTAAGTTGTTCCCTTTTGTGGTTCTTAGACATAAGCTTTCGATTACTTTTCTAATTAATCTCGTAACTTAATAATATATTGTATTAATATTGTATTATTTATATGATATTCACGGATATTGTAAGTTCAAAATCTCGTGACTTCATATTATTTATAAAAGGATTAAAAAAGAGGAGGAGTTTTATTTTCTCCTTGAAAATTTGCTGTTTTTTTTTTTAATAAATGTAGTGTTTTAACATTTATTTCTGGTGTCGTGGAAGATGTTTAATAATATACTGGAAACTCATTGCCAAAAA
>JAFIDM010000007.1:22829314-22891334 GCA_023159025.1 Thereuonema tuberculata | reverse complement strand
GTGATGTTCATTAACAAGGGTCAGTCCTGGTGTCAATATTTGAAATAAATATCTAATTTTTTTTTTTTTTTTTTATGAGCCAGGTTTATTTTGCCCACCCTGTAAAAAAAAAAATATGTAAGCAGAAATGAACGGCAAATGATGGAGCTTGCATTTTGCAGAAAATATGATACAAAATATCACAATCATGAGCAGTTATATTAAAAATAAATCTCAATCAATGTGTAAATATTAGGAAAAACTTAGCATTTACTAAAAGTCATATTTAAAAGATGGGTACAAAAATGTCATTTTCAACACAAAAAACCATTGAGTGAAATGGGCTTAGATCTTAATAAATGGCCATAAATAAAATGAACAACATCTTATATTTATTAAATATTCAGATTAATAATAGAATTATGTAACAGCAGGTAATTTTAAAAGAAAAAAAAAAAAATCAGTCTTTATTTTTTTTTTTAAGCCAAGAAGTAATTGTAATTCCAAGGGTATCATCAAAGACTTAAAACAGAGAATCTCAATTACGTAACATTTTTGTTTCCTGTGCTTTGCTTAGGTATTTGTATTCCAATTACAAATTTTAACAATTCAGAAATTCAATTAACAAAGCTTTATTTAATTTATTTATTTAAAAAAAAAAAAACTGCATGACTCGAGATAAGCTGGTATTATAACAGAAAATTTAAAATTAAATATATATATTAAAACATTAAAAATAAAATTTTAAATGAATAGTAATATATAAAGCATACATACTCTCACCATTAAACCAAAATATATGAGTGTGCAAAACTCTTAAAAGATTTCTTTCAAATAGTCATGTAATACATTAGATACCATTTGATGGACTATAAGACGCACTTTTTTCTTCGAAAAATTGCCTCCAAAATTCAGGTGCGTCTTGTCTTATACTCGAATATAAAAATGTCCTGTGTTTGATTTAAAATTCCCGCCAGTCTTAAAAATGGCCGTATATTCGATGCCGCGGGAAACCTAACTCTATAACTGCGTCTATAAAATGAAAGCCCGGTTGTAGTTAAAAACTCTCTGGTTACTGTTGTCACATGACTGGTTGCTCTGACGTAGGAGCCTGGTCCCTTCCTTTTATAGACAGCATCGGTTACAAGCTGTGGTTGTTTCCCACATTTCATTAAAAACCTCGATTCTGATTGGCCACTTATTGGCCGAAGAGGAAGAAGAAAGTTCAGATGACGATTTTCAGGGATTTTAAGTATCAGTTTGGTTTTATAAACCAAGAATTTTTTTTTTTTAGTATGGCTTAATGGTAAAAAAGTTATTTTTTAAAAAATAAACTGCTTAAAAATTAAGGTGCGTCTTATAGTCCGTAAAATACGGTATGTATTGCAGAACCTCAATTTGTAATAAATCTTAATACCATATATCCATAATACATAATCTCACTAAGAACGAAAACTTGGTCTATTTCAATTCATGATTTGACAACATTTACAACAGTTTCATAATTAAATACCTTAAAAAAGTCAAAAAATGATATGTGATTTTCGGAAGGGCCATATTCCTCCATCAATTCTCTGAAGAAAAAGAAGTTGGTCAAAGCTGCGTCAATTAACGTGGGGTTTTTACGGGACAGTTTCACCAAATCCAAACGCTCCATTCGGCTGTCTCTTCCTCTCCAAAATGCTTTCTCTGTTTTATTTTCCCAGGCAGGGTCACAATTGCTCTGGACGGACATCATATCAAGCATGACCCTAAATAATTTAAGTTAAAATAACACTTCAATTAAAATTTAATTAAAAAGTAAAGTGCCTAAATTTAAATATGATTAGAAATTAGTTCTCAAGGCAATAAAGCATTGAATTAAGTTCATGATTATTTCATTCAACTTTCACAAAATTTCACGAAATAGTCAGTTCAGTTTATACTAATTCAACTGACTAGTTGACGAGTGCAAATAATTCGCAACAAAAAACCACCTCTAATAAACAACTACAATAGCTATCATGCATGTTAGTTACACACATTGTCAATAGATGGCGCCTTCTCCATTTTTATAAAAGGTTTTTAAAATACAGTTTTTGTAATGAAAACATTAATTTTCAACACATTGTTTATTTTTCGTCATTCGTGGTGAACATAATCTTCAAAATGATGTCTCAATCATTGATTTTGATGAAGTATTAAGGGAGATATAACGAACTGACAAAAAAACACCTTTCAGAAATATATAAGGATAATTGGAAGCTCAGTCAACATAAAATTCTTGCCCCTCTCTGCAAGGTATTAGTAATTAACAAACACACAAAAAAAAAAAAATCTAAAAAAAACCTTTTAATATTTTGAAATTTCAATCCGACTTCTAAAAAGTCAACTGAAAATGCGGGTACTGGAATTTGTAAAATTATTCATAAAGTAAAACTAAGATTGTCACGTTGTGAACCTCTGCTCTTATGCCAAAAGACAGAATTTTAATTTTTAATGAAAGTAATTTTTACACATTAATGTTTAGACATTTTTTACTTAATGGCTACAGAATCAAAACAATAGCAATTGTATTTTGTGAAGAATAAATAAGATTAACAGAACAGTCGATTTAAATGAGAAATAATTTTTCATCTCCAGTCGACAAAATTTTAAAAGGTAACAGCATCAAATAGTTTCAGCATGGCTCAAAAATTGAGAACATGTATATTTGTCTGCATTTTGAATTTTTTTTCCTTATTTATGCACGTTAAATTTATTTTTATTGTATATTTTTTTAATCTTATTATATAGGTCCTTTTTTTGACTCCGGGATGAGATACTATCTCGATATTTCGGCCTGGTGCCTCGGGCCTTCTTCGGGAGATGTATAAATATCAATCACATCAAGGCGAGTGCACAACTAACAACTTCCGTCATTAGTTTCTGGGGTTTTGTTAGTTCTGCGCTCACCTTGATGTGATTTAATATTTATACATCTCCCGAAGAAGGCCCGAGGCACCGGGCCAAAATATCGAGATAATATCTCATCCCAAAGTGAGGAAATCCCTCAAAAAAGGACCTATATAGTATCATGTCTCACTCCTCCTTCAGGACCAAACTATATTGTTTAATCTTTTCAAGGTGCACACGTTTTTACCTGTCAACAGAGTTTGACTGAACATTTATCAGTAGTGTAGCAATGAATTTTAATGACTTAAGACTTATTACAATGTATGCCAAAAACCGCTTTAGCATTTTCATTTAAGATTTTAACAAAGTAACTGAGAACTACAAAGATCAATCTATATTCCTTAAAGCATTCCCCCAAATTGAATCAGATTTTTCGTTTTTCCTTTTTAGGGAGCAAGGAATGAAATTTCATCACTTTTTAAAAATTATTTAAACAATAACAAGGAGGCTTAACGTGCATGTACTAAAATAAAGAGAAAGTGAAAATAAATAAAGCACTTACAAAAATGTTGAGAGAATTATAAACATGGTAATAAACCGACAGTTTCAGAATACTGCTCGCATTCCTTCATCAGGGGATGGCACAAACGTAAATGTTGTTGTAATGTCTATGTTTGTGCCGTCCCTGATGAAGGAATACGTGCAGTATTCCGAAACTGTCAGTTTATTACCATGTTCATATTTCTCTACTCAACATTTTTGTAAGTGTGTTTTATTTATTTTCACTTTCTCATTTTTTAAGAAATTTAGAAGTATTATTTTTTCTTAATTTCATCAAACCCAATAATGTTTCTTTTCATTAGTTTTATGACAAATTTTCCTGAATGAATAAAATCAGCGAATACACTAAAGTTTACTTAATTAAATTTTAATATCATAAATATACCTGCCCATGGTCTCCAAAGTTGATTCAGTAAGATCATACGTAGGCATCACTATGTCGGCCGTTTCAGTTGAGCCACACCAAGAAAATATCGGGATTAAATCTTCTTTCGAATTAAGCTTTTCTAACGGCCAATCTCCTAAATTCACTATAAGCTCCAAGTCTGGTATTCTAACTTTCCTCAGGAGAGACAATAGCATTGCATCCGTGAACATTTTGAATCCTACATGTTCACCAATGCACTCTCTATACACCTGCAATGAAGTCAATTTACTTAAAATTAAACATTCTTTTCTGAATTTGACGATACATTTTTTGATTACTTCATTATTAATGAGTTAAAACAAATTTTACCTGAAAATTATTTTGCTTGCATCCTCCCAAGTTTTTTGCCCCCTAATATTTGAAAATACTGAGCTAATCTAAATGTAAGATGCTGTTGGGGTTTTTTTTTTTTTTCCCCCCCATACGACTCTACCCTTTACAACCCATCTGTATCCAGTGAATAAAAAAAAGAATTCCCTCTCACAACACACTGTAATGTTGAAATTTCAGCTTTAAGCAATTCTTTCCTAGATATATTTGAACATAAGATTAAATTACCAAAGGTGTGCCAGTTAGTGTTCACTCTGAACAGGACAAATTATTAAGACATTTCTTATAATTTATAAGAGCTTTCCTATACCAAGAAAAAGATACCAAAATACATAGTCAAAAAAAGTTTCATTCCACTTATTTCCTTTCTTGTAGTGAACATTTTTTGAGAATTTTTATGTTTTCATCTCCGGTTGAAATAACAGTGAAAAATAATTTCAAATAAATATCAATCCATTATTGGTAATGTTATTTTTCACCTTCTTGGTAAAAATACTTAGAATGAAGCTTAAAAAAAAATAATAATAACTAGCTCTGTCAACAGATGAAGTTATATTTGACCCAATATCGAATTATGAATCAGCCTTTTAATTTTAGATGTTGCCCTTTGATACACAGTAAGCCGAGTTAGGGCAGGTGTATATGGAAATCGGTTGCTTACATCTTTACAGCAACTCCAAAACTATTTATTTTCTCTTTTTCACTATTTGTTAGCAGTTCTGGAGTTTTACAGCATCTTTTTTATGCCATCTTGTTAGAATCTAAAATTTTCCTAGGTGGTTCAAATATAGGTTGGTTGGTTAGTAGAGTTTAATGGCGCAAAAGCATCTGTGGCTAAGCTCCGTCAAGAAAGGTAAAAATTAGAAGGAATAGAAAAGGAAATGAAAAAACTAACCGCATAGAAAGGACAGAAAACAAAACAACAGCTAGTGTCCTAAGTAAGATAATAGCCAATCTATACTTTATAGAATAAAAAAACAAAAAAACGGATAATTACAAGAGATGTTGGCAAGGCCACATCGATGAATGAAGCGTAAAACAGATGAAATGGGTAAAAGATCACTGTCATTTAAAAGCAAGGAAATATGAAAAGGAACTTGAAATTTAAAAAGAGGATAAAAGCACTGACGACAATGTTGAGTAAAAGCAGGACATTCAATTAAAATATGAATGGTTAAACAATGTTGCACGTAGCCCACAGGGAGGTGGTGTTCAGCTGTAAATAGCGATGGGTAAGTCTTGTATGCCCGATCCTCAGACGTACCAGAAGAACATCCTTCTGTCGAGTTGAAGGTATTTGATTTGTAGGGAAGGATAATAAAGGACTGACAAGGCGAAGTTCATTGTCATGAAAATCATCCCATTCATATTGCCAGGCAGCTAGTAGGCAAGAACCAATAACAGTAAATGTCAAGAGTGTGGAGTGGAGATCCGTTGCAGTGGTCAACTAGCAGCAGACTTAGCAAGAGAATCAGTGAGATCATTGCCGACATGGCCTGGGATCTATCAGAAAATGATAGTCTAACAGTGAAAATGTTGTAAGAAATCTAAAATGGATAAAACAAAAGGGTGAACCCTTCAGGGTGTGACTGTACAGTGCCCGCAGGGCACTCTCAGAATCGTTAGATAAGAATTTTGGAAAACTCCTCCTGAAATGCATACTGTAAGACTAGGAAAATGGCATAAAGCTCAGCAGAGAACTCCGAAACCTCAGAAGGAAGCTGAACAGCATTACTGAAAGGCTCAGTATAAAAGCCTGCTCCAACACAAGATGCGCCTTTAGATCCATTGGTCTAGAAAATGTTGAAAAAGTAAAGTCATAGTGGATTGTTACTTTAAGAACGTAGTAAAGAGCGTATATCAAAGAAATATTGAAATAGCTTTTGAATGTACTCATAAATTAAAAAAATATATTGTGTTACAAATTAAATAAAAGTGAGAATATGGGGATAATTTATAAAACAGAATGTTTGAATTGTGGACATTTAAGTTGGAGAAAGCAAAATTACAATTTGGGAGAGGGTTCTAGAACAATTATATTACATTAAGAAGAAACAAGGGAACAAGTCAGAATTGGCTGAGCACTGCTGTGAGTTAGGGCATTGTATTAGTAATGAAGTTAAATTCTTATATATGGAAAGATACAAAAAGAAAAATAATATAAAGTATAATTATAGGAAATACTAAAGATAATATTAATTGTAATGATGGAATTGGATGTTGAGAAAATACTGGTAAATTTAGTAAGGGAGATTGTAAAATCATGTGTGGATAATAAAAGATTGGTAAAATTTAAAGAATTTTAAACAATTATATCAAGCTATTCAAGAAAAGGGATTACCCATTATGCACATAATAAAAACAAATTCATGCCAAGACCTTGCCAACGAAGTGGAGTTTTCATCATTGTTATGAATCCTCAGCCAGACTATTTTTCTGGTAAATAATTTGTGAAATTCTTGGAAGAAATGATGTAACAATGTGATTGAATGATAAAATTAAATTAAATATTTAATCATATTACAGTATTTACAAGGTGAGCAGAAAAAAAATGGACGAAAAACAAGCACAAAGTTAAAAAAAAAAAATCTGTAGAATAAAAAATAATTATTTGTCAATGAAAATAGTTAATACATTTTTTGTTCATAAAATTTCCATTAATTGTCACAATAAATAAATACATAAATAAATTAGAAAAAAAGGAAAAATCTCCCGTCATGCACTAAAGTAAACAAAAACCAATTCATGCTTCTAATTTTATCATTGTCTGGAAATCTAGAATAGGTATTTCACCATTATTGTGGATCATCAGCTAGGTTTACCCCTCAATGACAAGATCAGAAAGCATGAAAGGCTATAGGATCCAAAACCGCGCCCAGCTATGGAATCCAACAAGAAACAAATAAAGAAATGACATTACCTGTATTAAACCAGGATTTCTAATAAAGACCCTCAACTCAAGGATACAAAGTGGCATTAAATTATAAAGAAAGCGCCACAAAAAATACGGTTAATCATAAGAAAAGAATAACCTGCAGAGGAATTGTTGGAAATAAATAGTTTTCAATTAAGCCTTTATAAAAAGTTTGAAATTTAATATCCTGAAAGTTACGAATCTCTAATTTAACTGGTCTCTATATGAAGTTGCTCAATATAAAATTTTTTGTCAAGATTATCTCTGATGCTACATAGAAAAGCAACTTCAACTATTTTTTTTTTATGTACATTATTTTAATCTTTTAACTGAAATCACTATACAGCTCGGCCGTCCTAAGGTAAAAGGAAGTAACTGCAAATTTTCTGATTTTGCGTTTTCTGCATTTTCTACGTAAGGAAATATCTACACATCTTCCAAAGCAATTTGATAATGATCTGCTGTTAAGTATGGCCCCTATTTCGATGATCAAAGGTAGCAACTGACTCACAATATTCTTATATCTACGGTCAAAGGCAGCAAATAATCAGTTTCCAAATTGCTAGTTGCTTCCTTTTACCTTAGGACGGCCGAGCTAATGTAATCCAAAGTAATTGGTGTATTTCCTTTAAAAGGCTTATAGAAATAATAAAACAAAAAAAGGTTTATTACCAAAATCTAATTTAAATGCGATTCTTGAAAAGCTCTTTCAAAATAAAACGCTTATTTCTAGTAGAGTTCAAAATTAAAATACTAACCTTATTATTGACAACAGCGTAATGACAAAGACTATAACTTCCAGCGTGTTTAAATCTTTGTTTTGCAGCTGTTACTGCTTTCTTCATATCAATTCTCTTAAACCTGCTTAGATCGCTTTCTATCTGTGTGTAGGAAGTGGGACAACCCATGGCTTTTAACCATTTATTTATATTTTCATCTGGACAATAACATTCTTCAAAATTTACTGGTCCTAAAAACAAAACTTTATTTTAGATTCAAATTACAAGAACCTTATCTTAATGAGAATTTCAATTTTAGAATCTCTATAATTTTAACTGGTTTTGGTACGAAGTTGCTCAATACCAAACTTCTGTCAGATTATCGCCCGCATAATTATTTCAAGGTCTGATACAATGTATAAAAACTATTCACTATTTTATGTACATTTTAATCTTTTAATCAAATAACTATACAACTACCCTGCTCACAAAATTATGGGGATTTTTTGCGAAATGAATATAATACACCCAAAAAACAGAGGCATTTGAGTTTATTTATTAAAGAACATCTGAAATTTTACAAACCCCTTAATGAGACTATGTGGATTTCAGAAATAAATATATCAGCACTATAAATATTTGTCAAATGCCTCAAAAAAAAAAAAAAATACTTACAACCTAATTTTTTAGTGTAAAGAAACGTTTTCGAAAATCAGAATTTTCAATATGAGGGCACAACGTAACTTTGATTATTTATTGTTGAAAAGTATCACAAAGATATGCTATATTCTTTTCAAAAAAAAAAAAAAAAAATTTTTTTTTTTTTTTTTAATTCTTATAATGAAAATTTTAAGTTTTGTTTGGCTGTCTTAAAAAAAAACTGCTGCTGGGTTCAATTTTTTTTTTTAAATTTATGCAATATCTATAGCTGTAACTATAAAAATACTGGAACAAAGATATAGAACTTAATATTTTACATGTAACAGTTGTTTTGCTAGGTGCCACCTTTTTCTGAGTATTGGGGCCATTTTAACCCTTTCACTGCAGAATTAAATTTCACTAACATTTCATAAATGATGCAAATTATCCACCAAAAAATAGATTTGATATTTTCTGCTTCTGCAAATGCTCTTTCAGTATCTCCTGTAGGCAAGGTTTTCATATCCAGCACTAAAATTCTTTGATTCTTGCATTATAAAGAGATATTTGGTCCCCATCACTGGGGATGTGTTCGCTTCTAGCAGCACCAAGAAGTATTTTTTACAGAGATGCAGGGTAAATACGCTTTTCCAAACTTAATGGTAATAAAATTTCAGGTGAATATATCACCTTGCACAGCAAAAGGATTAAGTTTTGAAAATTGTCTATCGTCAATAAAGAGTATACATAGAAATTTCAAAAATGTCATCAGCAAAATAACATTGTTTCCATGAGAGTTTTAGAAAATTAAAGCAATAAAGTTATTTATAATACTTCTAAAAAATAAAATAAATAAATTGAAGTCAAAATTTAAGCAGTATGGTACCTCCAAAATTTAAAAAAACGAAACAAAAAATACACACTAAAAATAAAATAAAGAAAATTCATGCACCAGCCTCCACTAGCCTCAATGAATTTTTCTACGTGTAATTAAATAAAAGTGCCTAACAATATATATAAACACATTAAAAGATTGAATTTTCTTTATTTTATTTTTAATGTGATTTATTTTTTGTTTTAAATTTTGGAGGTACCACATTGTTTTCCACTTATATTTCTATTCACCTCCCTATTGAGAGCTGCTGTTTACTGATGACTATTCTCAGAAACGAGTGAGAAATAGCTATCCTGGGATGTCATCTAGTAAATGCTTCGTCTCAACCTTTTAATGTGTTTAAAATAAACTGTTAAATTTCTTTTAATGGCACAATTTTGTTCAATAACGTTTTTCAAAAGACTACTGTTTTGAGATTTTATTCTTTGATTCAGAAAGCGATGGCAGTCAGGCCAGTTGCCAGGGACCTAGGATTTTTGAGGGGACCCTTGGTAGAGACAAAAGGAGAGCTTTTGGTAAAGAATCCTTTAGGACAAAATATTCATATTTTAAAGACTCATAAAAGATTAATACAAATAAAACAGATATACAGTATACTCTCGATATCTCGAAAACCTTGATATAATGAAAAATTATTTTTCCCCTTGATATTACATTTTCATCTAATGTTAATTTTAATTCTTATGTCGAAGAGTTTTCACTCAAAACCTTGTTACGTCGAATATTTTTCTACGTAAAAAATGAATTTTTTTCGGGAAAATCGCCGTTCAGTTGTATCGAAGCAAACAGATATTTTTTTAAGAAATTCTAGCAATAAAAGTTAATTGTATTTTACTAATTCTTTTCAATTTAATGTAATTCCTTCTGACTGCTTTTAAAAATTAAAATTATCATTGCTGTATTTCGACTTATTGTTAACTATCATTACATATTTATACTTATTCTCATCTATCAAGACACTAATTTTTAGAATATTATTCCATATCTTGTTGTTTTTACGTGAAATTTTATGTTTTGGTTACGACCTTGTTATCTCTAAAACTCGCTATCTCGAATTTTTTTTAGCGTACCTTTGACTTCGAGATATCGAGAGTATACTGTACATAAATGCAGACAACTGAAACCAACTTATTTTCTAAATTTATTGTATGTATCTTATTGTGGTGGCCACAAAATTAAGATGTTTCGGCAAAACTCCGAACGGCGGTCCCAAATTATGAAAACCTTTTTAATGACAAATAACAGTATGCCAGTGAAGGATAACACATAGCCAGAGTTATTACATATCAAATCATATAATTTTCGATCAACTTATTTAAATATTGTCCGAATATGTGCGACTTATGACTAAAGCGTTATTACTCTTGGTGCTTGCGATCTACCAGCCATGGCACCAGGACCCCTCCCCCCACATCAAAATCCGGGCCCAGGTACCAAATGAAATGCCGGGCCTTTCCCCACCCCCTCCCCCCATGTTATGAAAAAAATCATAAATTCTTAGCCAAAAATTTCGCGAAAATACCACTTCATATTTCCACAGCAGGGGTGGGCAGGTGCTGTGGGACCAACTGACCCCCCCCCCCTTTCTGGGGCCCTGCATGGCACGTTTGAAGTGATTTTTAAGCAACAAATCACAGTGTTTCATTAATAACGTTGGGACCGCGTTTGGAGGTTTTCATAATTTGGGACCGCCGTTCGGAGTTCTGCCGATGTTTTACTTAATAGTTGGTTTGTTTTGTTTTTTTTTTTCTTCCAGAAATAGGGCCTAGATTTTCCATCTGGCATGGACCTGATGGCAACTGCCTGCTGTAAAGAAAACTTAAAACAATCAACCTCCTTCCAAACATCAATAAATTACCAAGTTTTTGCTGAATAGGAAAAAAAAAGTTGAAAAAGGATAGGATAGGAAAAAAAAAAAAAGTCTGTAGCATAAAGATGCTTGTAATAGTTTAACTAATTCATTGATATTTAAAAGAATGTTTTCAATTTCCTTATCTATTAATGTAGGGTTATGCATCCTAAGTGTCAATTTGATACTGGCTTATTTCCAATATATTTTAATGGACAAAAATAGTCTCCCCCCTACCTTTCAAATTTAAATTGAGTTACATCAATAGCAATTAGATTTATATAGAAAAAGAAATACCTTTCAAATAATATGGAGAGTTTGCTACCTCTTCACCCTGAATTTTAATCTCAATGTAAAGATCAGGGCACGTTTTATAAAGTTTGTAGCGAACGATATAGCTGCCATCTTGTCTATCTAATGCTTGTATCCAGATCCTGCAATACTCATCACTGCTCCAAATGTTGACTGCAATTTTCCCAAGTGAAGTTGTGAAACTAAATTATCAAAAGTAGTATTAGCAATCTCTATATACACTATAAAAGAAAATTTTTACAAGTGTAAATACAAAAAGGAAAAAAAAAGTAATAAAAGAACATTCGATCATCAATAGCATTGCCTCATTTTTTTTTTTTTTGACAAATTAGCTTATAAGATTTGGATACATTTTGATATTCATCATCAACATTCTTTAGGAAACAAAATAGTATTATTGTATAGTTAAAAATTATTATACATAAATTCACAAATACATTTAATTAGGAGTGATTTAGTGGTTATTAATTTGAAAATTGGCTTTAAATGCCAATACATTAAATGATACTTTTAACTTTCTCTGCGACAAAGATTAAAGAATTCTTCTCAGGATTCCAGCCACATAAGAACTTTTGACTTCAGACCGAGGAAGTTTCCACTCCAAATTCTTACTTGGCTGGAAGAAGAATTCTTTAGCCCAGCGGTCGGCAACCCGTGGCCCGCATGCGGCCCATGAAGCGTTTTGGTGCGGCCCGTGGGGCGTGTTGGAAGATTTTTTTTTTTTGGTTGTTAAATTAATTTTTGGTTTTTTTTTGGTTGTAAAATGAAGATTTTCCTTTTTTTTTAGGTGTTAAAATGAGATTTTCCGATTTTTTTTTTTTTTTTTTCTTTTTTCGGTAGTTAAATTAAGATTTTCCGGGTTTTTTTTGGTTGTTAAAATAAGATTTTCTTCTTTGGCCCAAGTGCGGCCCGCAGTAATCCCCACATAACATATTTGGCCCTTTTATAACAAAAGGTTGCCGACCACTGCTTTAGCCAATATATTAATTTCCATAACAAACTAAGAATTAACACAGTTAAGCTTTTATTTCCTTCTTGGATTCTTACCAGACATACTATTTTTTTTAATAATGGAATGATTTGAAAGTCATTAACATCTATACAAAAGAGATCATCTTTCATTTTCAATCTTATCAATGCTTCCCTTGCACAAATTATCAACAGAAGCCGAGGAAGTCATGATTTCACATAACTATATGAGCCTTTTATTTTGAAAGTGACCTAAGTAAGTCCATTTATGTTTAAATTGAGATATTTAAGAGTTTGTGTTTCAATAAAATTAAAAATATACGTATAGGATACCAATGTGCCACACTGCATCTAAGAGTTAAATTTAAAATTCCTATTAAAATAAATAGCAATTATTATGTGAATAATGTGTTTTTTTTACCACAAATGGAGTTAGGCCACTTTCAGAATTAACAAATAACTTTTTATAAAATTTTAAAGTTATAATACAGAAATTGATGATATAAAATACGATATTATATATATATATATATATATATATATATATATATATATATATATATTTCTTATATATAATAATAACTTATATTTTAACCGTAACGATATATAAAACTGTTTAAGAAAATTTATACTGTTTATTTATTTAAATTATGAAAAATTAATATACAATTATTAACTATAGATTAATTAACTTTGTTAATTATCTAATACAAAAGAAAAAAAACTTAACAAAAGCTAAAAGTTAAAAATTTAGAGTAATATTCTCATCAATTACGCCAGCGATTAATGAAGTTTTAACCTTTTTAATACTTTTTAGTGTTTTCGAATTATATTTTTCCCATTTAATTTGACTGAATAATTTATATTTTATATAGTTTTCCAATCTTAGACCGAAATTATTATTTAAATTTATTGATTTGAAAGATTTTTAACCAATTGTATCTAGTTATTTTTTTTTTTTTTTCGCCCTATTGACATTATAAATGTTATTCATAATTTTTTATGTTATACTAATTAATTAAAATTATCTTCATCACTGCTCCCGGACATTTCAAAATCCGCATTTTCGGATATCAGGAATAATGGATTGGACTTAGGCCACTTTCAAAGTAATGTTTTTCAAGTATTGAAGGTACTGCAGTGACTTGTGTCTAAAATTATCTTTTAATCTGAATATACTCAATCGCAAAATGTGTTCAATGACTGCTAAAGTGGAATTTGCACACGTTGCTACAGTTAACAAAAAAAAAAAAAAAAAATTGAAAAATGGACTTAGGTCACTTTCAAAATAAAAACGGCTCAAACATTAACGATTAACTCATCAAATTCCATCACTTTTCGTATTTTGGATTTAACACTTTTCCAATTTCAAAATACATTTGATGGAGACACTGTATACCTCAAATGAATTTAAATTATTCATATATGACTATGCAATATCATAGGTACGATACATAGCCTTCAAAAACATCAATGCCACCATCCTCTCCCCTCAAAAAAAAGAAATAAAAAGATAGTATATTAAAAATAATTATAATCCTAAAGCATCTGCCAATCCATTCCAAATATATGATACTTCCAACTTAGCATTAAAATTTAAAATATGATAACTGAATTAATTATATTTAAGCTCAAAACAGGCTCATTTTTCAAAAGATTTTGCTTTCTATTAAATTATTTTAACTTAAAAAAAAGCTCCCATTTCTGATATGAATAAATAAAGTAATAATCTAGTAACTGAATTCAAATTTCCTTTACTCTCCCAATAATTGAATTTAAAAAAAATAAAAATCATAAATTTGATAATTTCAAAGGAAATTTTGAATTCAAGGAATATATTATTACTGTATTTATTCATAGAATCAGAAATGAGAGCTTTTTAAGCTAAAATATAATTTAATAGAATGCAAATTCTCTCAAAAATTTAGCTGGTTTTTGAGCTTAAATATAATTAATTCAGTTATCATATAAAAATCAAGAATAGGAGAATATGATTCATTAATATTTTAAATTTTCAGGGTTTTAGTTGTAATTTTTAAGACTTCCAAATCGTCCAAACTGACTTTCGCCTCCCTTAAGAAATGTTTTCGATCAAATCCATTTCTAATTACCCATATTCCAATACGCTGTTCAGGTTTTATTATGAAAAATATTGTAATTTGGTTAACTTTCTCCATATATCAAGATTTCTGTGTACCATACTGATTAACTCTGCAACGATCCAAATAGTGACTAACTTCATATGCTATTTTTTCTTCCCTCAATGAGCCGAGGAAGAACTGCATATGATATCACTGGAATGGGGATGGGGACAACTTTATGCTTCACGAACTTTCTTCAACCCCCACTGTTGAAGGTTTGCCTTGTGATCTACTTCAAACAGTATACTCAAAGTTAACTATTTCAATGAATATGAAAGACGTCTAGTCAACGCACTGCTAGATATAGAGAACAAATTAAAATCATAACTAATTACTCACATACTAACTAAATATATCAGTAACTTTTTCTTGAATTCTCACACACACACACACAAAACCTAAGCCAATTGTGACAAAACCTAACTTTAAATATAACTTAAGTAATCGCCAGGATTTGAAACTCTTAAACACTTCTCTACAATTTACAATTCCTAAATTAAAATGGTTCCGGAAGAGGAGCTAGAAGCCAACTTTCCTTCAAGTAATGCGGATTTTGTTTTCCTTCAATTTCTGGAAACTACGAAGGAAAAGTCACCTAATTGTAAATTATAAGTCAACGAATACATAATTTCGTTTGTTGAAAATAAATTAAATCAAAACACACTTCAACGTCATGAAAAGTTATTTATTTATTTTTAATTACACGTTAATTTAAAATTATATTTACAAAAAATGGATGAAGAAACTTACTGTTACTATTGGAATTCTTTACCCTTTCCCGCGCTAACAGATTTCTTCACAGAGAACCACACGGAAATGCATTCAAACACAAAAGTTAGGTAATTTCTTGCCCAAAAATAGGCATGTCAAGCTCAAAGGAAAAAATAAACACTAGTTTTTAAGTTATTTGGGGATGTACACCCACAACGATTTTATGAACCTAATTTTCCTCAAGAAAGTAGGCTAAAAAAAGATAAAATATACGCTTATTTGTGTGAATTGTTACTAAGAATTTACTTACTTGTTTCCTTCCGTGTCAACGGTGTAAATAAAAAAATATCTGGCTGGAAAAATAAGACTAGCAGTCAGTCCTGGTCCAAAGACTAAAGTGTTTTTAGGGTCAAACACACGTGCGTCCTCCACACATTCCACGTTTTTCAAAATAAAAACAATTAAATAAAAGACGAGTTTGCTGCTCAACAGGTGCAAGTTAGAAATCATAATTCGAATGATAAGCTTCTAAACTAAAACCAAGACGACAACTAAGCACAAATAAAACAGGAATAAATGAAAAAAAAATCAAAAGAAAAAAAAAATGACAGCTGCAGTTCGAAACTCAGCACGAAGCAGACAAGGAATACGAAGCCTCCTAGCGGTCAAAATGCGAAAAATTGCTTCTCGCACTATTCCTAATGTCTTTAAAATGAAAAGTGATATTAAAACGTGAAAAGTGCGGTTAAGTTATTACAGAACGACTTAAAAGAGAATTCTATGAGCATATTATTAAAAGTAGTATGTATAAATTTGATGTAATTTATTATTAAAATCTCCAAGTGCAACAAAAGGAAATTTAATGGACAAGATGGAGGATAAGTAAACAGACCAATTACAATTAAGTATTTTGGAATAGAGTTAAAAACAGCGATTTCTTAGCATTTAAGCACGAGCATGTAAATAGGAAACGCCACATTTTAACTCACAGTAAGTAAAATAATGATTAATTTATTTTTTGAATTATTTTTTTAAGAGTATTGTTATTAGGGAAATCAGTATTATCGAGAATCGTTTAAAAATTTTCATAACAGAAAAAGAGGTAATTCTCTGTTTATTTTATGTTTTCTCGAACTAAAACGAGAAAAGACGCCATTAACGAATAGCTCGAGATACAACGGGAATTGGATGGCGGTAGTTTCAATCCCAAATTTGCTGGTGAACAATTAAGAAATTACGGACAAGAGTCCAAGTGTATACTAAATGCTATCTTTATCGAAAAATATAAGACTAGTGATGTAATTCCAGATTGTACATATAGCAGAAGATTGACTGTGCTGTTTAGGCTTAAAGCAATACCAAAATACGGCCATTAACTTTTACAGGGTGATTCATAAGTCTGTTGCATTAACTTCTCAATGCGTTTAATAGTTAGACAACGATGTGTTATTAAGATGTGCCGATATTGGGTTATTGGTGCAGTCGAGATAACTTGAAATGGTCAAAAATCAATAACAGGTAATGGAGAAGAATTTAACGGATTGCAAAAAAATCCTCATAATGCTAGTTTGCTTACGATTGTGCTTTAGATCAATAACACTGAGTACATGCGTATCCTTAGTTGGCATTAATTGGGAAATTGATAAGTTGTAGGGAATAAACACTAAATCTTGATTGGGAATCAAAACCTAGATGTAGATATTTTAAAATTGAGATACCAAACTAGTAGCATAACTTCTGCATTGTGTTTGCCCTTTTCTTTGCAGGTGAGTTTGTGCAAATTGGAATCAAATTGGTTTATTTTTCACATTCATCCTTTTTTAAGAATTTGCATATTCATCACAGAAAAACCCCACAAGATTCATTTATGAATAATTTTGTTCAATGCAACAACATGATTTTTATTATATTTGAATAATCAATAAGTTTATTCAAATCAAATGGTATTGCAGTTTCAAATCCACATCAACAAGTATTAATGATAGCCAATAATAACAATAAAAGTTAGGATCATGAATCATAACAGCAGTATTGAAATTTATTGAATCAACATTCTTAACTTCTGATTTGAATGAATCTTGTATCTCTCCAATTTGAAATTATTATCAAATAACACAATTTAAATATACATATACATGTTCAGTATATTTGCGTAGAACTTTCATCTTAATATATATAAAAATGAATGTTTCTTTGTTTGTTTGTCCCGTATGCTTTCCTATACCATTCATCAGATTGTGATGAAACTGTGGTGAGTTGCTGTGCACACACCCGCAAAGGTTTCTGAATTAGTAGAACCATTTTACAATATCTGGCATACGTGCGCACAGGGACAATTGCTACAAGTGTGTGGACTAAACTTGGAAAATCCATGTTTCATGGATGTATGCATGTGGCCTGCTCAAGCGTCGGAAAACCTTCTGATGAGTGGCATTGCAATGCATGCCAGGTACAGCTAGTTTCATGTATATCTGTAAATTACATAATGTAGAACATTACTAATTACACAACATTCCTTTCCAGTCTTGTATTATTTTAATAAATATTTTAATAAAGATCGCATTGGAGTCTATAACTGAATCATTAACAAAATAAATCCCATCAATAAACAGCTAATTATAATTATAATTTGTTTTTATAATTATAAACATCTGTATACAAAGTTATAAAATCAGAATTCTAAGATATTACAAGTTGGGAATTTTGTTGAACGATGTTGCCCACTTAGCATGTAAATGCTTTATTGAATATAAATTTCAGTAATTTTTGCTTATTGACCTAATTATTTTTCCTTCCTATAGACAATCCAGATGGGTGAAAACGGCATTGATGGAACCCATAGGCTTATCAGTTCTGGTATAGTGGAGACAGTCAATTTGGGACAACTTACTCAAGGTAACAAGAAAAAAAAAAAAACATCTAACTATTAAGGTTTATTGAATTTCTGTATATTAAATCATTAGTACTCTCAAATAGGTTACAACTTATGACAATTTATACTGTTGGTGAGGTAACTAAAGATGAATAATTCTTGAAAAATATCCAATATTAATTTATTTTTAATAATTTTTCAAATTATTAAATAGAACTAAAGCAAAACTGGGTTTCTTCATTCGCTTTTTTTTTTTACTTTCCTGCATATTTTGTTTTTAAAATAGAGCCAATGTTCAAGGTGGAAAATATTGTTACAATTGTAAATGTTCTTTACATATATACTTTACAGTAATGTTATATAAGCACAATCAGTCAAATCGTGACACCTGATTGTTTAATAAATCTATGTTACTAAAATCTTTTATTTCTCGCTATCTGTCTTTCCGGCACAACTGTTGTGATTTGTGAAAATAAATATAATTTCTACAAGTTCGCTAAGAGGAATCGAACCTGCAACCTTCTCTTCCATTACACTTCTTCTTATCCATTACACCATGGGGACTACATTCTAATCTCTATAAAAAATAAAAATATGTCATAGACGCACTTGCTGGTTCTAAAAGCAGTCATGGGTTGGGAGAATCCACTTTTATCGGGTAGTTGTGAGAAAGCAGTCGCACGTTGGAAGAATCCACTTTTCCCGGGTTGCTAGTTACATTTAAAATATATAAAGTATGTAATGTAATTTATCGATACAAAAAAAGTAGAACTGTGTTAAGTACTTGTGGCTACTGTGTGTTTGTATCTATACTTTATTGCTTTTTCTTTAGATGGAACTGTTAGTGAGCATTCTATGGATCATACGGAATTATCAACAACTGAAGATTCTCAGGATGAAAGTCTGCACGACGACATGGCGCCAAAAATTGAATTTCAGGTTCCCGAAGAAATTGATTTTAATTTGCCTCTAAAGGTAAACATTCAGATTTTGTCAAATATGAAATCATTGCCTAAATTAAAAGATTCAGTCTAAAAAAGCCAAGAGTAGACAAATCGAAAGCTCCCAGTTAATCCCAAAACTTGTAAAATCTTAATTTATTACCTAAGCTTTTATTTGAAGTGTGTTCTTTATCAAAGCAAAAAACAGAAAATAGCATTTCTAGCTTATGCTAACCCCCCCCCCCAAAAAAAAAAATCAAAAATATTTGATTTATAAGGAGGCATGAATTAAAATAAAGAGAAAGTGATAAATAAAACGCACTTACTTACAAAAATGTTGAGAGAATTATAAACATGGTAATAAACCGACAGTTTCAGAATACTGCGTGTATTCCTTCATCAGGGACAGCACAAACATATAAGACGTTACAACAACATTTAAAGCGACATGAGAAAGCATTCTCACACCATGCTTTCCCACCTCGTGTCACTTTAAATGTTGTTGTAATATCTTATATATTTGTGCTGTCCCTGATGCATGCAGTATTCCGAAACCGTTTGTTTGTAAACAAGCTTATACTGTTAACTTAATCCTTATAACTATATATGAAAATAAATAAAATATTCACCAAAAATAATTATAATTTCATACTTTGTTGTATTGTTTTTGAAATTTGATACTTGTACTCTGATGTATTATTTTTCAACATATTTACGAATTCTGTAAAGTATCGAAATAAGAAAGCTTTTCTTTCTACCTCTTAACCTGAAGAAGGTTGGCAATTTGCTAATTGAAATATTGTGAAGAATTAAGGAAGAAGTAGTTATGTAGTGATTGAGAAGTTTAGCAATATATATATATATATATTACAAAAAGAAGTGAGTTATAATATGCTGTATTTGAATACTACTTTGTTCATAGGAGACATGGTACCTGATATCTGATGATTTTTGCTTAAATAACTAAAATTTAGGCCAGATTGGAGTTAATTGATAGGATGTGGTTTATTACTGGTCATATTACTACGTAACCCAATAACTTTGTCTTTTTTAAAATTGGAAATAAATCATGTATACACACATATATGACTTTTAATGAATAATGTGAAATCATGATTGTAATTTTGTATGAAACTGTAATCATTTTAAACCACTAAAACATCTTAAATTTGTATTTTACAGCAAGTTTTATTTGCTATGAATCGTATCGTTTGTCAAAGATTAGATTCAATCGAGAATCGCTTGGATGGTCTGAATCATTATTGCCATGCTTTAGAGAAGAAAGTTGAGGGACTGACAGCATGTCTTCGAGAACATAATGTTCAGTAAGTATTTGACTTTTTAAAAAAAAAAAAAAAAAAAACACAGATTTATTACTATAACAATGTAGAGCCATAGGTTCATATTATGAAGTGCTAAAAGTGATAGAGATCGAAGCCAAATTTTACAGAACAAAAGAATGCTTTGTTATATTACATAAACATTTCTGTAATTCAAGTAAATAAAATTAGTTTTTTTTTTTTTTTTTCAATATAACAGTTTAGAAGGTTCCAGGCTCCCTCAAGCCACAAGACATACACCATCACTACCTGTGAATTAAATATCCAATGAGAAACAGCATTTAGAAATGATATAACAACCAATCAGAAATATTCAGTTCTGTAATCTTAGTATCAGCCAAAAATTAAAATTAATTATTAATTATTTAGTGCTAATAAATTCATTTATTGTAATATATTTCGTTACAGTTTAGATTACTAATGGTATATTATCAATATGCAATACAGTATAATTCCAATTATCCGAATTATTCAGATAATTGAATTTTTTCCAAAAAAAGGGTCTATTTTAATTAATTACTGTATGTATGTTGTAAATGGGAGAAAAAAACTATTTTTAAAGAAAAAAATTAATTTTTAATTAATTAAATGAAAAGGCAACACTTTTACATGTTAAGCGTAGTTACAAGTGCTGTACATTGTACAGTATGTATGTACCGTACTGTTAATGAAAGTCATTGCTTGCTGAACAATAGCGCGCATAGACAGAATCATTATTTTGCAAATCACAGTAAGTTTCCGTCTTAATTTTTTTTTTTTTTCTGAAATTCTGAAAGCGATTCGGATAGTCGGAGTTCGGATAATTGGAATTCTACTGTATTAAGTTTTGTGTACTTAGATGCACATAGATTCACTATTTTGAAGAATATTATTATAATATTGTTACGTTAATGAATTGATGGAAATAACAAATTTCAGGAAACTACAACTTTATTGTACGCTGTAATTTTACGGACTACTATTGCTTGTCCTGAGCAGCCGGCTTTATACAATTAATTCAGGAAATTACATAACAGAAAGAGCATGCTTGAAACTTCAAGAATAATCTAAACAAAAAAAACTTATGGAGAAAAGAAAAGTGGTCTGACACAAGCTGGGTTCAGTCGTCTTGCCAACTCGGATGTGCAAACACCAGTCACAAGTAAAGTGGAATACTATTACTGTGTGTTTTTTTTTTTTTTTTCAATTTGAATCCCATCTTGCATTAATGTCTTAAATTTACAACTTGATCTCTTTGCCATCTTGCAGGTGAAAATTGAAATTGGAGGGAAAAAAAAAATATAACTAAATCTAGAATTCAACTAAGACAAACTCTTCAGCAGCCAGAGACTTAGTATTTGAACTGCAGAATTTAAAATAAGATATATACATGTAATTTCTACCACACAGAACTTGTTTTCTCAAGATTATAGTGAGTAAAAAAAAAGAATATATATATATATATATGCGGGCCCGGTGGCCAAGTGGTTAGGGCGCTTGGCTGCGGGTTGGAGGAGGCAGGTTCGATTCCCGGCCTCGGCGGAGGGCGGCAATTTTTCCTCCAAAAGGGTCCCAGGGTCTACCCAACCCTCTGTCGAATGGGTACCAAGTTTCTTTTCAGGGAGTTAAAGGCGGGCGGGCATCGGGCCAGCCCCCGGACCCCAACTTTGTTCCGTTGGCTTACGTCTGCCAGAAGCCTAACCTCCCGCGCCCCGAAAGGCCATTGTCAGCCTAGAGTGGATACTTTAACTTTTATTTATATATAAATATAATAATATATATGTGGATTTATGTTGGCATAATGCTACTATTCTAATTTTTCTGTATATTTTGATGCTAAATTTCTTGTGGAGAGCAGAATCTGCAAGTGTCAAGCTAAAACTAGCTTTTCATTCCACTTGTAAGAACTCTCTTTTTAAATGGATGACTGACAAAATAATACATAAATATTTCCTATAAGACAAAGGAAATCATAATAGTGTGTTTCATTGTGCAGATTAAACAAGTAAATACTGAGATTGACAACAACTCTCCATAGTTACTGGCTTTGATAGGTATAAGATTGGAAGTGTCTTCTCCAGCATTATCTGAACCATAACTCTTTTAAGAAGTAAATTCTGAATGACTGATGGTCACTTTTTCCAAATATTTTATGTAGAGCAGGAATATCACGACTGGCTGTTCCTATTCTAGGTTACTTACATTTACTGTTTCTGACAATAAACGACTCTTTGCTTTGTGGCACAGCCAAATAATCAAGGCAGATATACCAATCCTTGACATGGATTAAAGAGGTTCTTTCTCTCTCCTGCATTATGTTGCTCTTCCTTTAAATGACTTTTTCTCATTTCATACCTTCTTCTTAGTACAACTTCATTTCTTGTTCTTGCACCATTTAAAGAAAACACATACTGAAATATTTGTGATCAAAGAAACAAACAAATAAACTTCTTTTATTTAATAACTATTTTAATTCTCCTTACATCATATAGGTAATATTTCGTAAGACTAATCGTCTTACTTTTTCAAGGCTTGAAAAAGTAAGACAATTAGTCTTACGAAATATCGCCTATGTGATGTAAGGAGAATTAAAATAATTATTAAAGAAGTTGTCTAATATAGTTTAACAAAAAACTCTTAGCAAATTTAAACATTTTCTTATTGAAACCCATAATGCTATAAAAGTATTCTTTTATTAACATTTCTTTGATCTTTGTATTTGAAAGATTCCATTTTAAACTAATTTCTGATCTTGCCTTATTACTGCATCATTATTTTAATATAGATTTAATCTTGTAGAATTGGTGGTAAACGTACAGGACAGACTGTAATTGTTGGTGTTCCCCAATCTCCTGGAAGCTCACCAGGTGGTTCCAATTCTGGAACCCCATATGCCACCACCATTGGTCCCAAAGTGACATTAATCACACTTAATACTGAAGGTAGGTGTCAGTTTTTTTTACAGAATCCTGATCCTTGATATAATACTGTGACATGTAACATTACTGCGTCATTACAAAAAAATAATTATATAATCACTGATTCTAAAAAAATAACCCAAGTTTTTTTCAAGAAAACTTGAAAAAATAGTAGGTTATAGTAAATCGTTTTTTGAAGGGAAAAAAAATAGTGTAGAGTTAAATTTTATCATAAAATTAAAGTAAGATATCTAAGAAACCAGATAATTTTTGTTTTTTAAATAAAGAAAATATAATTGATATTTCAAAGACTTAATGAATGGAGTTTACCAATTTATTTACTCTTTTTAAACTTCATTTTTTTGTTCATGTTTATTTATCTATTCATGTTATTGACTGACTGTGTAAATATATTTTGAGTTTTTGGTACATAATTTTATTTCAAAGAAACATTTCCTATTGCAGCTGATTACCCAGGAGGGTCTTGGTTAGGAGATGAAAATAACCCCGAGATGAGAGTAAGATGTCATGTAACTCCAACGTAAGTGACAGTCATTTAACATTTTTTGATTTTCTAAGAAATCTCTAATGAAATAATGTAAAGAATAGATATAGAACTTCATAAGGTAATAGGGTTAATAAAAATTATTTACTATTACCGTATTTTACGGACTATAAACATACCTTAATTTTTAAGCATTTTTTTAAAAAATAACATTAAATACATTCGAGTATAAGACACACCTGAATTTTGGAGGCAATTTTTCGAAGAAAAAGTGGGTCTTATAGTCCGTAAAATATGCAACGGTATATGCAACCTGTTTTGCAGCAAAGTTTTTACTGCATTTTCTAAGGGCTAATGATAGTTCAGTTTGGATTGTCTCTAACCGTTTTCTTTGGGATGAATTGTAATTTTTTGGGGTTCTTAATTTTTTCTTCATGTTCATTATTAAAATTTCTTTTTTTTTCTGCAACATTTTTTTGCCCAATAATAAAGATATTAAAAAGATCACTGTTGAATTCATTACCTGCAAATTAAGCATTCTTTTCTTCAATTTCAGAGATCTGTTACATATTAACACAACGTGTCACACTGCAGAAAAAATGGCTTTGACGTTACTGGATTATTTGTTTGACAGAGAAACCCAAGCCTGTTCAAATATTTCCGGAACCGGAAAGCACCGAAAAAAGCAGCTGGATCCGCTGATGATTTATGGAATTCGATGTTGGTATATTTAAAACTTTAGCATGGCTACATTAAAATTTATAACGTTTACAACTTGACAATTACAGTAATTTATTCTTATGCAACATTTTTTTTTGTATTTAAAGGTCACCTTATTCATAAGTTTGGAATTACAGAGAAAGACTGGCATAGAATCAAACAAAACATGGATTCCAAGTGTCGTACAGCATTTCGACGTAAAATGAAAGGACTTTCTTTATCTGTAAAGGTAGATAAAGTTTTATTTACTGATGAGTTGAAATCAAAGAACTATCTATACAAACTAACATAGAAATTCTTTATATGTATCACATCTTTTGTGAGGCAATATCCACTTGATAAAACATTTTTTTCAGGAATTTGTCATATCTACCTTATTCTTGTGTATACTATTTGGTATCAAGTTTCGTATTTAATCAGGTGATGCCTTAGCTTTTATTAATCGTTGCTTTGCTATGCTCAAATCTTTTAAAATAGAAATTTTTCTTTTTGACATTGATTGGAAGGGCTGGAAAATGTTTACTACGATTTGTTCCAGAAGCCAGGATGTGTGTTATTCTCTACATATTATTAATTTTTATCTCATGACCAGATACTGAATTTTATTTAAATATCAGGAAAATTCTGCAAGTATAGAACTGCCAAAAAAGTACTTAAAGAGTGCATGAGAGCACGAGTAGCACTGATGAAGTTCAGTATTAATGTGATAAATTCTTTTAATAAAAGAGTTTAAACTATATTCAAATTAAAAAGAAATCTTAAATAGCTTTATATTTTTAAAAATTAAAATGATAGTAATTAGCGACCCATTTGGGTGATAGCGACCAAAATCAGTAGCTGTTGCATTTGTCCTGTCCGTCCGTCCATATCTGTCCACCCTTAACAACTCCCGAACGGAAGGTCGGATCGAGAAACGGATTTCACCATCGTGTTCAAAGTCCCAAACCCCGAAGAATGGGTATTTTCAGGGACCAATACCTCCTCATGTTCGAGAAAGTTGGCATTGTTGAATTGTATCCCTCTTAAAAACTCCCCATCGTAAGACCAGATCGACCAATGGATTTTACCATCATGTTCAGAGGCCCAAACACGGTAGGAAAGGGGTATTTTCATGTTCGAGATAATTGACATTGGTTTTCATTGGATTTCCACAATTAGGTTAAATTTAAGAAATGCAACCATCTAATTTCAATTGTCAGCTGTAGCTTGATGGTTAAGGTTTCGGACTTATACAAATTTGAACCCACATCTTACTTTTTTTTTTCTGTCTTGCATGTTTTTTTTTTCCTTACGTTGTTGTACTTCCTTTTTTTATTATGGGTCGCCCTTAAATTTATGCTTTAGCACAAAATTATATTCATTTGTTTTTATGTAAAAACATGAATAGTTACAGCATTGTAGATCTAAATGTATTTAGCAGTTATTAAATCTGTTCCTTTGCAGTTGAAAGAATAAGTTTTATCTACATTATTTGAAACAAAAGTAGTAATTTCAGTTTGTTCTTTGTCGTTTGAATTTTTAAGCAGGCATTCAGAGACAAATCGGAGGGTGGTCTCATCCTTAATGATAACAGCATGACACACGTGCAAGATTCTGAAGGCGAGCTCTCTATGGACCAGACAACAACAGCATCGGAGGACTTAGAGCACACACATGCCATTGCTTTCCAACAAGCAGCAATTGGAGTTGGTGATCACAGCGACTTAGCTGCTGTCATGGAGGGAGCTCAGGTAAAAATTAATCTAATTAATGTTGTATTGTAAAATCGGATTCATCCATTGACATTTTCATATTAATTCTCACAGCAATGGACCACTTGAGGATAGGCGGGGCTTCGTAGTTCCAAAATATCCCACCACGCTACTGCTTCGCATGTGGGATAAACAAAGCCATGTGCTTCATTTTAACCCTAGTAGATATAGAGGCTGAACTAAAAGATTTGATTTGGATGCAACGATTGTAAGCCTTCCAAAATCGTCAGATTGGATATAGAGTTGATTATCGCCTATTGAAGAAGAAAACAGCAATATATTTTCAAAGAAGGATATAAATTAATGGATCACTTGAGGATAGGCGGGGCTTCGTAGTTACAACATATCCCACCACGCTACTGCTTCGCATGTGGGATAAACAAAGCCACGTGCTTTGTTTTAACCGGTTTAGATACAGAAGAAATATTATATTAAAGAAGGATATTCCAAGCGTTTTTACAGAATTATTACAGTACTGGATCTGCACAGTATTGAACCACCGTCTTGAAATATCAAATATCGACGATTTTTTAAGTAATTCAAACAAAGTTATATGTTTGTTTATTCCATTAGCTCTTGCCGCATGTGGGATACACGTCATACGTGACGTCGATAGGGGCGTAAACCTCAAGTGGTCCATTGTAATTTGTTTATTGACCATTTCACAACAATTCTACTGATGGGGAAAGTAGACCTTACAAAAAGATGATGAAAAATTGAATATTAATAACCTGAAAAAAATTTATTTGTATGAAGAATAAAAATACAAATAATGATACCAGTTTAAGATATTGCTTTATAGCAAAATACAGACAAAAACATCATTAGGTGTTTTTTTACCTACCACTATTTATTTACTATATTTTTACTTACCATTTCAAAATTCCAAACTTTCCCATAATACTAATTTGTATTCTGTCCCTATCTCTACATTTACATTTTTGTAATTTTCAAACAAATTTGGCAAAAATAAATCCCATCAAAAGTTTTAAACACATTAATGTAGGGCATGTGTCAACTTAAAATTGACCACTATTGCTTATTTTCATTTTCTTTGATGTTAATGCAACTTTTTATGAATTTAATGCTACAATAGATTATCGAATATACAGTATTATGCAGAATAATAATCATAAAGTAAAATAACAAACTTTTAGGTAAGTTCTGTAGATTTGAATAAAGCAATGAAGATACTTTTCTATGGATTAGTGTCCTTGGATCATTTAGGCAGGAATTCTGAATATTCTAAACATCTCACCAAATTTAAATGTAAAAAAAACTACATTTAATACTAAAAGCAAATTTTCGAAAAGATTGCGTCTTTTCTTTCTCAAGCCTAAAATAACAATAATTTGAAGAACAATACTCTAAATTACATTAATTTCTCGAGAAAATATAAATAATATATGAAAATAATACCATTTAGTTCTAATGCTGATCTTGCAAACAGATTTAATAAATAGTGTGAGAGCGTTCATGAAACAAACAGTTAAGTCTGATGACAATCACATTGAATTTTGTTTGACAGTTAGTAGGGTTGGGCGAGTAGTGGTTTTTGAGTCGAGTAGCATGAGTTATAAGTAAAATACTTAGTTTCCAATAGTTTTTATTACAAAATTTTAAACAAACAATGATCCTTATCTCTAAGATATTGGTTTACAATTATATTAGGCCTACAAATGTATAAACTCAAAATTATAAAATTTTGACTTAATCTTTTTCTTTACTTTTAATGTTAAAATGTGTAAATAAATTGATGAATTTATCTGAAATGACCATACTTCAAGATACAAATATAGTAAAAAAAGGGTCAAGTTTAAATAAAATAGTGTCGGGTAAGTATTAAGCAGGCCTAATATAATTCTAATATTACATTTAGAATTAATCAAGTAAGTAAAGCACCCTAATAAGCTACAATTGCAATATGTAAATTATAACTCAATAAATGTCTCCAGAGAGACGCTAGCGATCCTGGTGGTTGGCTGTTACACTACCTCAGTCTGGCAAATACAGTATTCAAAAGGAATCAGCTGATATTATGACCACTTGGAGCACTGTTGTGTTGATCGATTTCGAATTTCTGGGGAAAACTAACTGGAATGGATCAAAGTTTGGACTTTATCTGTGGCAATGTGAATGCGTGGTCGAAACAAAGTGTATCTTATTTAGTATCGATTCACACCCACTTCGGTAATATCGTAATCTTTTAGCGATACACGGAAGGATATCAAACTCGTTGAATATGCTGGAATTTTTGTAATGTTAAGAATCGGGACATATTTATTTTTGGCAACGTTGAGAGAAACTTTTTTTACCAATACTGATACGATAAAGATTACTACGCGTAGTCTGCAATGCTGTCTCGGTCCCATCTGCACCGACTACGGTGCTCGGGAACAAAATATAGATGACTGTTGAATTAATTATTCTACTTATTGCGTGATTATATGAATTAAATCAGTATTCATTTAAAAGAATGAGTATGTGTTGTTTTATTTAATCCTCAAGTATGTTTTTAATTTGTCAAACACATTTTTTGTAAAAATAATAGCGATCGGCATTTTCAACACTTTTTAATTACTCGACTCGCATTTTCGAGTAGTCTCCACTACTCGCTCAAGCTCTGAGTATTAAAAAATACTCGACAGTTACTCAAAAACTCGAGTACTGCCCACCCAAAGATAATGTTCAGTCTTCGGCAGTTGAGGCTGTCGATCCATTCACAAGCTATCAAAAGGCCTTAAATTGAACATTCTTGAGTCGTTCCAGATTGCCTTATTGCAAACATATTGTTAATAATTTACATTATTTTTCAAATGTTCTTGTACAGTATTTTCTTTTTAGAAAGTTAAGTTTCTTAACTGCTCGATTTTTTTTTTTTTTTTGTAGTCTTTATTACTAGAATCCTTCTAAGTGTAATTGATATATTTTCAGGTGATTCACACTCCACAAGGGGATATCCAGGTGTTGCATGCAACTCCTGAGCAGATTGCTCAGATTCAACAAACTCACCAGATTCAGATTCTGACAGGAGATCATGTGATCACAGCAGCAGGTGATCATATAATTCAGGAAGTCCAAGAAGCCACACACTTAGTTCAAAATGAAGATGGAATTATTGTTACATCACCTGGCTTAGATCAGTAACATTCCTGCCTATTTATTTTGAAGTACTCAGATTTGCTTTTACAATTTGAAAAGAATTTTATTTCCAGTCAAAAAAACAAACAAACTGGAAATTATTACTTTTCAGAGTTTGTTTTAAAATTGTCTCGCACATTAAAATGATGTTTTGAAGATTGAGTAAAAATTTCACGAGAGAAGTAATGTAACTGGAGCTTTTTCCTCACATTCTATGAGAAAGAACTGAGTCGTTTTAACATTCATATGATATCTTGACAAGGACATTTTTGTATGAATGTTGAAAGCCTTTGACTCCATAGCACAGCTTGGGAGGAAAAAAAGCATTTAAATTAGTTCTATGATCTGGTCCACAGTAATAAGCATCAAATGGGAAAATAAAGTAACGAAATGATACTGGGCAGTTTCATAAAACATAGCCTAATATGTACTTGAAAATCTTTTCCCTCTAACGAGCTGTAGGTTAAATTTGACGAAATTGTCGAATATCATTTTATTTCATTGCATCATGTATTACTGTAATGTAAATTGCTCGAGCTTAGTTTTTCTATTGTATTTGCATAATTTGCCACATTCTTCACTGTTTTCAATCCGAAATTTAAAGAGGGAAAAAAGCATATACCATACACTGCCTCTGCTCTGGCACAGGTTGGTTGAAAGCCAAACATCCAGCAATATCAGGTCTTTATTTCTCTTTTTGTATTGTTGCTTTACCTTGCAAGTTCTAAGCAAAAAATGATTATAATTTTTTATAAATTATAGTACCGGTATGTGCTATAGTAATAAATGTTTTTAACTTTGATGATATTTTTGTTCCACTACGTTGTTAGCTTCTTTATAGAAGAACAATAAAGAATGTGGTTTGACCTATAATTTCAAAATTTTTAGGTATTTTACGCCTAAGAAATGAGACAGGATTGGATCTTTCTCTTATCCTGATGTCTGTCAGGAAAGAAACCAGAGGCAATCCTTGGTACTATGAAGTTATAAGAGATAGCTATGCCACTGTGATAGTGAAGATATCAAAAAATCCAAAACCACATTCATTACTGATATATTAACAATGATAGCAAAGCTTTGTTTTATTTTTCACTCAGCATGATTTATTTGGTAACGAAATCTGTCTTATGCATTTAGGACGTAAGGTAATTAACTTAAAAACAGTATTAATAATAATAATAAAAATCCTTTATTGAAATTTAAAATTTTCAAAATTTCAGAAAATGTTTTTAAAACGATACATAAATATTATACAAAATATTTGTTCTCAGGTGTTAGAACCTTAACTGCAATTGGTAAGTACAGTATAAACGAAATAAAATGCAAAAAAAGAGCATACAGTTTGCAGTATAAGTGGTTCACTGAATCATTACACATTTTAATGACAAACCTAAATATTTTTTGGGGGGATGTAAGTATGGAATGGATACTTTTATGGTATCAAAATATTGTTTTTTGAGTATTTAATTACCAAGACCAGATGAGAATGTATTACATAAGAAAATGTATGTAAATTGTAAAAGAATAAACTTAATTTATTATACTCATTTCTAGGGAGCTTCTTTTGGCTTTTTAGGCTTCTGAGAGTCAGAAGAAGAACATTTTGCTGATAAATCACACGAGTGTATTGGTTTCATGTTTATTGCCATGGCAGTAAATAGCTACCTTCTTGTCAGGATTAAACAAGATTGAATTTTCTTTGTAAAAGTATACTTGTTTTTAGTAAAACAAGTAGTAAAACTAATAAGACAAATAATAGTTAAACAAAGTGATAGCTATTTATATATTTACTTGTGTAAATAAACTGTTGAAGGCACATTAAGAAAAATAGATCTTAATTAATGGAGACAAAATGAAAAACAAACCTGACATCTTAACTCTTCTATACTTATATTAAAAACATCGCTCCTTAAATCTTCAAAACATCTTTATATCTTCTCTATATTTCTATCCTCTCAACGAGAATTTTCTTCAGGAGAAAGATAAAATTCTTTCTTACATGCAAGAAAGAATTTTATTTTTCTCCTGAAGAAAATTCTCGTTGAGAGGATAGAAATATAGAGAAGATATAAAGATGTTTTGAAGATTTAACGAGCGTTGTTTTCACAAACCTGACAGTTTCAAAGTGTTCAAAGCACACTTCATCCTCAGGGAATAGCAAAAAAATATATATAGCAGAACGAAGCAAATACGTGGGCACAGGGAGGAAAGCTTAAGCAGCAGTCAGCCCTACTATTTTCCTTCATGCTCGCATATTTGCTGTGTTCTATATATGTGTGATTAAGACTTTGAAACCGTTGGATATTGTCCATCTTAAAGATTTGATTTTATTCTTTTTCTCTCCATTTATTAATTTCATCAGCTCCTGAAAATGTTTTAACTTCTAAACAAAACAAAAAACTGTAAAATAATTGATAATATAATTCTGCAGATATTGTTTATCTGACAAAGAGAAGAGGAAAACTTCAGTGGATAGTAAATAATACATCAGATGATATTATCTTTAGCAAAATAAAAAAAAAGGAGTAATTTCTTAATTAAAATACGATTCACTGTGACAAAATTTTAAGCCACGGGGGTTAATAGTACGACAGTGAAAATTCGACATCTTTTACACCATACAGCCTACACCAGTAAGGGTTTGGGCCATGAAGTAGCAATGCAATCAATAGCCCAATGTAAATGGAAACCAGACCAAAATCTAATGAAGAATTGGAAAGGACTTGTTGCCATCCAGTGCCTATCTACAAACGAACTGCTTAAACCATGATTTCTGGACAAAAGCATGCCTCAGTGCAATGTTTTGAGATTGATTTGCACTTGACAAACTGTTTCTCAACCGTGTAATGTTGTCAAAAATCAAAAAAGCGTATCTTCCGTATAAACACCATTGGACAACTGGTTTCTGTTTTCATTGAGGACATCGTGGATCAGTTTCTTAACAATCATTCCAATCACAAAGTTAGAATCTTGAGCTCAACATAGATAACACTATCCCACAGAGGAAATTGAAAGATGCCCATTGTTGCTTTTCACCATTTCACCTTTAACCTGTTAACTTGCATTTACCTTGGGGCCATTTTTAGAGATCTCAGACTGCAAAGGCCACTATCTGTTTAATAGAAATGCACACAACATAGTTGACATACCTTCGATGACCAGTGGTGTACAGTTGTCAAGTGTAAATCACGATATCTACATCAAATGAAATGTATAGATATATTCAGAATATATGATCAGGCAGTATTACCACTAATATAGACATTCAGTTATTCATTTGAATTATATATTGGATTTTAAACCCAAACTTGATAGAGTAACCTTGGAAATGAGCATTTATGGATATTTACTACTATTGCATGGATATTTTGATAAATATATCATTACTATATACGATTTACAGTTAGCAATACTGTTAAGAAATGAAAAATAAAAACTAA
Organism: Thereuonema tuberculata; assembly: GCA_023159025.1. Lineage (NCBI taxonomy): Eukaryota > Metazoa > Arthropoda > Chilopoda > Scutigeromorpha > Scutigeridae > Thereuonema > Thereuonema tuberculata. The sequence continues at coordinate 22,858,407 of JAFIDM010000007.1, read as the reverse complement.
ATTTTCACTGATCTTACTGATAAAATAGTTCTATTATTAATTGTTATTTAGTGATAATAGAACTTCACTATTAAGCAGCTGAAATTACAAATTCTTAAATTAACAGTTTTGTTGAAATTGCTACTCAAAAAATCGTGAAATAATTATTGTTGTCATTTCTCAATAAGAAAAAAAATATCTATTCACCATTATAAGTAGTAAATTCATTTCATTAAAGAAAAAAAAAAAAATAAAACTGGGAAGTTTGCATTACTGGCTTAAAAGAACATCTGTCAGTCCACATAATTGTTTTAGAATATCTTGGTATATTTTCATCAATTACCATCTTGTAGAACCGACCATAAATATTTTGTACAAAACAATTTGAAAAGCTGTGCTTTCTTATAAAACTGCCTGTTAAAAGACAGTTTTTCCTTGAATGAAAGTTTCCAGCAGTTATAAAGTTGGCATTTTTTTGTCTCGTTTCATGAGACAGCGAGCAAGTCAAAATAATAGTCTTGATTTTAATTCACTGCATTTCAGCAGAACTATGTCTTGAAATCGTGACTTCGTCTGGTGGTTTTCCATATTAACACTTCCGTTGCAAGACAGCCAAGGAAACCGACGCCCAGAAATCCAGCTACCACATAGATTTTTAATGGAATGCATAGGAATTCAGCCCAGGCAAAACCAATAATGAATCCTGCCACTGACCACAGCCTCAAATTTGAAAATCCTGCTTCTTGCCTGTCACTAAACAGATAACCATAGGTGGCTGAAAATAAAAAAAATAAAAATATTAATGCGAATTAAAAAATATAAATTAAAATATTACAGAAAAATGTGCATTTTAATAATAAAAAGGGATAAAATTTCAGAACTTTATGGAAGTTGAGTCTTCAAGGAGGTTTATTACGCTTTTAACACACTTGTATCTATCCTTATATTACCCGTTTTCTGATATATAATTATTTCCCCTTGGAAGATGAAACTTGCAAAGAATTCTGAACTGTTAAGACCATCTACCTCTCATCTTTTACAAAACTGTATCTTTATCAAAAGCCTTGTTTTAATTTATCTTAAATGCTTACACAGTATCATTTATGCAAATTTGAGCTAGAAAAAATATAAAACTTGACCATTACTACTAAGTTTTTCACAATCTCATTTTGTATAAATTTTCCTATGTTTTTTTCTTCTTTTATAATTTTTATTTATAAAAGCAGATCTCTAATGCATTGTATTGTAACTATGTGCACACGCTTTCAGAATATAGCCCTTACTTTAAATTGCATTATATTTACATGATGACGATTGAAAAAAGATGAAAATCATGGGTTATGGATTACAACTTCCATGTATTCCGAGTGACATCTCTTCCACAGCATCGTAACTGCTAATTCCTATATTTCTGCAAATCAAAGTAGGTCAAGCTTTTCGATTTTTTTTTTTTTTCGTAATTTGCATCTTTAAACTTGCCTACATACTGTTATTAGTATCTTTATTATATTATTCACATTTTTATAAATATCATTCGTATCCAGAAGGCTTCAGATGTGAAAAATGAAATGTGCAGGCGAAGAAAACTAACCGGATCCTGTCAATTGCGGTTTCTGTTGATTTTTGCTCATTGACAAATTCTCTTACCTGTCAAATGGGTTGTAGCAATAGCAGGTCTTCCTAGTAATTCAGAAATACATATTCCATCACCCTAACTTAAAATAGCAGAAAACATTCCAAATTCTACCCCTAGCTTGGCTGTGCAGACATCATAGTAACCTGTTCATTTATTGCTTTCTGCAGAAATGAGTTGCAGGATCAACTAAGTAAACCCTTTTTTTTTTTTTTTCCTTATTACTAGGTAATTCTTCTTTTTCTGAGCATACTGTAGAAATACAGGAACTGGGCCTAAATCACCTGACATACAGTTGACAAATGCCATTCTCTCTCACCCACTCTTCATAGCCTATCGATGATATTTGTTCCACATACTTTGCATGTGTGACCTTTATCCCTCTTAAACACACAATGAATATGTATTTATATTAGATTCTGCCATTCTGTTTCAGCTCAAAAAAAAAAGAAATTCATACATTTGTTCCTTTTTTTTAACATATACAGATCAGTGTGTGATTTTTTTTTTTATTGACATAAGAGAAGCTAATATGCTCTAGAAAAAAGTTAAAAAATTGAACATCTGTCGTTGAAAGGAATATCCAAGCCCCCACTAGGGTTCGAACCAAGGCACATGGCAGACCATTGCCTTGATCATTCGGTTGTCCCCAATCATTCAAGTTCATACGTTATAAGAAATATTCAAATATTGAACTCCATCTATGAAAGTATTATTGCTTAACATTCCTTGCTAAATTTGAAATTTCGTTACTTAAGGACTATTAGGATCCATTTTTTTATAATTGATTTCTGGTATATATTTTGAATCATTAATCCCGCCAAATGTGTAATAAAAATAGGCACTTATGTATTAAGCGATTAAAAAAAAAAAAAAAAAAAAATCCTTTTACTAAACACTAGGTTAGGTTAATTGAGATGTGATCCTTTCCAGAATGTTTTGTTTGGAAATACTACGGAAAAAGATATACTTTCCATTTCGAAATGATCAGCGGTATCATAAAAAAAGACACTAATGTTTAAAGAAAAGGAAGAAAATAAATGAAAAGAAAGCACCAGAAATCGATTATAAAAAATGGGTTCCAATAGTACATAAGTACCAAAATTTCTTTACCAACTTATATACCTTCTTTGAGCTAATGGGAGCTAACCTGATCATTGACCAGTCTCATTAATTTTTATTATATCCTCATGTTTTATATAAGCATTTTGTTTTCAATTTTGGAAATTTGTTCCTAACTTATTGATTTTTTTTTTCATTACTTATTTTATATGACTCCCTTAAGACAACTGGGTTGTTAAAATCTTATATATACGTATGTCTTGTAAACTATTATTGGCAAAAAAATCAAATTGAATTGAATATTGTAAAATGTTATCTAATTTTCTTAATGAGGTAAATATCAGATGACTATTTCTTAAAACTGGGAGAAGTCATTGTTGTACATTTTCATCCAAAAATTTCAAGAATAAATAGTTTAAAAAAAATACTTACCATTGATTTGAGTATTCCAGATGGCATCTGCCATTCCCCACAGACCAGCAATGATGAAATACACGGCTACTTTCTCTCCATCAGCATCCCAGAAGAGCATCACTAGCATTACAGTAACATTCAGAAGGGCAGCAAATACAAGAAGAGGCAGACGACCGACATGCTTTGAAATGCTTCCAAATAAAAGTGAACTGAGAGAACTAACGCCTCCGTAGGTTATCAGAATGAACGCCACATGATGTAGGCCTAAACTGCACACAACATATGCCTGAGAAAGAAAAGAAAAGGCTATATTAAAAATGGTTGCTTGCAATTACCTAATTTTTATAAAGATATAATAGCTTAATAGAGGTTACAATGTTATAGCTTATCTTAGAGTAAGCATAACAGATCTTGGTTCAGATGCCAGACTAGATTACCCTTTATCTACATTAAAAACCAAAGAAATTCTTCTAACTTCTTTGACTGTGCTCTTGAATAGTAAATATGTCATTTTTAGAAAGAAAACGCCATTTGCTGTCGTGGACTTAAACTGACTAAGAGAACTTCAGGTGAAATTAATAAAAAGTATTTTTATCTACTGAAGTAGAATTAAATATTTCTCATGAAACGACAAAGATAATCAAAACAAACATGTAGACATATGGAAAGGGGTAGATCAACTAATGCTCTATTTGACAATGTATTATTTTCCTGTAAAGTCCTGTAGGTTTGTACCATTCTCTGATGAAGTATGCTTAACACTCTGAAATTCTCCAATTTTACTCATGGGGCTACGACTGACCAACTTCAAAAAAGGAGAACAAAAGAGACTAATTGTAGACTGAAAATAAAAACCGGGCTAAGTGCCAAAATCTAAGTTCTGAGAAAAAGAGCAAAAACCTTTGTGAAAACTAATACTGGCTCAGTGAAAGTCTAACAATTGGCTAAAGTTTGAAGTATTTGCAGACTGAATATCATATAGCCGGGTTTTTTACCGCACTGGCCTAGACACATAGACCATATTTCAGCAATAAAATGGAAATTGATTGTTGTGGCACTTGGCCCGGTTTTTATTTTCAGACTACATTTAAAGTCCAAATAAAAGCATACATTTTTTATATTTCTTTTTAAGTAAAAATATGTTGCTGCTTTTGGTTTCGTGGAGATAACTGCATAGAAAGCGAGTTTCTTCAATATAAGTGAAATTTTGCTGTTTTCATAACATAATGAACTCCCTCCTATTACAAAGGAGGAAAGATTGTAAAGTAATGCATTGTAACGTACATTGCCTATTATGTAACCAATGAAAATCTGCCTTATATTAATGAAAATTACAATCTCATAAGATACTGCTATAATGGAAATCTTCCTGGTCCTTTATTTGTAATTTCTTGCCAAATTAATTCATCGGCCACTTGCTCGTTAAAGATTTGAACCAAAAGCTGCTTCTAATAAGAATTTCTAATATACCGTAAATAAATCAGTAAAGGCATTACAGAAAATAAAGACTCCTATGATGTTATTTCATGGAGAAAATGTGAAGTTAAAGAGTAATAAGGATTACATCTGTAGTAAATATATAGTGGCAGTTTCCTGGTAATGCATTGTACGGAAGATAATGAGCTCGAGTGTGATTAAACATTTTACTAAACCTGTGTCCTTACAAGAATTAAAACGTAATCTAACCATCGAGTAATTAATAAAAATAACTTTTTTTTAACATTTGACCACCCATGAAAGTTTATGGTAATCAAATAAAATTTACAGTTAACTTGATTTTTTTCTTACATGTTTTATATTTCCACACACTTCTTTCTTATGTTGCATTATGAATTGACTCAAGAAAAGAGAGGAATCGTTACAAATGTACAAAAACTTGTCAGAAAAAAAAAAAAAATCAAATTTATACTTTATTAACATTAACTATTTTGAAGTAAATAGTTAACATTATGGAATATTTTCTGTTTTTAAGGAGTGATTAAGATAAATTATATGAATGACAATAGATTAAAAGAAATAACCACAATTAAAAATTAGATGTTTGACAGAATAAATAGATAAATAAAGATGCTGTAACAATGTAATAAAGTATTTTAAGACAATTTTTAAAAACAAATAATTTAACAAACAGAATTACTAGAGATTGCTTATTAAAAAAAAAAAAAAAAAAATGTTAGAGGAAATAAAAATAATTTACTTAATAAAATTTAGATGTTGGCTAAAATTAATTTAATAAATATTTGTATATGTTCAGACAATAAAAAATTATAGAATTTTGTTTTCAACGTAAACAGGAATAATGTATAGAAATAAGAAACAAAAGTATTCAAAATAATGTTTCAATATATTTGATTGTACTAACTTCAAATTTGTAACCTCCTACATTTTGTTAACAGTTTATAAAAAAAGACTGAAATATTTCTTTATTAGAATAATGATATATAATAAAATCTTTGCATTGCAAGCTTATCACTTGATTTAAAAGAAAATATTATGATGATCAGATTCAGTGAATAAATTACCATAAATGTGTTTTCTGCAAATGAAAGAAATACTGATACGTAAATAAAAGCCGACCATCCAGTATTTTAATCCCGTTTTCCCCAGATTGAGCAAAAAAAAAAAAAGAAACTTCACCAATAACTATTACTAATCATTCACTTTTTAGCGGCCCCCTAGGTTACAGCTTGCCTATAAAACATAGGGACCGCTCTTGCTTTTATGCTTGCTGGATGTCACACTGTGTAGTGCCGAACGGTTAGAGACATTAGAATGAAACCTTCACCATTGTGTTCAGCATCAAAAAACAGGTGACCACGTCCAAAACATCAGACACGTAGGATCACTCCCTGACCCCCCCCCCCCCAAGGCATTTCCAATTCATTTTTTAGCGGGCCCTGTTACAGCTTGTCTGTAAAACATAGCATGCCACACTCTGTAATGGCCAAAAGGTTAGAGATATTAGAATGAAACTTTCACCATTGTGTTCAGCATCAAAAAGTAGGTGACCATGTAAAAAAAAAAAATCAGACCTCTAGGATTACTCCCTGACCGGATGTGAGGGGGAGGGTCAAAAGTCGGTGCTTCAATACGTTTTTCCTTTATCATATCTCAGTAACCGTTTGTCAGGCAAAAACGTGACCACCACCAATGTGTTCAGAAGGGTCGATATTTGGGGGAACGTCTATCGCCATTTTCCTCTTTATCGGAAGCGACCATTTTTGACACCCCAACTTCCAGTTTGCTGTAAAGCGTCTAATTAGGTTCATTGTAAACGCTGGTTAGGTTCACTCTACTTTTGTTTATAAAATTGTGCATATTATAGGGCCGCTTTGCTTTTGACACTGTCTAAAAGCATTAATTGTTGGTTTTTTTTCTATTTTTATAAATTATGGGGAGTCACATGAAAGAAATCTTGAGAATAAACTTTTCAGTAACAGTTTGTAGTGAGACAGAGTATAGTATAGTTCAATTAATAGATGTCCTTTTATTTAAACTTTCGGTTTTTCTAACTAATCAGTTTAAAATTCCAATGGAAAATCGTTTATATGAAAATACAAACAATTTACCATGATGAGAGTTTTTACAGAAAGTTAGTTGACTATATCACAAAAGAATGTAAGAATGTTTTTCTTGTTTTTTACTGTATTTTTTTAATGATTTTTACTTATAAAAAAGATTCTATTTATTAATTTATAAGTTAATAACAATGTTATTTGATTAATTGAGTATCCAAAGATAACAACAGGCTTAAAAGTTTCGTTATATTATCTTCATTTAAAACAACAATAAAAAAACCACTTAAAATGTTACAAGCTTTTTTTTTTTTTTACTTGGTTTTTTAAAGTTATAAAAGTCAGTCTCCGTGTAATATCTGATGAATACAAACAGTTTCTTCAAATTTTCCCTTTACTGAAAATTAATTATATCTAACAATAACTTCGTGTTGCTTAAATTCAGTTCCCATTAATCATACAAGAGCGAATGGCATTGGAGTGTTGAACAGGTTAAGTCTATATTGTTAGACATTCATAGCTTCGCAGTAAGTGCTTTTCTATGTGGATTTATATCACCTTCGCTCGAAAGGAGATCCACATAAGAAACTTCCCAAATACAAGTCAAGATTGTCTTATATCCATAAATATGTTTGTCAAGTTTCAAGAAGATCCAGTTGCTGATTCAAAAATTATCTAGCAGTAAAAAAAAAAAAACAAAAGACTCTCATATAAGCACTGACTTTAAAGAGCCTAATTTTCCATAGAAAAGTAGATTAAAAGAGTAAATATATGAGTAGAAATCTGTTATTTTGTATCACAAATCACCAAAACTCTTTGAGCTCGTTTTCTCATAAAACAGATATCGAATATCTAAAAATTTCGTTTATTAGACATCGGATCATTTCTGATAAACTCGATTCTTTAAGATGATGTTCAACTGTTTCAGTTAATAAGGTTTTTTTCTTAACTTGCAGTGTTTTTAAAACAAACGAACTGTAAATAAAAATTCTAATGATAAAAGGAAATGATGTAAGCTAAATTTACAAAAACCAAGGATATTGGAGGCACAATTTAAATCCAATTGATTTTATTTATTGATTCCGTTTCCACAACAGAAGACAGAATCGTTTGGGAGTTGACGGAATGTTAAACATCCTGAAACATGACGCTTTTTTATCAAAGGAAGTCCTGAAAACCCACCCACACGATTGACATTAAGCACGTCATGCAACGGTGACGATTTCAATCTCTACCTACACTCAAATAATTGGCCGAAATTCCACACCAGAGGCTTTTAACCTTTCCAAAATACCAAACGGTAAAGAGTTAAACAGGAAATGAAATTCAATAGACCAACAATAATTAATAATAAAAGACCAACAACAATTTAGGAACTAAAAATAAGTCCTATAAAAATACAAAAAGAGGCTTATGTTTAAAAAAGAAAAAAGTTCTTTTTTATTAATCTTTTTTAGTTCCTCCTGCTAAGTTTAGTTCATTTTTTCCTCCCTCGCTTTGACAAAATTTATTTTTTTAGAGGCAAGTCTTTTTTTTTTTTATTTTTTTTTTTTATGATAAATAAAGAAATAAATGTTTGAATTTTTTTTATTTAGCATTATTGATTTAAATTTTTAATTTCAAAGTATAATAAATTTATTTATTTTTAAATTTAAACCATTTACGGTGATTTTGCTTCGAAGATCAGTTAAAAAAATAAATAAATACAAATATCGGGCAAATATATCTTAATATCTAATCGTTATTATTTAACGATTTAATATTTAAACAATTTATTTATACTGTATATATTAAAATGCAATCTATTTTTTTGCAATCACAATTTAATGAATATATTAAAGATGCAACCCAATATTAAAGGTTTTTGACAACTGTAATCAAAGAAACGGAATAATTTCTATTTTTTTTAATTCTCAAGTTGATTCATTTTTTAGCACTTAACCGCAAAGCTAGAAGATAAATTATTTATATCGCCTAAATTTCAGTGAATTTCTTTTTTTAATATTTGGCTGCTGCAGGAGCATTCAGGGATTTCTTTATGTTTCTGACGGATCCCAAGGTTCACTCAGCTCTCTATTAAATGGGTATCTCATTTCTTAACTGAAGTTACAGGCGAATAAGCGCGGACTGACTCTCCAATCTCAATTTTGTTCCGATGTTGAGCATTACTTCCTGCCTTGCGAACTCTCTCCAGTAGATCAATGGCGTAATGCTTTAATAATTTTTGTATTATTTCAGTTTTGGAACTATAAACATTAAGAATACAATTCAAGAATCTAACGAACAGGAAGAAATTTTCAGGAATGAAGTTAGGACTTAGATTTGAAGAAAAGATATATGAAAGAGCAACATATCTTCGAGCTTTCGAAGTTGAGTGGACGAGAGGTATGAAATAATTAAGAGCAAGTTACGAAAAGTGATTACAATTAAGAAGGTTAAAACTTTAATTTCTAAGAAGAGAAAAAAGACAATTAGAAATTATAAAATTTTAAAATAAAAAATAAATAGATAAATAAAGCTGTCCCCAATTCCTTCCGATAAATTGATTCAGAAAGGCAATTTAATTAAGACATGTGCTGCTTTTATCTTGTTTTTGATTTTCATTGAATTGTTTCAGCACGTTAAACTTGATTATAAATAATTTGGCTTTGTAATTAGAACTAATGAGTGAACGTGGTTAATATCACGTTTCATATTGTTGTATTTGTTTAAGTTTTTCACGTTTTTTAGCGTTCTTGTCTTGTTTTTTATTTCAATGGTGGTAGGCAAGGGAGCGATGTTCTCCCTCCTAAAAAATGTTTGTAGTAATCCTGAAGAAGTCTTTGGAATGTAGAATAAAGACGAAATATTAATGTCAGTTGAAGTAGCTTGTATCATTATGAATTTATGTAAGTTTGACATTTAAAGTTTTAGAAGATATAAACATTAATTTAACGATTGTACAAAAATAAAAATACATATCTTTAATGAAAAATCTTAATGATCTACTTTCTACTATAAAAAATTCGTAACTGTGATTCTCAGGATTGTATATAAATAAAATCAGGTTTCATACGAAAGATGGTGAATGATTGGATCATCATTGAACCACGTGTTACGAACACTTTAGTAGCGAGATCTAGTTTCTAGTTAGACATCAGGATTTTTATTTTTTTAAATTAAAACATGCTATAAACTTGGTGTCACCATAAACCGATACCACTGCTTCTATTAGAGACCTTGTCACACAATAGCTGACTGTTGTATCAATGCGCTAATATTCAGTTTCGCTTGTTTAGAATGATTTTTTTTTTAAAAGAGGAAAATTTGAAGATAAATTCATAATTTTTTAAAATTAAAATTGCCCTGTTGCTTAATTATTCTTCAAAAAATAATTAAAGAAAATATTATGCCAAGAACGTTATTAAGCTATAATTTTTAAAAAGTATTTCATTTTTCTTAATTTAAAATTGTGGAAAAACAAAGAATATTATCAAGCAAGGTGAATTACAACTTTTTTTAATGTTTAATTTTTTATTTTTAATAACATGTATCTTTGTTTAATTTTTTTATTTAAAATGGTTGGGTAATTTCCATCTTTGTTGCTTTTCAGTTCCTTTTTCCAAATGAAAATTTTTATAAACGAAATTTTTCATTTCGTTTAAGGGAAGGGAGTTATACATTCTTTTTATATAGTTTCATAAAATTATCACATTTATCAAAAAAAAAAACAAATTTACTGGAATTGTTTTATTTAATAATTTTCAAATTCTTCAATTTTAATGCTTTTTTTTTATTTTTAATTCTTCATTTTTGCTTTTGTCACAAATTAGGTCATTAGCTACACCAGTGTTTTTACCAATCATAAATCCTTAAATAGCAGCTTTTTCCAAAAACTAGGAAAAATAACTTAACGATCAATAACGCTCTATTTTTCTATTCTTTCTTTGTTCTGTGAAACTACCAGGATATAAGATGGAAGCAGGGTATATCTAATCCCTCTGTGGCTCCGCAGGTCAACAACTCAAGTCAAATGTAAGAGCAAGGATTTAGGAGGTTGGATTATTCAAAATAACGTTTCCCCTCCCCACCCACACGTTTCCCAAAGTTCCATTTTGTTATATAACGATACACAGCTTCCTCTACAATGGGCAATTTCATTTTTCACAATGGCTGCTACAGCCGATACAAGGAATTTCAAAAATTCGAAATAAAATTCTTCTCTGAGGTTTAATAAAAATATATGTTTAATTCCTTTGATGTTTAACAGGAAGCCTTTAATAGAACTTAAAGCTCACTTTCATTAATGCTGCTTTTTTCCTTTTTTAGCGCTATTGTGATAGCGACCAAAATCGGTAGCTCTTGTCCTGTCCGTCCGTCTGTTCACCCCTAACAACACCCGAACGGAAGAGCGGATCGACAAACGGATTTCACCATCGTGTTCAGAGACCCAAACACCATAGGAATTGGTTATTTACAGGACCAACGCACCCCCCCCCCACCTTTTTCGAGATTTTTGGCATTGTTTTCATTGGATTTCCGGTATTATTTTAGTTGTCAGCTATAGTTTGATGCTTAAGATCTCGGACTCATATACGGAAGGTTGTCGGTTCGAATCCGTAAATCTATTTTTTTTTCCCTCAATGTCTATGTGGGTTTTTTTTTCTTTCTTATTTTTCTAACGTTTTGTTTTTTTATTTTTTTCCTAACTTTTTTTTTTTATTGTTCCTTACCTTAATATACTTCCTTTATTATTATTATTTTTAATTTTTTTTTATTATTATGGATCGCCCTTAAATTTAAGATTTAGCACAAAATTACATTCACTTTTTGGTTTTTTTGGAAACTCTCCTCGTATTTGTAAATTAAAATATTTGTCCAATTCAAACAATATCTTTACATTTATATTCAATTATAATAATAATAATATAATTATTTAATTATTAATTACGCATGCATTTAGTTAAAATAACTACTCCATTTAATCCTATCACTGCATATACAGATGGTTACTAAACGGATTAAAGGGAGTTTCACATGGATCCGAAAATCGGATGGTCGGGTCCACGAATCGGACTTATTCTCTTTCATATGGCCACAAAACTCTTTCCCACGTCGTCTATACGACACGTAACATTCAAATTGTTCGTATAGACGACGTTTCGTGGCCATGTGATAGAGAATACGTCCGATTCGTGGATCCGACCATCCGATTTTCGGATCCATGTGAAACGCCCTTAATATGAAAAATCAACAGAAATTCATTACAAAGGGATTTCATCTTCACACGATAATGTCTCGACAAGAATTCAAACCAAATTATTTTCTAATGCAAAAGTCTGCCGTCTCTTTTTCATATAAATAAGCAATGCTAAATGTTCAAGATCATGTTCCAAAGTCATTAGGGACCAGACACACAGACATACCGATCTTATAAGCCTCACACTTTATTTAGGACAAAAGCTAAAAACTCAGTTAATCTTCAAAATGCGACCCTCGTTACACGGTCACGTTCTAAACTACGCAATTCTCAAGCACAAAAAGGATTTTCCAAAAAATACGAAAAAAGAGCTTTATTTATTCCAATTGTTCAAACCATAACTAATACAAACACTTCAATTCGTATTATTTTAATTCGTTTAAATTCACAAACAAAGAAACTAAAAAATGAATAAGTACAGAGCGGAAATCATTAGGTTGAGGCTTAAAAACTGTAATTAAGTTCAAGACAAAATAATTAAACCAATTTTAAAAATTCTATCTGGTTTTACAAAGCTTTCTAGTTTTCCTTTTAGTGAAATTAAACCTATTTATTCTTAATGAAAATCACGATTTTTTTTTAAATTTCTGTTTTAATTGAACTTCAGTTGAAAATATGTAAGAATAGATTGGAAAACGGACGTAATAAGTGTAGCAATGTTATCATTAACTTTGGAGGAGAATTTCTCAAAAATAATTCATTAAAAAGGCTTCATTATAGAGGAAAAGGTGTAAAACGGGCACAGGTGTAAATATGGGCACCCCCTCCCCAATGGGCTATGGGAGGTGCTGCAGTTTTGCAGCCAGGACCATAGACGGTGTCTTTTGTTGATATCAGATAGCAGAGAGCAGTTGGAACCTTTAATTTCAAGTAGTGTGGATGCAGCGTTAGTTATTGTGCGAATTGGTATTTGTTCTGGACTGCAAACGTTTGACAGATATGTGAAATCGTTTTCTTTTCATGTCCTTGTGGTTAGTTTAAAATAATTTCACAGTGATATCCGGAAAGTGGAGATCCTAAGCTACTTTTAGAAGCACGTCTTTAGTCACGCACGCCTTTAGGTTACACATTATAGTGGCCATCTTACTTAGGTGGTGATGGTGTTGTTGTTTGTTGGTGTTTTAATGGCGCAAAAGCAGCAGTGGCTAAGCTACGCCAGGTGGTGATGGTGTAAATATGGGCCCCCGCATTTAAATGAGGCCCATAATTACACCATCTTTTCTCTTAATCAACATAAACTAGCTATGCCTATTGATGAGGCTGCTGAAACATCGCAATGTTCCCCGGGAACTTAAAATGCAGTTTCTCCGTTCGACATATCTCCCCAACATTAAGAAGAGAACCACTATTCAGGACGCAAAGCAGCAAGGGCCAGCCTCATCACTGGATCGCCATGCAAGGAACAGTTGACCAAGTCGCTTGACAAAAGTGCTCTCAAGCAGATGTCGTTGAATTTTCGATAGAGACAGGATTGGGAAGACGAAAGGCCTTCAGAAAAAGAAAATTCAACCCATGAAACGAGTCTACGATTCATCATCGGACTCATCAGACTACTGCGACCCTCCCCTTGTGGACAGCGATGATGACTTGGATGTAATGATGGGGATAAACCAGAATTGAATGATACAACTTGCATCTTTTGTGATGAAAAGTTCTCTCAAGACACTCGCGGAGAAGTGTGGGTTAAATGTGTTATGTACCAAATGTGGGCTCACTTAGATTGTGCCGGGTCTGAAAGAGCCATTTATGATTGCGATTTCTGTAAATAATCTTTGATTTGATGTTCATTTAAAATTCTCAAATATACAACTTGCTCTTTGTACCATTTTGTATTGTTTTATCCTGTTTTACAACATTTTAAACTATTTTTGTTTTACTTTTTTGGAGAGGGCCCATATTTGCACCCCATTTTTTCTGGTGCTTTTTTAGAAGCTTTTTGTAAATCTTCATTTTCGAATTGAAGTAATTGATATTAATCATTGTTTTGCCTCCTCTCATTTAGTAAACTTGTTATAGTTTTTAATGAAGGTCAAAAATCTAGAATTTTTCCAAAAGAAAGTAACTTTAAATCAAAAACAAAAAAGGGTGCCCATATTTACACCTTTTCCTCTATATATATACAGGTGTTGCAAATTCGTGTGTAATATTCAAACCACGTGTAGGGGCATGGCTAAGGATCAATATATTCCTAATGAACCCATGTCCGCAAACGCCCCATTAAGGCGCTAGGTGGTCCTAAAATGAGCCTTTCCTAGAGATCATATTCTTTGCTACACCATAAGAAATGTTTTGCAGGCGAGCTATTTTTGTTGAAACAATTGAAACAAACAAATATATATATTTATTTATATATTATCCATTCTGTGTGTATAAACATTAATACAAAGGCCCAAACACACAAAAACAAGACATATAAATAAATAATTTCATTACATGTTGCAAATTTTTATTGTTATCCAAAATTATTGTTACATTTAAATTTTAATTCCGAGCCTTGTTTTCCTTTCCATGTATTTATTTAAGATCATCTGACGACGAAGGATAATACCTTTGCAACATGTAATGAAATTATTTATTACGAAATTATTTATTTATATATCTATTGTTTTGTGTGTTTGGTCCTTTGTATCAATATTTATTTATATATTTATATTAAATGTTGCGAGTTTTTATTAACAGGAATTTTTTTTCTTTTGCTTTTCTTTTTGATTCGATGAACAGCGAACGTATAACTATGTTTTCCTTTTCTTCAATAGTCAGTCCAGTCTCGTCTCATTTCTCCATTATAGGAGCAAAAAATTGCTCGTAAAGGCGAACAGAATTCCTTTTAAAACGTTCAAATCAGATTCCTTTCATGTTTCGTAATAACGTAAAATGATTTATAGTAGACTAGCTGTATCCGGCATGCGTTCAATGCCACTCAAAGAAAGAAAGTGTTTGTGTTTTAATTCTGTTTATTGAAGTGCTTTTGGATACACGCTAGTTTTTGTTTTTCCATCTGGTGCGTATACGAATACATCAGAAGGTTTTCCGACGCGTAAGCAGGCCATATGCAGCGGTCCAGTGTGAAGCATGGATTTTCCAAATTTAGCCCACACACTTGTAGCGATGGTCCCTGTGCTTTGTTGATGGTCGTTGCAAATGCGAGTTGCACCGGAAAATGCAAACTTAGAAACAGGAAATACACTCATTTGTTGAAACGCCTCGCGCACCAGATATTGTAAAATGGTTCTACTAATTCAGAAACCTTCGCAGGCGTGCGCACAACAACTCACCAAAGTTTCATCGCAATCTGATGAATGGTATAGGAACGCATACGGGACAAACAAAGAAACATTCGTTTTTATATAGTCTATTAATAAGATGACAAGTCAACTATAAAGCATTAGTAGCTCTTTAATAAACATTATTTAATAGAACTGATTTATAACAACAAAATAATGCATTGTATATAAACGCAATCACTTTTACTCAATTTTACAAAATTTAGGATATATATACTTCAATATTATAGCTATAACAATACTTTATAGTTATAGGTTTACCAGCTATCAATGTCTTTTGTGCCATAAACGTCTCATACTCTTTCCGGTGACAGCTTGAGGTGCAAAATCGTTTTGGTTCCTTTGTGTCTTCCGTAGTTACCATTTTGTTGAATTATTAGGCACGTAAAATTTGTTATAACTCCAACTAAAATCCTTTGACAAAAATCATTCGAATCAATTGTTTAACACATCTAATATACAATAACTTTAACTTAGAAAACACAAGTTTGCGATTTGATCTATATAGGAAATCTAATCCCATATATAATTGTAGAAACATCTTGAAGCATTGAGCATAATTGAGAAAATAAGAATAATAATCATGGGTGAGACCAAGTTGTATACTAAATGACATTCTAGTACAGCTGTTTCACGCTAACATGGCGATCATCAGCTAGGAGCAGTCATATAATCGTTACTTAAAAATCGTTACAAAAATAAAGCTTCGTCTTTAATTAGAAGTAAATATGGAGTAATAATCAAAATATAAAATAAACTTTCTGAAAAAAAATTGTATAACACTATTTAGATATGATATAAGGAATGAAAGTTACTTGTAAAATCACTCACCATTTTGAAATCATTGATGATGTAGGAATGTTCCAGACCAAGGAAAACCGAGATGGGAATGAGTAGCAGAAGCCGTGGGTCGATAAGAAGCCTGATTGTAGCTAAGAGCTGCATTGGTGGCGATGCTTCCTCGCTTCCAGGCCTTCTTTCCCATTGATCTACAAAAAGAGCAAGGAATATGGTACCAGCAAGTGCAAACGCCAGATAAACACCGCCTACAAGATAAAGACGGTCCTCATCTATGGTTTTTCCAGCCCAAGGAAAGATGGCAGCTCGACTAACACTTATGTTGATCAAGAGAACTTCCTCTGTGGTTGTAGGTGGAAGTTCAGTCAGCTCCAAAAACTGGGTGGATTCATTGAAAGCGTCGAAAATGGAGGGGGACAGGGTAGTTTCGTTGGTGAACTCCATTTTGGGTTCGTCCCAGATATTACTGTAGCAGTAGTAGCTGCCACAGGGTGAGAACATAGAGGGTGTTGTGGCGTTGGGGTGTCCGTTCAGTAGAAGGGCGATCACAAGGTTTCCCCAAACGTGGCACGTTTGAAACACAAAGAAAAACCAGCCAAAGAAGATGACGATGATGTCTTCTGGTTTCTCGTTCACGATTTCTGCGTAGCGCGTTGCCGCCTCGGACAAGTACGTTCCCTGAGCAGTCCACAGAGGAGTCAGCGCCAAACCCAGCAGCACTGCGGTCGGCAAGAGGGTGTAATACTCCGGATAGAAGTGGGTGGCGAAATGGGCAGCAAACGTCACTGAGCAGGCAACGATCGACCATTTACAGCCGAGACGCCGGACGAGGAGAGTTGGGAACAGCAAAGCCGACAGCACCGCAGCACCGAAAATCACTCCGACGTTGATGGCGCTGAGTTTCAGGTCAGAATGGAGTGGACTCTCCGGTCTAACCAACGATACGTAGCCAACAAACAGCAGAGCGAATCCAATGCTGATGCAAGCCAAGTTCTTGACAAGCCATACTTTCTCCCGGCGGAGACTGTGCTGCCTTGCAGTGTCCGTGGAGGTTTTAGTAGGGAACGGCACTGACACTCCATCAGAGGTTGGATTCACTTTCCTTGGACAGTTGTCGTCCTCATACGCTGCGTTGGCAATCCCCATCCTTGTTGTCATTTGATATCCTTTATTGTGTCCTTCTTCGGCATCAAAGAAATGCTTGCTCTTCCCATTCGACTCCATGTCTCATTTTCCAAACATCGAAATTTTTCCTAAAAAAAAAAAAAAAAAAAATTAATGATATGAAGTATTTTAGCAAATTTCGCTAAATTTTTTATGACAGCTATAAAAATATTAATATGCTTTGTCTTAGGAACAGTCTCTTGAACTGCTGTTGTCCAATCGTGATGTTTGCTAAAAATTTGGAATATTAGATCTACCTGTAATTACGGCTTAAATATACAGAGACATCTCAGAAGTAGATAAACACTATATGATGATGTGAAATAAATGATTTCTGAAAAACATCGTGGTGTCTATTTACTTCTGAGATGTGTCTGTACAGCTGCAAGACTAACAGTAACTTCTTCACTGTTAACGTTTAAATAACTAACCTTAACTAGTGAATATTGAGTAATCTTTATTATTGTGCAATACAAAACTTTTTACTTGTGATAACAATGAATTCAATAAATCGTATTTTAATAATATGCGTATAATACAACCGATTCACCAGACTCATGATGTGTACGGTATATTATATATACAATTCCCTCCTATCAACAGCAGTCTGGAAAACCGTATCCAACCGTAAGGAGCTGAAGTTATCCTTGAACTATCCAGGAAGTTGGTAACCAATCAAGAACGATCATTACGCAAAAAAAAATAAAATAAAAAATAAAACAGTTGGTCTTTTATCTGATACGATTTTCAAAATTAAGTATTTACTTAATTTGAAAGCAACTTAACCGAGATAATCCTTTAGCTCTGACTGCGCGTGCTCCTTTTCTTTTTATTTTCAATTCTAATACCTGCTTCTCCCTCTTCACCTCCCATTCAATTAAAATATTCATTAGTTTCAAAAAGTGGGTCCCCACAGTCCACTGATCTAAGCGATGGACTGGAGGAGACCGTGTTTAATTCCCGGCGGTGCTTTTTCCACGGTTACTTCTTCTCCAGACGGACCCATTGGTTCACCCAGCCCTCTGTCAAATGTCTACCGGTTTCTTACTCGGGGGGGGGGGGGGTTAAAGGCGGGCGGGCATCGGGCTAACCACCCGGCCTCAACTAGTCCCGTTGGTCGAGAATCGCTGGTAGCCTAAACCTCTCGCGCACCCTAGAGCCTGCATCGCCTGTTGAGCTCCGGTTTTTGTTTTTAACTGTTTCAGAAAGCCATCTTCAGCTAATCTCCAATATTATCTTCCTATTGTTTAAATGTCCTATTTGAATTTCTAAAACAGATGTCATATATTTCTATCGTATTTATTTAGTCTCTTTAATTGCTTCAAAAGTTTTAACGAGTTAAGTTTGTTAAACTATACAAATACATCTAAAAGTTACGCTGTTAGGTTCATTTTTTTTTTTTTGAATTTGATAAAAGTTATTATTTTCCGAAATTCTTCAAGTTCAAGCCAAGAAAAATTATAATTCGGATAATAAAACATCTTTCATCCAAACATCTCTGCTTCAATGGAATATCTGCTTCCAAACCACGTATATTCGTCATCATAACGCTATCACGTCGCTCTGTTATTCTTGAAATTCAACACCAATAATTACGAATTGTTCTCACTACGTACAGCAGCGCCACTAGCGGACTGTTTTTGACTAACGGCGTCCGAAGCAGTAGTAGTAATGCACAAACGTGACTTACGGTTTATCTCGCTTCCTCTTTTAAGGCATTTACATTGGTATCATGTACACAGTAAAGACTGACGCTCCTTTCTTTTAGGCTTAAACAAAAAAAAATACCCAAGTTAAGTGACGCGGAATGAATAAAATAAGCGTGTTTCTCCTCCATTTCAAAAGTTCCGACATTTGTGATAGAAGATCCGCCTAAATAACAATTTCCTCGGTCAGAATTACATCAACACGGTCACGGCCAACCAGGGAGTGGTGGCATTTGCTTCCTACTTCTACATTTCACGTCGTGTACCGAAAACTGACTTAGGAAAGATATTCAAAAAGTCATGCTTTGATATGTAATCACTTGCAACAATTCCAGTCATTTCGGAACGGAAAAAAAAATGAAAATAATAAATATACTGATAATAACAGAACTCCACAAAATATTAGATTTTTTATTTTATTTCTAAAACCTTTAATTTACGATTATAAAAATGACGACATGATTATAAATTGATCTTATAAAAAATATACACTTAAGAAACAAATTTGAACTCCTGAAATGCAAAGGAAATGAAGACACTACATTTCTTGATTTAACAATATTTTTCAGGAATGCTGAATTGATGGAAGTAAACAGGAAACCGTAAAACTAAAGCGTTTTTCATTAGGAAAAAAAAAAATTCTTTACAACGCTTCGTGTTAATGTTTCAGTTACTATTACGGATGGACGAACTTAGGGAATTGTACTATTTAACGAATGGCCGTTTTTCTTTCCTAAAGGAATTTAAATATTTTTTTTTATTGGTTTTAATTCCTTTTTTGGACTATTATTACTTATTAACAGAAAATTTTTTAAGTAATCACTTAAAAAGGAACATATAAAATTTCGAATTTCTGTTAATAATATATACAGTGACCTAAGGATATTTTTGAAACGAAATCTTGATTTTTTTTCAATAAGATTTTACACACAGTGTTTTTGAAATGTTTGATATACAGTCGGATCTCTATTTAACGAACCTCTATTTTGCGAATTTCTCTATTTTGCGAACTTTTCTTTGGAACCAAGAACATTTTACTAATTTCTTCGTTAAATAACCTCCAAATAGCGAAGTGCATTTTCTATTTAACGAACTTTTTCGAGGATACAGCTAAGGCAAAAAGAATAAATTAACGATGATGTGCTGATTGATGATTATCTTTCACTTGATTATGAAGTTGAGACCTCGGAATCACTAACTGAATCGGATATTTTGGACAGTGTGAAAAATAAAAACAATACAGCTATGAATTGCGATGAAGATGAAGATGATGAAAGTGGAAATGATCACGATGAAGAAATCAAAAAACCTTCGATGAAATGCTAAAATCTTTTGAAACAATCCGACGCGGATTACAATTTGAAGAAAATACGCCCGAAAGGGTTTTTGGTGCATTGCAAAGATGCGAGACATACCTATGAGTGGAAACACTTTTTCAAAAAAAAAAAACTCAAGACAAAATTAATAGACTTTATAAGTAAAATTTAAGTTTGCATGTGGTAATGTATGCTTTATGTCATTAAAATTATTTATTTAATTATTAAATAAATTATTTAAATTATTTTTTTTAATAATATTTATTGCTTATGTATTTTAAATCTGTTTTATGTAGTTTAAAGTAATTTTAAAAGGTGAATCTCTATTTAACGAATTTTCCATATAACGAACTTTTTTTCGGGATTTAGCGACTTCGTTAAATAGAGGTCCGACTGTATAGGCTACAGTAAAAACTGGTTTATACGTAATCCAGTTGAATGTAGTTCTGGTCTGTGCGTAATTGTTTGTAGGTCCTGGCGAAAATTTTATTTAATTACATATAAATTATTTTTGGGATATACGTAACTGAGTTACACGTAATTCGCCTTTATACGTAGTATATTTGTGAAAACGAAATTAAATTGTACGTAATTTCAATTGTAGATATTCTCCAGTACGACATACAGCTCGGCGTTCCGTATCGATATATAATCGTCGAGCTCTTGAGGTTTGTGGGCGGCTTTTAATGAAAGGCGGTCAGAGACAAAAACTATGGGAATTTTCGCATTTATGAAACATATGTTCCCTTCATTTACTTCAGTCTCTCTCTTGCAGCCATGGGTAATAGAAGGAATAAAAGTTACTCTTTAGAGGAAAAAGTGATATTTATTCGGGAAGTGAAAGACAACCCGCAAAAATCAAAAGGAGAAATAGCGGTAGCTTAAATATAAGTTACACTTCATTATGTGCAGTCATTAGTAAGAAGGAGTCAATTTAAGAAGAATGTCGAAAGTTAGATTCAAAATCTGTAAAGCGCAGCCGTCAACAAAAGGAAAAATTTGCAGATATGGAAAAGTGAGTAACAATGTGATGGAAAATTAGTGAAAATTTGGTGACTCTTTGCTTTTCATTTATCTTAGAACTGTAATTGTGTAATGGGTATAGCTACAGTATTTTATTCAATCCCTTAAAGTTTCTTAAAACACGAAATGAGAAAACCATCCATGAAAATGAATACACTATTTTGAAATGGACAGTTTTACACTTATGCATATCATACGTTGAAAAATATGTACCTAATACACAAATGTTTATTACGAATGTTCTAAAATTTAAGTTTAATTAAAAATAAAGTTAAACCTGAGCTGTAAGTAATTCTCAGTTATGCGTAACTTAAAATTTTCCCTTTGAAATACGTGGAAACCAGTTAACACTGTATTGAAAATTTGAAATATTTTTAGATCAACAGCTGGTTCTTTTATTTACTAGCGTTTCTTTACGGGACTGTAAGGTGAAAGCGAAATCAATTAGTTATACTGTTCCTATAGAATTCAGACTCATTCACACTATATATTGTAAGATGGAATAGTGTATTTTTTGTGTGTGGTTCGTATCCTCATTAAGCTGATTCATTTCGTTCATGGGAGTTGTAAACACTGCATTTCCTCTTACTCAGTTTTATTTTTTTTTCCTTAAAGACGAACAAGACATAAATTAAAGAAGAAAAAAAGATAAAGTCCTTGAAGGGGTGTGTAAAGCGAAGACCTGACTACAAAGTAACGGTTTCAAGGCTAATCTTTTTTATTATTATTCTTATGTTTTTCTTTGATGTAAACAAGCCCTAGATAAGAAGATGAGTCACTTCAACTTTCTAAGAATTACAAGTATTTTTAAGATAGGATAAAAGTAAATACCAAACGGGGATCGCGTTTAGAAACTCTGTATCCAAAACTTACGAAGTTTTCGAACGAATTCGAAATTTAAAATGTTCAGACGTTCGTATTTCACTGACATTTTGAATGCAACGAAACCATTGATAATTTAAAATGTCGTTAGGGTTAAGTATTGAGTACCAATAATTTGAAATCAATTTCATTTCAACGTCAATACATAAGAAGCAAACTTCGATAAGTAAGTTTAGAGAAAAAGTAATTTTTCTTTCTTTTTTGTATTATTTTATTAAGAATAAAACTTGTAATATAGAAAATCTTTTTCAATAATTGCTAAGCCGAGTTAAAACTATCTTTGTTTAATATTATTCTGTTTTCGTTTATTTTAGTATATCTTCTATCTATCTACCGATTCTCATTACTTTAATACGGTTTTTAGAATGCACTTATTACAGACTACTATGCATTAAAAAAAATATCAAAAAAATGAAATATATAAATATATTATATTACCAAAAATGCTAATGTGGAATAACTTTTTTTGAAATAAGATTAAAGATGTGTATATATTTCTTTTTCATTATTTATACATTCTATTCTATTTTATTTCATTTTTTTAAGCAATTTTGTTTTATTGCGTGAATTTCTGAAGTAAAATGCACTAGAACTTAACAATGTTTGCCTGATGTTTTGAACAGAATCCAGTTTCTTTCATTTCTATCATCAAAATATAACCATTTCCCAAATTTCAGCGCCTCCAAAGTTTTCGCAAGCTCCTACTAGCTCAAGATAATCCAAAATTTCAATAGAGGTAAAATAAAAATCACAGTTTGAGGCACAGTCGACTGTTTGTTTGCGGAAACAAACAGTCGATTCTGTCCGCATTCTTCCGGATATACAGAAACAAATACCCCATTCCTACGGTGTTTGTTTCCTCTGAACACGATGGTGAAGTCCGTTTGCCGATCCGACCTTCCGTTCGGGAGTTAATAGGAGAGGACAGACACGGACATACGGACGGACAGGACAAACGCAAGAGCACCCATATGGGTCGCTAAAAAAAAAGAGAGGGGTATTTGGGGAAAAAAACAACAACATAATAACGAGCAAAATCTGCAAGACAACACAGAATTGCACCAGGATCACAATTAAATCAGTTATTAGCCATTTTTTTCTTTAGTTATTTTTTTTAAAAAAAAACATCAATTCTTCGCGAATCCTACGAAAGATTCTAAAGAATTTTGAGACCAATGACAGTGTCTTTGGGGCTAGAATAAGACGACGGAGTGAACTGAGAAATACGTTGGTAGTTCCTATCACTTCAGTTGCTCGGGAAATTAAAACAAAACATATTACCTGCATTTGTAGCCAGACATCGAAGCAGTTGTTTTTGTGTTCACTACCACAGAGAGTGTAAGTGTCAATACTACAGTAATGAATTACTTCGTACTCAGCTACGGTTCACTACAGCAATGGTTGGCCTGTTTCTTCCCTTGTGCGTTCGACATAATTATAGTAAAACTAAACAATGAGCAGCCAATTAAGAGTTAACCAGATATATCCTGGGATGCATGACATGCCACTCTGCTACTTCAATTACCTCTGTTTCGGCAAAGCAGGTGCCTCTAATCAGCGTCGCCCTTACAACAGGCACCTCACGACCATATAGGACTCACCTATATAAATAGCATACATCCTTAGGTTTGTCCACTACGCCTATTAATAGAGAGCTGATTAAGCGTTCACTTGCAGCGCTATAAATTATATTTCGATTTCAAATGTATAAAAACGTTTTTTAAGTTTCAGTCTTTTTTTTTTTAACATCAATTTACTATTATTAAAAAAAAGTTACATAATTCCTTTTTCAATATACTGAAATCATATACAATATTTAACAATAATACAGAATTAAAGAAGAATTATTAAAGAATACATGATGGCGAGCCCAATAAGCTCGAAACGGCCGTCCCAGAGTATCAGCTCGACTCAAAAGGCATTCTTAATTGAATTAATTGCTTTCATTTCACCCATTAGAGGGTTTGTTATTTATTGCTTTTTTTTTTTTTTCTCTTTCCTTTCTTTGTGGTCAAATGCCTTTTGTGGTAGCCTGAGTGCTTCCCAAGGATTTGAATTCCACATTTAGTTCTTGTTTTTTATTTCTTTACTTTAGTCATTGAGGGGTCACTATCGCCATCATGTATTATCAATACCTCCCCTCGTACGCCTTTTGAGTCTTGCACTGAGCTGATTAGCTCTGGCTGAGGAGAGCCCAATAAGCTCGAAACGGCCGTCCCAGAGTATCAGCTCGACTCAAAAGGCATTCTTAATTGAATTATTAAAGAATTAATAAAAAATCTATTTATGAATTTTTCTTTTTCTTTATTTTTAATTTATATTATTGTTTTTGTGCGTAATTTTTTACGTGCGCTATTCATAGATAAATAGATACAATAGATAAAAATGCCGTCGCACTTTCCTATTTCATAATTTGTCTTCCAAATAAAAATTCCATTTTTAATTTTGTTCTTCAACCAGATGAAGGCCTCAATTATAATGAGGCCGAAACTAGTAGTTCAATTTTTAATCTTTTAAAATGTCTTAATTATTTTAAGACTTGTGCGACGGCATTTTTATCTATTTTTATTATTGTTTTTAGTTTAGATTTGTGGACGTTCCATTAGTCTTCCTATTAGACCAAATCGACAATACATTTTGGTTACTATGTTGCCGTGCGAAATAAATGTATTAAAGAGATCTCAATATCGTGAAATAGCAAGTAAGTTTCTTTTTGTACTGGAGTTCCTTCACACGCGATGGTTCAATTTCGAAAAGGTCACAGGAAACTGTCTTCGCCCTTAAGAGATTCTATTTCAAATTGAAGTCTACCTTTGCTCTGTTTAGCTTCCACTATAACGCTAACAGCGATCGCTTCGCTTTCGATTTTTCAACAGCGCTTTTAAAATAGCAACAGCTATTAAAATCAATTTGGTAAATAAATATACTTTCTACGTTTCCTCACGTCCACGTTCGGGGAATGTTCTTTCTTAACTGCCGAGGGCAAAAGCCTCCAGTAATAGTCCTCAGGATACAAAGACTTACCTCATTACAGAAAGTAATTCAGACGAAAACGACCCGATACTTAAAAAATGTATATAAACTTTTCATTTCAGAGAAAGTTATCCTGAAAAAGTTCACATAACTCTGTCATTAGCTATTTTTACAGGAAGTATAATCACCCAGCATTTTTACCTTGACTTTCATTTCCGTGGTCCAAAGGTTCCGAACAGCAAACTGATTAATTACATTAATGTTCAATTACAATGCAATAATTATTCAATCCAATGGACAAAGTAATATTTACTTGTACTTTTAACACATTGGCCGCTCAACTAAGACTAGCTTCTGTAAAGCGAGAAATGTCTCATTGCTTCCTAAAAATTCTGAGCCGTTGTCGGAAGAAATCAGAAACTCAGGATTTAACAATGGAACGAAACAATTACAAATCTTCGACATTTTGAAATGTAATGTAATGTGGTGAATGTGGGTGGCTTGACAGCCGAGGACCGCGACCTGAAAGATCTATTGTGCTATCCCACGGAAAGAAGGACAGACGGAGAGAAAGACTGAGAAAGGATGGTGTGAAAATTGCAGGGGAAACGGAAAAACCCCGGGAAAACCTGCCCAGCGCGGATCGCCACCATCAATGAAACCGACATGAGAACCGAACCTCGGTACTCAGAGGTGAGAGGCCAGTGTTTTGAAATGTAACTAAGTAGACCATGAATGTAGATGAACAAATTTTCGTGGTACAATGAACTAAAAATCTACTTCATCTTATATTTTCATTATAAGTTCTAGATGTTTACGATTTGTTTTTTTCCACATGCAACACGCTGCAGAGACAAGTGAACATATAGTTTCTGAATGCATTATCTTGGCCCATATCCAGTAGCGTAGCCATGGAGGGTGACAGACCAAGGCTACAGTATGGAAGGGAGAAGCAAAGTAGATCTTATGCTTAAGGATTATTTTTGTTTTAATTTTTTTAGTTGTCAAAAAAAAAAAAAAAAAAAAAAAAAAAAAAAACCCTAGCTACGCCACTTTCTTTATCAATATACAAAGTACCATAAGATTGTCGCTAAAGTCATTCCTACTGAAAAATAATCTAAGGAATGAACCAGAGATTATACAAGAAACCATTTGTACTGGGATACATCGCAACAGACCGTATTAACAGCAAGCAATGAAATTAACATGACACAATGAATGAAACAACAAATACAGATTAATGAAAAATGTCCATATTAACAAGAACAAGGTAAAAGTAATACAAATATCTGCCTGGTGAGAAGATAAAAGATGTATGACAGCAAGAATAACTGATACCATTGTACCAATAATATATCAGAATGAAAGGTTACCCAGGAAATTTATGCAGAACATACACTGTCCGGCCATTTTATTAGGTAAATCCCTGCTGTGCGCATGAATGTCTGGACCTGTCGTGACACGCACCAAATCTTGAAGCCGGTGGGGGATGTTTTCCTGACACACGCTGGGTCCATTGATACCTCTGGAGGCAGGATGCTAGAACATACCTTAACATCATAGTTGACTAAAAATGCAACCGTACATGTTAAACAGTTTATCCTCATGCAGATAGCTACTTCCGCCGGTGCACAAAGCCCGCATTACTATGCGATGGTTTGAGGAACACGACGATGACTTTTCCCTGCTGCAGTGGCCCGCTCTGTCCCGGATCTCAGCCCGATTGACAATTTGTGGGATCAGCTGGAAATTCACTCCAGGCCTACACCTCCATCAAATCTTCAGGAACTGCGTGACACACTCATGTCTGTATGGTACATAATACCTCAACAACGTTTTCAGCATCTTGTGGAATCCATGCCTGGACGAATTCAGGTTGTTTTGAGGGCTAAAGGAGGCCCAACACGCTACTAGGGAAGTGTACTTAATAAAGTGGCCGGACAATGTATAACGCAGTATTAAATATTCTAGTTCTTTTTAAATATAAAATAAGCTAATAGTAGTAAAAGTTGAAGACTTTGTCAATTCTCTGTTGTATTTTTAATTGATGGAATATTATTATTATTATGAAATCCTTGGCTATCGTAGGCCCTTCGGAAGGACTCAATACGAGAATCATCAGCCACCATATTATTATTTCTACTTTATCGAATTGTTAATATAACATGATTATGCATATAAATATTACAATAGTATTTATCATTATATAGTAATCATTTAATACTACTAATAATAGAAATAAAAAAATGATCGAATAATTAAATAATATAGTATTGCTATGTTATATCTTATTTGCTATATGTACGTATACATCACATCGTATATATATATGTAATATATTACATAATGTAAAATTAACTGATAGTATTGAAATCCTCATAATTTACCGTTATATTATATCCTTATAATTTACCGTCACTGATAATACTCTTTATTAAAATTATAATATAGAATTTGTAGCTAATTACAAATCTTAATATATAAAAATGAATGTTTGTTTGTCCCATATGCGTTCCTATACCATTCATCAGATTGCGATGAAACTTTGATGAGTTGTTGTGCGCACGCCCGCGAAGGTTTTTGAATTAGTAGAACCATTTTACAATATCTGATATGCCAGGTGTTGCAACAAATGAGTGTATTTCCGGTTTCAACGTTTGCAGTTTCCGGTGCGACTCGCATTTGCAATGACCATCAACAAAGCACAGGGACAACAAATGGACAGCTGTATATGGCGTCGGAAAACCTGATTTATTCGTTTATGCACCAGCAGATGAAAAAACAAAAAATATTGTATCCAAAAGCACTTCAATAAACAGAATTAAAACACAAACACTTTCTTTGAGTGGCATTGCAACGCATGCCGGGTACAGCTAGTAATGTATAAAAAAATGAATTATTATCCTAAAAGAAGTAGACTACAAACAGTTATCCCCTAATGTGACTACATCAATATCTTTATTATTATTATTATTATTATTATTAAATATTAAAAATTTAAGGAATCTCAGAATAGGTTGGGTATATATTTGTAACGCTATATCTTATGCATTTGTATGTTTACATAAATAATATAAGGCTACATATGAAAGATCATCGTCATCAAGGTTAGAAAAGGACAATTCCCGAAAGACACCGTGGCGTGTCGTGAGCGTTGATCCATAATTGACCATCGGTGAAAGTGGGTCACAACGTGGGCGGAAGATGGTGTCTTTGTTTACGGAACCTGAATATTGGCTGGTTTTCGTGCACCGTAGCAGTGATCTTCAGCTTCTGAATTGAAAGAACTCTTCGTCACGCGATCCAACGGCAGCACAGACCCTTCTACGATAAGAATCTCACTCAAAGAATAGCTCTCCTCTTTATTTTTCAATCCGGGAAAAGTAAAATATTGCCGTCACGTGCCACAAATAGAAAGACAGATTTCCATTTTAAATTTTGTATGAAGAAGATACGCAGTTACCTTAAAATAACCGCAATTTCTATTTCAGTAATGGAAGCAGGATAGAAAAAGAAAGGAAATAAATGTATAGATTTCTGTGAGGGAAAAGCAAGATAAAAAAGAATGTATGCTTCAAATTTAAAATGGAGAACTATAAATGCAAAATTAAGTAGTTAGTTAAAAAAGAAAATTACTTAAATAACCAATGATTAATGCAACGTTTTTATTAAGAGTTTGTAATAATTAAAGACGAAAGGGACTGCTATTAAAACAAGGTTGGGAAAGCGATTAATAAACCAATCACAATGCTTCGCAACGTCTTCTGATCATTGATATTGCTTTAACTTCCTTGTGTTTATTTCCAATAAGCGTAACAATTGCGCCTTTTGACAATCACATTTATAATGATTGTTGTG
Source organism: Thereuonema tuberculata (assembly GCA_023159025.1). Lineage (NCBI taxonomy): Eukaryota > Metazoa > Arthropoda > Chilopoda > Scutigeromorpha > Scutigeridae > Thereuonema > Thereuonema tuberculata. Next base: position 22,829,561 of record JAFIDM010000007.1, on the reverse strand, counting down.
AATGCAAACGACGCAATTGTTGCGATTGTTGTGATTATTGTGCTTAATGATAATTTAATGAGATTTTATTGATACTTGTCCACAGGACAGACAAAGTGGGATATAAGTAGGGTGACCAGACGTCCCGATTTTTAACAATTTGTCCCGCGACATTTTAAAAAAGTCCCGATTTTTTGTTTTTTTGTTTTTGAATTCCTTTTTTTGTTTGATTGTCGAACTGGAGATTCCTTTTTTTTTTTTTTTGGTT
>JAFIDM010000007.1:22807528-22829214 GCA_023159025.1 Thereuonema tuberculata | reverse complement strand
CCCCCCCCCGGTCAATGGTGTCCCGCTTTGCCAATGTAAAAATCTGGCCACCTTAATATAAGTCCTTCTGATCTTGATCAGAAGACTAAAAAGTATACCATCCAATTATGGGGGGAAAATATTGAGAAAAATTAACAAATATTGGAAATTTAGATAATTTAAGAAATTAAGCAATTAGATAATTTTAAAGTTTATTTTCTAATTGTAATAAAAAAATTTTCAACGAAAATAAATAATACAGAAATCGAAACCAAAGATGGAGGTGACATTTAGTCGACGTTTCAATTATTCCTATGTTAACTAGATAACTTATCTTTGTCTGAAACTAGCTAGTTATACAAACCGCAATATGACGTACCGTTTGGGATAAACTTTATGAAAAACATCTGAGATCGAAAAGCAAGAAAAAAGCAATTTTTTGTAAATGGATTTTCTTTTTGTACATTTTTTTTTCCGTTTTTTGCTACGGTACACTATTAGGAAAAAACAATTTAGAACATTCTTTTTATTTAGAGCTTATAGATAAAATTATAAAATTATAGAAAATTCTAAAAAATTATAGATAAAATAAGTCAAATTCGAAAAACTGAACTTTAATATTTTTTTTCACCAGTTGAGGCAGAGGGATACCACATTTTTATTATCAATTAAATTAGGATACAATTATATTAATAATATATAGCTACAGAAACTTCAAAAACTAAATTTCATAAAAATCTACAATATAATTTTTTTTCGTCGTTTCATCCCGGACTGGTTTGCGGACCAGCGTTTGCGAACCACAGACGATCGACTTAAGAGTCGGTGGCAATCTAGAAGATTATTCTTCAAATCAGGGAGTATTAGGGGAAAATCTATCTTGAGGAGTTCGTGATAGAACGCCCACGCAACGAGAGATTATTCCAAGACTTGCCAACTCAATGATCACAATTTCCTTCAAGAGTGTTTCTTACGCCCCCATCTTACATTGGTTGATCGCTGGAAGGCGGTGAAGTGTGAAGAAGACGAAACCTCTGAAAAACAACCGATTGCTTCCTACAGCAACAACTGCACAGAGACCGGATCTTAGCTAAAAGTTATACGCATTTCTCAAATATGCATCTCAATGGAACTTAAAAACAGCAAAATATAAATTACATCCACTATTTTATTATGATTACTTAATGAAGCAGCATATCACAACATTATTACGTAAATATTTCAAGTACAAAACGTCAAAATTTAACAAACCAATCAATCCAAAAAAAAAAAAAAAAAACTTAAGTCTTTAAGATGAAGAACTCACGAGGTATTAACTTTGCTTAAAATCTTCATTTTTTTTTTCTCGGGTGAATTCAATTAATTTACCCATTTTATCCCCAGAAACATCTAGATCAGGGGTGGCCAAACCGTGGCGCATGCGCCAAACGTGGCGCATTGAACGATAACAAGTGGCGCATTGCATCCTTTTGGTTATTTATTTTTTTTTTTTGGTTGTGAAAATAGGATTGTCGTTTTTTTTGGTTGGTAAAATAGGATTGTCGGTTTTTTTTTTCTTTTTTTTTTTTGGTTGTGAAAATAGGATTGTCGTTTTTTTTTGGTTGTTAAAATTGAGTTGTATGGTGCAACTGAACTCGTCTGGGAAAAAATTGGCGCATGGTATGCTTAAGGTTGGCCACTACTGATCTAGATTGTTCTCAAAATCGAAAACTTTTTTTTTTTTTTTTATTCAGCTATTTTAGTTACAATATCATTGTAATTTTTACAATCCCCTATAATTTATAAAAAATAAAAATAAGGAATTTTTATTTCTAATTATGGGGTCCGGATGGGGACCGGCATTTGACCAACTCTAAAAAAAATTAAAATATGATAAATGACGTACAATCGGAAACCATTTTTTTATACTCGATTTCTGATGTTTTCTTTTCATTTATTTTCTGTGTGTATGAGTGTGTGTGTGTGTGTGTGTGTGTGTGTTTTTTTCCCATAACTTATACTTGTCTTTATTTATGATCCCGCTGGTTATTTCGAAATGGAACGTATATTTTTTTCCTTCGTATTTCCAAACGAAACATCCTGGAAAGGAACATACCTCAATTAACCTACCCTAGTGTTAATTAAAAGGAAAATGTTTTTTTTTATTTTTTATTTCCAAACGATATCAGGTAATACATAAGTGCCTATTTTTATTATATATTTGCAGGGGTCAATGATCTTAAAATACACACCAGAAATCGTTTATAAATTGGTCCCGATAGTATGTAAGTACCAAAAATATTAAAGAAACTATTTTTTTTTAATTTTCTGTCGTACAAATTCTGCAAATTTGTTCTGTAAAAAACAAGCACTTTCAATGAATCGCAATATCTCACTCAAAATCTTCTATATCCACCTGAGATCTGCATCAAAGTTGAGGGTTTTGGGCTTTTACCTTGGCCGTGAATGAATGAAAACTATGGAAAGAAGTCAATAACACTTCATCTGAATTTTCATAGACAATGCGCCGCCGTTCCCCTGTTCCCACGGTCCTTGTTAGTTTCAATAATTGCTACGAGAAATTATACCTTTTGAAATGGTACAATTGGACGCACATGATATGAACACCATTACACTGGGAATCACTGGAAAAATTACAACCGAAATAAAAGTGAAAAGGAGAAATGGATACAGAAAATACGAGGAAGGTTTTCTGTAGTACTATTATCTTTCATAGTGATACTTATCATTATGATTATTTAAATACAAGTAAATATGGTGAAGATACAGAGACTATTTCGTAATATTCTGATTTTATTAATGGACTATTCTTAAGTTTAAATAAGCTTACGTTTGAAGATTTATGGAAGATTATATAAAAATCTATTAAATTATTTAAAAATACTGATCACTTTCAAACATTTTTTAAGGAATGTCAGAAAATTAAGTAATTCATCAACGTGCTAATAACTGTTCATGTAAAAGTACACAGATTAATAATAAAACGTACCTATTACAGCTGGTGCATTTTCTAGTAGACATACAATTTTATAGTAAAACTTCATTTTAAAACAAAACGTAGTATTCTGCAAAAAAAGTGGATTTGAGAGTTGTTGAAAGAGAAATAAACTATTAATAATTTAAAAGGAATTTTAAGTGACGGCACCGAATAAATAAAAAAACATTAATATTCAAATAATTTCTAACTTAATAATCAAAACTAGATTTATTTTGATTTTAAAGAAAATAATTTAATAATAAATACCAGGTGCTAACATTACTTAACAGTTGAAAAGTTTATGTTTTGTATCGTGGGCCTATTTAAAGATTTTACTATTTGTAAAAAAAAAAAAAGTATCATAAGTTCCTATAGTACAGGCATTTATTCTATATATTATCTATATCAGAGCTTCTCAATCGGTGTAGCGCGGCACAGTCATGTACCGCCCGCAAATTTGGAGTTTCTCCATAATTAACATTTAGCCAAATGATCTAATCTTGAATTAATTCTAGATATCTGCAAATCTGGGTAAACTGAACTACATTCTGATTTCGTTCTAACAATGAAGATTAATCAAGTATTAATTCACATTAGCATAAAATATATTTCCAGCTTATCTTTCAATGCTTACAGTACTGTTAAATTCATTTCATAAATTTTAGGTACTTTTTCAAAGAATTCTATTACAGCAGTAAAAGCAATGAAAAAGTTTTGATGTACCATGGAATTTTAGACATCATGGTTTGGTGAGCGGCGGGATTCTGAAAATTTAAAAAGTGAAGTTTGAGAAGCCCTGATCTACATACAGTAGAATCACCGATATAACAATAAACCGGATATAACGATACACATATCATAGTGCCGACATATTTAACTCCATTTTTACTTCATCAGCCAGGACCTGTCCCATCTCAACTATATCCTGCACAATATCTGTCGTAAGCAGTTAGCAGAATCAAGAGACACCACTGCGATAGTTTAAGCCGCACTGTCTGAATAGTCCTGGCTGATGAGAGCCAAAAGCGCGAACAGATTTTTCCTTATCAATACAAGAACCGGTTTATTAAAACAAATTCATTCCTATTCTAGTAATTTTGAATTGAAACTCTGTTGGGTATTCATGAATTAGTTTATTAAAACAAAAAAATCTCATAAATAAATCTCAGACTCAAACAATACGTTCAATCTGCAGACAGAAATAGTGAGACAGAATGACTGACCGTAATGCAAATACTACTATGAATTCTTATGATAGTTCGACACAGACAAACCATGTCTGTATATTCTGGTCCCACTAATGACTTGTGCTATTACACTGGTATCCGGTTACAGGCATTTCACAAGCAATAGGTTTATCATGGCGCAGGATCTCCCAGCAGAAAGTGCCATTCATTCTTGCAAAAGGTCAGTCTCTATTAATAGACAATCATATTTTTCACGTCTAAAGAATTTTAAAATACGCAGAAGGGGGAACCTAACCCTGCAATGGAATGTAATCTTCATGCCTTACACTCTTATATCATGCTTTAATGAACTTCCAACAAATATTTCATTGATATGTCGCCGAATAATCAAAAACCATTTAAATAACATTCATCACTTTCAAAGATGCTTTGTAAAAATATAGTAATAAAGTGTAAAGATAGCAATACGAATACTTCAAAATAACACATTTAGACGTATAATGTGCATGTTTACATTTCTAGAATATAGGTCGAATGTAACATACACCATTTTAAAAAAATTAAGCAGTTTTCAATGAATTCAATGACTACAAATCCTTAAAATTCAAAGCACTGTTTCAAAAACGTACTATTATCTGTTGAACAATTGTCACCGTTTTATTGTCCGTTTTTATGACTTGCTTTGTTTATAGATGTTTTTTAATGCTTGCTTTGTTTATTATATGTTTTATTTGTTGTATATTATATTGTTTTGATGAGGGGAAGAGTTCTCTTTCCAATTTTTTATAGTTATGTTATTTTATTTTTAATTTGTTTTGCTCTACAAGCTGAACCTTGAAAAGGTTTTAGAAATAAAACGAAATATGAAGATGCTGGAGTTTATTTAAAATGTCTTATCGTTTGAATCAAGCACTGTTAATGACTTAATGTCCATACAAAACATTTCATTTCTGAATTCGTGTATTCGCAATGGAACTATGGCAATTGTCTACAGAAACGTAATCAATTTAAAATAAGCTAAAAAACCTGGTTAAACATGTAAGATATTTACTTTAGTTCACTCTGAACACAAGTTCTAATTGTTCTTCAGCTAATATTTAATTGCAGATAACTTTTTCAGTGACTTTCCGAATAAAAACATTTTCAAGGCTCAAAAAAAAAATAAATAAATAAATTAAATACTGTCAAGAACACTCCTAGGAACTGATAAACATCTGTAATCCACACGATATTTCGATTCTCTGAACAAGAATCTTCTTCATGTTTATATTTGAGGAAAAGAAAAATTTTCTTCTTCCTCTACAACTTTTCTAATCGTTACGAATACAAAGTTTAAAAATTTACAAATATTAAATAATCAATTCTCACTTAATTCTCGCTTTACAAAATGATAAGCACGAAATCAGTTATATTAAATAAAGTTTTGTTATGATTAAGTGAATATCTTTTCCTCAAATCCTCCAAACTGATTTCCGCCTCCTTTAGTACCATTAATATTGAAAGAAGAAGCGTATCATTTAATGTTTGATAATAGTACCAGAATAAGATAGAATAAGATAATCGGAACATACGGCATAAAAATAAGAATATTAGTAATTCCTAATCATAAGTTAATAAATATATTATTGAGGAACATTAATGGAATGAGCAAGGCATATAAAATACTAAATATATAGAAATGTATCAGATAGAAAGCGGATTTAATGTTGTTTGAGATACCAACATTTAAATTAATATAACAAGTGAACTTTTTCCTACTTCAGTTGATGTTATTCAAGTTATTCGCCCGGTAACTTGAGCTTCCTGCTGCAGGAACTGTAAACTACATTTGTTAAGTCCGTGACATTATTTTGTCCAAATCAAAGTTTGGGAGCGGACGAGTGTTTGTGACCTCCTTATCAGAGACATTCTAGAAACACGGGTCTAATGGCACGGATTTATTAATGTAGTTTTCAATTTCTCTGAAGAAAGTTCAAGATACCGAACGGAAATGGTCCTTTTTCACTGTTATATGAATGTTCTTTGTTCATTTCTCAAACAACATTAAAACCACTTTCTACATTGATTTCTAGTAACTGTCTCTGTATTTCGCTCATTTGCTGCAACAACGGCATAAATAAAAAAAAAAAACCCACCGTTTTTTTCAGAAAATGGGTTTGAAAGTTTCGAAATTATTGAAATGTTGATGCAATAGTGACACAATTCGCTCTTTCGTAACTAGTTTGGAAACTCAGTTTTTGTCGTTCTACCAGTAAAAAGAACCCCAAAGAATCGTTTTTTTTTGGCAAAAAAAAAACCAAAAAAAAAACTGTTCATTATTAAGTTATATCGTTGTTGCAGCAAATATTATTATTTTTATCATATATCACACACATACCATTAACATACACTCCTAACTAACATTGCTCACTCCTCCTTCAGATATAAGTTATAAACTACTTATATTACGAAGCTGAAACTTTATAATACATGAACATTACTGAATGAGAATACTCAACTGATTTCGCTAAAATTTAAGTTTCCGAAGCTAAAAACAAAATCCTTCATACACGAGTCTCTTTAAAATGCTATTATCACGATAAAATAAACACATTGTATTGTATTTAAAGTTTATTAATAAATTTCGATTATTCTATCCCATCTCACCCACCCTTTTTTTATGAACTATTTTTCTAATTTTCCATTCACACCAACTTTAACTTGTGTGAACACTGATATTTTTTTGGCTTATTCCGTTTTATGAGATGCCATAGTATCTGAGATGATGGAAATACAGGTTTCACAACCCCTTCCCTACTAAACTATACATAATAGTCTAATAATAATAATCTCAGTAATTATAACTAAAACTTAGTGTATATCCACTAAAACTGAGAGTTAGATATGAGAAAAACTTGCTTACATGGTTTCATAACAATATACTCCTCCACAGAGTGGTGCCGTGCTCGAGACATGACCTGCTTCCGGATGGTTTCTTACTGTGTTTATTCCCACTTTTGTCTTGCAGCAGATGACCATCGCATCGCTTTATAGAGGAGGACTGGACAGTGCTCAATGCCTGGCAGTAATGGCGAGAGGCTCACAGCCGAAGCCATTTCTCATTACAATTGATCTCTCTCGTAGTGATTCTAGGAACTTTAAATGCACGTCAATACGTGCTCCTGCAACCCGTTTGTTTTGCCCTTCGTGTCAGTAGCAATTTTCCAACAAAGTAACACACATCCACACACTGCACAACACTTCCCAGCAGTCTAAGCAATTCATTCTCATCTTTGGCCTGCCAGGTCCCCAGACCTGTTCCTCATCCAGAAAGTGCATTCGTCATCGTACATCTGGCGTTTGGAACAGCAGTTTCAGCAACGCTTGGCGTGATCTGCCACAAGACAACATCAGGACTTTGTTTCACTTCATGCCACTCCGTATATCAGCATGCATAGAAGCCAGAAGTAGCTCAACATAGTATCGATAATATATCAAGCAATGCTGCTGCATTATTCAATAAAAATTTAACGTGCATACAAAGTTCTCAACTAGCTATTTAGGCCACCACACAAATGTAATTAAAAAGCATATTTATACATATTAAAAATTCCGAACGTTTTCCAAACGTCCTGAGTTTCGTTACCGAAATAATTTCTCGAATATTTGATAACGAAAAGCATATTTACGCATATTAAAAATCCCGAACGTTTTCGAAACGTTTCGAAAACGTTTTTAATTTTTAATATGTATAAATATATTTTTTAATTATCTTTGTGCAGTGGTCTGTATAGCTAGTTATAAAAAAATAAAAATAAATGTTTTTTCACTGTGAAATTTGAATCAATTTCAATTCTCTTCATCCACGTGGCACCAATAAAGTTTCATTCAAATTGGGCGCTTCCTTCCTTCAGGGTGCTTCGATTTTTTTGTTAAGGAGTGTACATATAAATATACTACGATGACTTACATAGTTCTAGTTCTAAATTCTAGTTCTCAATTTGGCCCATTTCTATCCAAAATACTTGTTAATCATCAACTGAATGATTAATGACAATAACTATCATACATTATTTAATACTGAATAGTAATGAATGGATGATTAAGTATCATTAAATGAAGGTTTAATTAAATATCCTTTGTCAACAATTGCTCGTCCTCTCACTCTTGAAAACTTTACGACGTTCCTGCTGGCGTTCAAAGCCCTTGAACTGACACCCACGCAAGGTAAAGACAGTTTTATTTCATATATTCAACCAGAAAACAGTGATCTCAAATTCAAAGCCTTTCAATATCGAAATACGATACAACCAAAAACTAAGACACTCGGTGAAACGCTATCGGCTTCATCAGTAGTGGGTTTTTTTTCCAGACTTTAATCGCGTCCTTTCGTGTAGAACTGAAGAACCTTTATTTTGTCTCGTTACGAAACTCTCGCTTTCAATCCTAATGGTTTTAGATACAAGTCCTTATTGTTACATTCGCTTCACTACTCGGTAATGAATATAGCCTCGTCCCCAGAGGCAACTCGTAAAAAAAAAACACCGCGAGATCAGTGATCGCAGCAACGCTAGGAAGAGAAGATTCACGACTTGATCGTTTAAAAAAAAAGACGACTGGGAATCAAACGACTTCCTCGGGAAGAGGAAAAGGGTTGGAAGGAAGAATAAGGAGGAACATTCAATTAATAGATCCAACACCTCAATGAAAACAGAATTATTTGAACAAAAATTTCTCACCATCTTCCAATCTTATTTTTATGCACGGCCGCGAAATGGAATTAACACACGATGTTCGTGAAAGAACATTAAAGCTTATTTTCTTAAACTGCTGGGTTTTTTTTTTTTGCTGCCCTTTTAACAGCAAATACAAGTGAATATAATATATATTGTGCTAAAGCATAAATTTAAATGCGACCCATAATAATAATAAATTATAAATAATAATATAAAAAATTAAAGATAATAATAAAAAAATTAAAAACAATAATAAAAAAATTAAAAAATAATAATAATAAAAAATTAAAAACAATAATAAAAAAATTAAAAATAATAATACAAAAATTTAAAATAATAATAAAAAAATTAAAAAATAATAATAATAAAAAATTAATAATATATAAAAATTAAAAATAATAATACAAAACTTAAAAATAATAAAATAAATAATAATAAAAAATTAAAAATAAAAATAAAAAAGTTAAAAAATAATAATAATAAAAAATTAAAAATAATAATAAACAAAATTAAAATTAATAATTAAAAAAGAGTAAACAGGCACAGTGACAATTACGTGCCAAATTTCTATTATCTTGGAAACCATTGGGAATAGGACACTTGTTTTTGCTTAAAATAACCGATACTATAACCTCCAAAAAATATTGACCATTCCTCCTGGGACACCCTGTATGTTACTGCAATCGAAAACCATTTTTTTTTAATAATCTTAGATTAAATATGAATAAATGTAGTTTCAAAAGAAAAATATGTTAATCGTTAGTTCCAGACGCAATACGTAGACTTCACTGTAGGTCTGACAATGCAGCAGAGGAAATCCATTAGTCAGGGCGTTTCAGTCATTTATTCTTAAGAATGACACAAAGGACACTCGTGAGTCTTATTATTGAAGAAGAATTCCTTAAAGAAAAAACATTCTGCTATTTACCATTAAGGAATGAATGGCATTCTGTGGGTCGGTAATGTATCTTTTTTTTTTCTTCTTCTTCTTCTGGTGACGTACATTTGGTGAATGAATCATTTGTTGGATCGTTCCCAGCCTCGTATATTAGCAGCGTGAGGTGTTTTTTAGCGACCCACATGGGAGCTATTGTGATAGCGACCAAAATCGGTAGTTATTGCGTTTGTCCTGTCCGTCCGTCCACCCCTAAAAACTCCTGAAGGTCGGATCGACAAACGGACTTCACCATCGTGTTCAGTAGCCCAAACACCGTAAGGATGGGGTATTTTCAGGGGCCAGCGCCCCCCACCATGTTCGAGATATTTGGCATTGTTTTTATTGGATTTCCGCTATTAGCTTAAACATTAGAAATGCAACCATCTCATTTCAGTTGTCAGCTATAACTTGATGCTTAAGGTCTCAGACTCATATACTTAAGGTTGTCGGTTTGAATCTCTATATCTACTTTTTTTTTTCTATCTTAATCTTTTTTTTTTCTCAATATCCGCGTGGGGTTTTTTTTTTTTTTTTTTTTTTTTTTTTTTTTTTTTCTTCTTTTCCTAAGGTATTTTTTTTTTCCTTAATGTACTTCCTTTTTATTATTATTATCATTTTTAATTTTTTTATATTACTATAGGTCGCCCTTAAAATTACGCTTTAGCACAAAATCATATTCACTTTTTTTTCTGTTTTTTTAATGCAAACAAAGTATATATAAATAAATTAAACATTGCTTTAATAGCTTTCAGACAACTGTTTCGCTGACTCCCAATTTCCCAAGTTCAAAAAGGCGGGAAAAAATAAGTCCATTAGTGTAATGTTCGCCAGAAATAATGTAACAAGCTGGAGCACCACTCCATTCCCATTACGCTGTTAAGATAGACCGTCTGCTGTAAGATGGGTAATTTACAGAAGATATAAGGTTTCCACAACTAACATATAAAGGACTCTAAAACCAATATGTCTACTGAAATACTTCACCCCAAATATATGTTTGTCTACCTGCAGTATACCGTAAAAAATGTATAATGCTATTGATAATAATTACTACATGTAATGTTACAAGAACTGCATTTGTTAACCATCTGTTTTACCGAACACCCTGTAAAGGCAAAATTATTTATCTTTGATGTTGGATTTTAACTATCAATATGACACTTTTTAAAGAAAGCTTCCTTTATACATAGAACTACTGAATAAATTAACCCTTATAATAAAAGTCAATGCCACTTAAACAAAAAAAAAAAACAAAAAAAAACCAGAGCCATCCTTCGCCCGTTTCTTTACTTCATTATTCTTCTATCACTTGTTATTAACAGCTGGTAGCTTTTTTGTGTTGTAAATTAATCAAGAAATCAAAGCTCTCACACAATGGCGCACTAGAGTAGAAAGAAAGAACCATTGTAATTCGGAAATAAAAGATCATATAGACTTCATTCAACAGCTTCTACATAATGAATTCATATCCCTCACGAGCTAATAATAAAGAGACCATCGTCTCGCTTCTCTCGTGAGCGGGTTTTAATTAAGCCTTATTAAAAGATGATCTTCACTTTCATTGTCTGTAATTATTCAAGATTAAATTACGACAAGGTTTATACTGTTTATAATAAACAGTAATAGCAAATTAAAGTTTAAACTGAATTATTATTATTAATTTCTAAGACTTATTTAATGTATCTTAATCTCATTAAGTTTAACAGAATCGTAACTATTATCGTAAGACGTATATTAATGTTATTAGTTTTCTAATAATTAATTAATGATCGAAAAAAAGAAAAATTAATTTGTATTTCGGTGATAATTATTTAATTAGATTTTACAAAATTACACTGAGTTTGATTTTTTTTAATTTTACAAAATTATTAGAATTGACAAATTTATATTTTTCTATTTGACAATTTTGGATCAATTAAACAAGAGGTTATATAAAAAAAAAAAAAACAGTTATTTATTAACGTTCATTAAATTAATCTTTTATAAGTAAATTATGAATGAATTACAAATTATAAACGATATATTAAATAGGAAAATGCATTTCAAAAGCATATGTAGACGAAAACTATGACATTTTTTATATGTACATATTAAAATGTCACAAAATGACGAGCGTAAAGAAGTTCGAAACGTAAACTCTACTTTCTTTAAAAATATTATTTCTTAAATATTCCTTTATTTAAAAAAAAAAAAGCCTGAAAACGACAAAACAAAAAGACTACATTTATATTCAAATTATAATATCGAATGAATTCAAAGAGTACAAAAATTTCATTTTTTGAAAAAAATAAATAAATAATTAAATTTATTAAATGCATTATTTACTGAAATTTTGTAAATCGGGTTAATTTTAATCGTATCGAACCATGCGGAAAGGATTAAGGATTTCAATGTTTAAGGCAATGAAGAATTAACAGAAATAGGGTAGAAATTCATTGTTACAATCTTTTCTATGGGATTTTTTTTAATGTCTATTCAAGTTTTAAGATGATCCATTTCAGAGGTTCAAAAGTTACGAGGAGAACAAACACACAGACTGACTGATCTGATGAGCCTCGCTTTCGTAGAAGAAAGTATGTTTACAATCAGATCCTGAAATGTTAGGAATTGCTTCACAGCATCCAAAAACACAAGAACATAAAGTTAACAACTAACAAAGATTTTACTGAAATTTAAAAAAATCCGAAAACTTTTCGTTATTAAAATTAAATAAATCGAAACAGAACCACTGCAGACCTTCCTAAAAACCGAGGAACTGTAAAGGTTTGGCGCGTAATAAAATAGCGATAGCTCTGAACGAACATAAGGTAAAAATCTAACCATAGACTGTAGCGCGCTGTATACATCACAGGAGTAACTTTATTAGTTGAGTTTCAAAAGGCGTATTTCTGAGGCCTTAAAATAGGTGTCTAATCATCAAAAGTTAGTGAAATCTAGGCAGTAAGATTAAACTCTTAATTATGAAGTTTGGTGTAGATCAGGTTAATTAGTTTTCGACTTATTGTGCCCACAAAATACTCCATAGCATATACTTCCACATTCACACAAATATCACACTCAAAAACAAACTAAATTTATTTAACAAACAACATGAATTATAATCGAGATATGAGATATGTAATATATTTAATGTCTAACAGATGGATGTTGACGATCCCGTATTTTCGTGATTTCACGTAATTTGCGCGAGAATAGTCTCTATCCATGTCTTCTCACAAAATATTGAAATATTTAAATGAATTATAATATTGGGAAATGCATGAGACTTTTACTACATTTTAATATAGTTTTAATAAATTGAAAACAGTCAATAAACAAACAATAAATTCATTATGTAGCATTTTTCTAGTGACAGACATTAAAAATACTAAATTCCTTGAGACCTGCTAAAGAGGCTGATGGCGAGATCTCTGTTTCTCGTAATTCTCGCGCAAACGTGATCGTCAACATCCATCTGTTAGACATTATTTTTATCGGTAAGAAATTAACATGATTCGATCTATCAGCAAAAAAAGATTTTTTTTTTATATTTGCATGCCGCTTGTATGATTGCTTACACTCCTATTACAAGCGTATGGACAAAGTAAAATTGATCCATTTTTTGTTTTAAATAAGTTTTGTTAAAAATAAATTTTATATTTAAAAATGTGGTATCCCAGATCCCGAGATTTCCAATAAATTACAAAGCTGAACCAATGGTGGATTCAGCGTATATCTGTATGATCGTTCCTCTACATTCATCAATCGTTCAACGGCACTCCACGAAAGGAAACAACGTAGAACTAATTCAACATTTAATCCCTGGCCAAATTAGATCTCGGCCACGTACATTCTGATTGTACCTGACTGCCGATATATTACTAAGAATTCTACAAATTCTTTTTAAAATGTCTTCAATATTTTCCTTTCCATGTATTTATTTATTTAGTATCATCTGACGAAGAAGGAAGTGTACCTTCGCAACATGTCATGAAATTATTTATTCTTTACATCTCTATTGTTTTTCTGTTTGGTCCTTTGTATTAATGTATCTTTAATAGTATATATTACTTAAAGAAAATTCAGAAATGAATTTCCAACGATATCTAGAAAATATTACGAAAATACTACGATATTGCAAATAAGACGTTACTAAATAAACGAACTTATCAACAAAGCCGCTGAAAATATTGGAATGTTTTGTTGTAAAGTTAGCACAGACATAAGCACAATCATCGAGTCACAGATGTTTTGTATGTATTATAACTAGTTGAGAAGGTAATCGTTAGTGATAGATAGATAATGGAATTTAGGTTTCTTCCCAATCGCAATGTTTAGAACGATAAATGTTAACATTACCGAATCCTTTTTGAGATTCCTGAGTGCTAGAGAGAACAGCGACCCACGATTAGGTTCGTCTCCGCCCTCAAAATCAATGAAGAGGAAACTTTTAAGCATTTGACCTAAAATACTGTAAAAGTGTTGATTTAACTGTTGAAGGATTCATTAAATCAGTTCCTCCTTCATTAAGGAGAGTTGGGTGAAGTAAGTTTAACTTCTCTTCATTAACCTGTTAAAACAATCATTTTAAATTAGTTGAAATTAAGGTCCTGACTCAAGCAATTCAGGCTCAAGCAAACCTTTTATTTCTTTTTCCAATGCACCTAAAATCCTGAAAATTAAAAATGAACTTGTGAAGCATCTGGGATTTTTATTTTCTTGTTTTTAATTTTCAAAATATTCACCAATTAACTAAATTAAAACTCAAAAACAGTCAATTTTTTTGGTGTTTTTGAGGTACTATATTACTCGGTATTTTCAACTCAAAAAAATTATTGGAAAACCTGAAATGATAAAAAATTCGTAAAATAATGTTTTGTATTTAAAATATTTATTATTAGTGGAATAGTTATTTTTTTTAAAAATAAAAACTGTGTTTATTTTTAAATTGTGTGAGATTAAATTGTTTTTTAAATACAAAACATTATTTTACGAATTTTTTATCATTTCTGGTTTTCGTCGAAGTTTTTTGAGATGAAAATACCGAGTAATACCTCAAAAACACCCAATAAATTTACTTTTTTTAAGTTTTAATTTAATTAATTGCAGAATATATTAAAAATTAAAAACAAGAAAATAGAAATCCGAGATGCTTCACAAGTTCATATTTAAATTTTCAGAATTGTAGGTGCTTTGGAAAAAGAAATATATAAAAGAAATAAAAGATTTGCAGTCGCCTACATTTGCTTGAGTCAGGAGTTTAAGTAAGAAAATCTTTCGAACTAAATATGAGGAAAGAAAGCTTCAACAATCAGCAATCTAAGTGCTTTTATTTAAGATCCCAAACTCAATGATTCATCTTTGAAGAAACCCATGGGGGATATTAACCAATAGGAACCCATGGGCTTTTTAAAAATACTAGAATCAAGCTAATGTACGCTTTTAAACTTACTGATTTTGTAAAATAAACTCTATAAACCTATTCATACAAATGCAAGAAACCGGAAAACTGGCATTGAACTTTTATTCCAGTATTGAATACGGTGATGTATTCTCATTTACTAATACAACAATATATGATTCATCTATTGCAACTACTTTATTTTATATTTTCTTTAAGTAATGAACACTAGGTTCTTTTATAATGATTAGAATATTCTCCAAAATACAGCGATATATTAGCACAACTGCATGTTAACGTGAACAGCTGTAACTAAATCAAAGTTTAGGCCATCCAGCTTCGTTTCCTCGTTCTAATTTCTTTCATTTCTTTTTTGGTTGGACGGCCGGTGGAGAGGACTTTTGACATCTAAGGTCCATTTTTTAAAAAAAATTCAGTTGTATTGTTAGCTCTATACTATCCATCCAGGATAGCAACTCTGAAGCGAATCAGATTCTCTCCCTGACTGCCATAAGGTCTGGTTATCAATAATAAAAACCAGAGTCAATACGACATTTGAATTCTTAAATATAGAACTGTGCGAATCTTAACACGTATCGATATCGTAATATCATCGTAGATCTTTGCACAAGTTGATGAGATATCAGTTATTGTATTTAGGTGATGTTTACAAGGACTGCAATTTATATTTTTTTTACCACATAAATCCGGCACATACCATGTATACCATACAAGCTAATTCAATATATTTGCAAAAAAGATGGGTAACACACACGTCATAGTTACGATTTTCTTTGTTGTACTTCATTTCAGAATGTTATATCCAGTCGTAAAAAGAAGTAATGCTTTCAGAGACTCAGAAAACACTTTGAAGGTCGCATCTATTCAAGAATAAACAAAGACTGGACTGTCTAGAAAAGTATTTGTGAGGCAGTTTTGAAATCTTAAGACCTTACAAAGACCTGGACGCAAGCAGCAGCAAAAAGAGATTCTTATCATCGTTGAGAGAACGTTACTTAGGTGTATTTTTGGTGAAAATGGACAAAGCTACCTCAAAGCACCACTGCCCTAAAGACAAGAAGTTGTAGAGTGGAACTCAAAGACTGACTGCGAATAGACAAGAACAGGAAAAGCTTTTAAAGAAGAAGAACAGAGCACAAACAGGGCAATAAGATGATGACTGCATAGTGATGTGATTGTGAACATGCATGGAATCAGATTTATCACTGAAGCTAGACGTGCTACACAAAAACTGAATAAAAAACCCCGTATATCTGTATACGAGTCCACTGGCGTTGCTGGTGTTTTCTTGCAGCTGAAGTCATTATTACATCCATTTTCTGACGTCCAATCTTTTATACATAGAAATACATTTTTGGCGAATATTTTTCTGTTAGATATGCTGCACAATAACACAAAAGTCCAACACTAAAACAGTATTACTATCCTTAAACATCTGCCTTCAAATTTCATCTATTTTGTTCGATGTTTTACATTAAATGGAAGATAAAAAAATATAAAAAATAAAATAAAATAGGGAGAGAGAATGTAATATTCTCATCAAGATTTGAGTTTAAATGGTTTGACAGAAACTTTGGCAAACGGTAATTAAACAAAGTAAACAGAAATAATTATAAAGGAAAAAATGAACAGAAAAAAAAACACAATTGTTATTTCAAGCACCAAAACAGGAAGACACACGAAAAAAGGTTTTTCTATTTTTTTAGGCAACGGGCACATATATTTTATTTGCTTGAATAGCTCAGACACACGTTCTAACTGCGGAAGCGTTGTTTTGTTAATTTTTGACCCGCAAAAGTCATCGAAATGTGAACTTTTTTTTTGGCCTCAGCTCCACGACTCGAAGCAGTTGCAACCGCGTGGCCAAAATATTGCCCGCAGATTTTCTTGATCTACGACCTTGAAGCTGACTTCAGTGAGGGTTTTATTTCGAATTTATCTTTGGTTCCGGCAGAAGGAGGGGGAAGGCAGTGATTCTAATGTTTTCAGTGAATATGTTTACACAGAACTACTGTATAATTATTTTTTTTTTCCTTTCTTTTCTGTACATTGTCTTGCCACAAAATAAAGACAAGATTTAATTGACGTGTCAACTTACGATGCCAGCATTGTAAGATTCAAAAAATACGTTATTAAGTTTTATGTATTTCTATGCAATATGTATTCCTTTATGCCGTGCTTTGTGTGTACTCTTGGTCTTCGTGGGTCCAATTTCAATCAAAATCAACAGATACATCACATATGGCTAAATTTCTCTTTCACTCAAATTTCAGCTTCGTAAGGTAAATACGTTTTGATTTATTGCGATTATTCAGCCTCTATCGAGACTAAGTTGAACTCGCATGGTCAACCCGACACTCACCGCTTTGATAAAGGGTTGGATGAACCTACGGGCCTGTCTGGAGGAGAAAGATCTAGAGAAAAAAATGTCTGGTCTTCTCTTGGGATCGGACTCAGCTCCTACAGGCTTCCTAATTAAGTCACCAGTCCTACCACTTTTTTATTTTAACTATCACTTAAATTACAACAACTTTTATATACAATTATTCAAAAGTAATTGTGGCCATAATGATAACAAAAAAAGAAAGATAATTACGTTTCAAAAAGTACGCATTAATTAAAGGAAATTATCGAAGATTAATTACTTAAAATGTCGTTCTGGAGAAGATAAGCAAAGTGAACAAATGGTGAAATTAATTAAAAAGTTTTTACTGATAGGAATTAGACGATACAGGACACTTCTAAAATTTATAGTAACAAAAGTAATATCTATAAAATTTTTCATAGTATTTTTTTTTTAAAGCCTGCACGGGACAATTACTATTACTACTACAACTAATAATAAATAGAAACGTAATTGAAGGGCTGACATTTTCTGTGAAACTTAAAAAAAAAAAAAATTGCATATAAGTTAAAAAGTTATATACGTATAAAAAAAATTAAAAAGGTTTACGTAAAAACTGTTAAACATTTCTATTAAATGCTTTACGTAATAGTTATTTTCTATATATATAGTCAGATTTGCTAAGATACTACAAACAATGATAAAATCAAGCTACAGTAGACTCTCGATATCTCGAAGTCGAAGGAACGCTAAAAAAAAAATTCGAGATAGCGAGTTTTCGAAATAACAAGGTCATAACCAAAACATAAAGATTCACGTAAAAACACAAGATACGGAATAATATTCTAAAAATTAGTCTTGATAGATGAGAATAAGTATAAATATGTAATGATAGTTGACAATAAGTCAAAATATAGCAATGATAATTTTATTTTTTAAAAGTAGTCGAAAACAACTACATTAAATTGAAAAGAAATAGTAAAATACAATGAACTTACATTGCTAGAATTTCTTAAAAAATACCTCTATCTGCTTCTACACAACTGAACGGCGATTTTTCCGGAAAAATTCATTTTTTACTTCGAAAAATATTCGACATAAGGTTTTGAGTGAAAACTCTTCGACATAAGAATTAAAAGGTTTCCAAGATATCGAGAGTATACTGTATTATCAACACAAAATTTTATTAATGTAACTAAACATCAGGACAAGAGTTAGTTGTTTTTTTTTTTAATGATTTTATTTATTTTAATTATGTTTTCAGTGTTGCTTTTATGGGAGCTACACAATTTCCTTTTTTTTAAGGATTTCAACAAACAAATCTATCAAAGGTAGTTTTTGTTTAAACAACAATGGGTGAGACCAAATTGTTTACCAAGTGACATCTTAGAACAGCTGTTTCAACAGCCAGGAGTCACCATCGTTGTTTATTAATAATTCAATGCGCAGATTGATTTTTCTATGCATTAAAAAAATCCATTGAGACCGGCGGACTTATGGCACATGAATTTTATCTCTAATATTTCATTCGTGAGTTTTTTATTGTTTGTTTTTGCTTTTGAGGCGCCACTGTGGTTCCGACGATTGTAGCTTTAGTTTACTGTGGTTCCTACATTACAAAACACGTTGCTTCCCTTCTCAAGTTATTGTTTGAGACTTCAGAGGTTTACGAGGTTTATGGTTTCTTTATGCATATGACTTTGAAAAATAAATAAAAATTAAAATAGCGGAAAGGCCAGGAAACAGAAGGTTTAGCAAGAGATTGTCTGATAGAATCAGAAACATGTTTCGCTTTTTCTGAGGCTTACGACTAATAAAAAACATTTGTCTGATTTATTTACTGTATTTTACGTTTTCAATGTTTATATTTTCGTTATATTTCTTTTTTATTCCTTCTATGATTTCAAAAAAGTGATGATTCTCACATGAAATATTTCCGTTACGGGATCATTTATGACTTTTATTTTAACCCACCCTTTGCCACATATAGTCACACACTACTATGTCTACTATCGCCCAATGAGTGTTTATTCGGCGAAGTCAGCGGAGCGGAACAAAGACGTCCGTACGAAGGGAAAAAAAAAGCTCTCTTAGCCCAACGGCAGTCGTGCGTCACAGGTCAATCGCATGTGTACCTGCCGAACTTCGACAGACGACGGCACAAATAATTATTTAAAGAAAAAAAAATTATAAACATTCTCAAGGGACGAAATCTATACAATGTGAACGTTCAGAGAAATAGTGTCTAAAATTTACATGATATCCAATAGCTATGTTACGAGTGTGAATATATATACATTGTATATCTTGTAAAAAATTGTGTATATGTATATTCTTATAAATAATAAATAATATATATTTATGATAATAGGAGCAGGTTCGCTTTTACTTGTAATATAAATATATGTATATAACCAGTGTCGCACCCATTACGTTGGGGGACGGGGCTATTCAGATGTAGGCCTATTTAAAAATAAATTGTTCACTTCCCAAAATAATAAGATACAGACACGTCAGTCTTTAATAAAGGTTTTCTTCTCGTTTTTAATTTCTTTCTTTCTTAATTTTTGAGTTTGGGGGGGGGGGGGCTTTAGTCCCCTTAGCCTTCCCCTCCCTGGTGGGTGAGCCACTGTATATAGCCTACATGAAAAGATATAAGATACAATATAAATTTTCAAAAGTAATGTAAATTTTTATATTTCTAATTTTGTCGTTCCGCTATTCATATCAAAAACTAGAATTTTGGAGTCTGAAAAAAAAAAAAAAAAAAAAAAAAAAAAAGGCGATTCCATCTCCGACTCCACCAAAATAACAAGCGAATCCTCGACTCCTTTCCCTGACCGAGAGTACGAAAGCTCGAACCAGGAAACTTTTTTCCAATGATTTAATAGCAAGGCACACTTCAGTTCATTCTGTGAGACTTGACTATTAGCACTTCAGTTCATTCTGTGAGACTTGACTATTAGTGAGATATCAGCTATAGAAAAGGAAAAATTGAATATTTAACTTTCCATAGAGCACGCTACCATTTCTGAATAGCAGGCGAAAAGATGCTTCCCCCGACAGAAGTGAAATAAAGGGGAGTAAACAAATGGAAACTGCAACATTATCAGGCGCTTTATAATTTTCTTGCTTGGATTCTGATTTTTAACATTTTTAACATACTGTACATATATAATGTTTCGAATGGATATTTAAAATATGTGAAAAACAACTGTGTTAAATATTATTAAACATCATAACACCAGAAAATAAATGTCAAACTACATTTATTAATGTTATGATGTTTAATAATATTTATTATAAAAGAGAAGATTTAAGGAAGAAGTATGGTTTGTTTGTATATAGTAAAACTGTGTTAAATCTTAAAAAGTAAGAAACATACATGTGCTAAATTAAAATATTTTTCTGAAGATAAAATTGAAACTACATGAATATTTCGAATCATTAAATATTAAAAGTTTGCTATTAATAAAATGAGTATCAATATATAAAACTATTCACACCAAAATTAAAAACTAATTAAATTATAAAATTTAAAACCTCACCAAATTCCTCATGTTGACCATTGAATTTTATAATTTAATTATTTTTCAATTTTCTGTGAATATTTTTATAAATTTAATCGATAAATGATAACATTCATCATCAGCAAAATATTTATGTAATTTTAACGTATAAAAATATTTTAATAATTACACGTAGAAATAACCTCAACACTAACATTAAAAAGCATTAAAAATGTTAATATCATTTCAGTTAATAAAAATAAAATAATACTAATAAATGATTCTTCTTTATTTTGGAAACTCTAAATTTAATGATCAAATAAGGGTAAAAGTTTGTTAACTTTGACTTTTAACCAATCTGATGTCATATTGTTTGTTTGAACATTTAATATCCGAAAGAGCATCTTCCGTAGAAGTGTTAAGAAAAACTAAAAAAACCCTTATCCTTGGAATTCTGATAATTGTGGGTTAGTCGGGAGCACTCCCCTGCCTGGTAGCCCGAGGTCCTGACGTAAGCCAGTGGTCCAAGGCCGCACGGAGGGTCAACCAAGGGGCGAAGGCGTATAATTTTAATCCTTTGAATATCGGAGACTAATCAACTGGCGGGAAACCTGGTATTGGAATTTGTTTACATCAA
>JAFIDM010000007.1:22778122-22802528 GCA_023159025.1 Thereuonema tuberculata | reverse complement strand
TTAACGTAATTGTAAATACAGGAATGTAAATAAAGTTCAAGGATACCATTGTATTCTGTAACGTCTTATTTAATTCAAGGTAATCTACTAGTTTTGAGGACAAATCTTCCCGACCTCAATAAATAAATTAATTCAATAAGATTTACAAAATAGTAAGAGAAGAAAACCCGAGATCTGAAAAGAAGATGTCACTAAAGTCATTTAAAAAACAAATTGCCTTGAATATAACGAAATGAAAATAAGATAGCAATAATTTCATGAAAAATAGATTATTCTATTAAAAGAGAAAAAAAATGTAAGGCAATTACAGCTTTTTGTATGGAATAAAAATAAATTTATTACAATTTTTTTTTAATTTCAAATAAAATTTAATGATAAACAATTGATTTATCAAAAAACAAACAAAAATATGACTTTACCTGAGACAATTATTTACATATTAAATCTAAAATAAAATAAAATAAAATAAATCAATTATGGATATTTACATTTTAATAACTGATTAAAAGTTTTAAGTATATTATCTGCTCTTGATTATTTCAGTAATTCCGTTAATTTTTAATCTTTTCGCTCATAAAATTAATTTTATTAATTATTTATCCTTAATAGTGTTTATTTTATTACTGAAATTGCAGTAATTCATACCAGTTGTACTTCCTAGTACTGCAGATCAAAATAAAAAATAATTAAAAAAAAAATAATCCTAAATATTTTATTCATTTTAAGAGATACCTATAAATTGTTTTCACCTGTAAGATCTCTTAACAATTGATCATTATTTTCACTTCACCTCTGCTTTTGTTGTTGTGGTACTTAAATATTCTTTGTTTGTTTCTCACGAATAACTTAAAAGATTTTTATCTTGCTTAAACTTATTTTTTTTTTTTTTTTCAAGCCTAAAATAACGGAATTGTACAGTTTGTTGTTTTAACAACCATTAAAAATTTTGACAAGGAAGAAAAAAAAAATCCTTTCACAATTTATTTTTATTTTTAATTCATCATTAAAGTGAAATCTTATGAGTTCCCCTAAAGCATTTCATTCTAACCTACTTAAAATAAAAATTTACAAATACTCTACTAAACTAGCCCCCATGTTCCGAATTCCGTTTGAATATCTTTTTTTTTTTTGTTGCTTACATTGCAATTTTGTTATTTTAAAAATTATAATTTTATAAACAGATATTCATTGTTATTTTTTTGAAAGCAATAATATCTAGAATAATTAGAAATTAACCTTTTTAAAAACTTTTAATGATTTTACAATTTAGACTATTATAATAATTTATATAAGTTGTAATAATATTTTTATCTATTATAATAATTTAACTTGTAATAATATTTGAATCTAAAATAATAAAAAAAAATTCTCCCTTCTCTCCTCAACATTTCATTACAACGATGCATATCATTTGCATAACTTTAATCTTATTTGTGTGTTTATATTCATTACCCACAGATTAAATAAGTTACTGGAAATAAATTAGAGATTACCATATTTTTGTAGGCCAAATTTATACGCTCCTAATCTAATTTTTTGTAAATGTAAATTTAAATGTATTTTTTTTTTATAATTTCGATTTTAATAAAATTTTAAAAATAAATTTATATTTAAAATGGCATAATTTAATTTCAACAGTTAATCTCCAATAATTATTGTTTTTCATAACTACTTTTTCCTGTTTTTAGTAGTTTGTTATTGAATTTTTCAATATTAATTCATTCAAAATTAAAAAAAAAAGTGAATTAATTAATATTTTGTTTTTAGCAACAAATGAATGTTATTATAATTCCTTCAAAAAGTTCTTGTGAAGCAATTGAAACTGTTCTGATAATCTGTGTTACTTGTTTTACTAACCGCATTTAAATTCCCACGTAATTAATCTTCAGGCAGAATTTCAGACCAACATTTGTAATTACGGGAAAATTTGAATCAAGCAAACTTGTGTGGTTCAACGGGTCACTAAAATTGCTTTCGCCAAAACAAAAACCACTCACAATATCTTAATAACTTATTGTCAGAAAATCTTCAAACAAAAAGCGAAAAAATAATTTGAAAAATAAGAGGTTGACATACAGAACCACCCATGAAAGAAAAATGTAATAAGTAACATAAAGAACATATCTTAAAAAACACATAAAACATAATTTTCGCCATATTATTACGACGACTTCAAAATTAATTAAAAATAATAAGTTATTCAAGATAATAAAAGCAATACTATAAAAGCTTCGGAAGCACCTAACAATATCCACAACGTCATAATATAACAATATTTAATGAAATTTAAAAAAAAATAGAAATAATAATTAGTGATAAGAGCATTTACGATGTTTTCGTAATTGAATAAACCAATAAAAATGGTCCTTTTTAAAATAAATATTAAAATTAACGGTACGACAAAAGTTTAAATACATTGATGGCTCTCAAACCATAACAATGATACGTAGCTTTCATTTTTACAAAAAAAAAATTGAAATAAATAAGGTTTAAAAAATTAAAAATGTTTAGCATAAAGCCTTTTTTTTGTTTTTTCAAAAAAATGTTCATTTTTAATTTTGGTGAGAATAATAATAATAATATAACACCGTGAGTTACCAATGAATCGTCAATCAAAACAAAAACATTTCACTTTGTATGAGAAGCCCCCCTCTAATGGTCACAGGTGAGGTTAAAATAGAAGTGCACAGTATGCAACTTTTTATTTAAATACAGCCTTAAACTTTACGCCATATAAAAAAAACTGGATAACATTATTTTAAAAGATAAAGATGTAAATAAATAAAAAATCAATGAAAATAATTTAACCTCCCAAAGCAAAAAACTTTTAAAATAACTTTGGCAGAAACGGCGTCACTGGTCGTCATGGCTGCGGCGAAAGCGTCCAACTCCTTGTGGTAAGAAGGAAAAAAAGTGTCTTAAACTCTATATTTCTAACGTATTTCTTCCCGTTAGATTCAAGTAAAAAGGTGTCCGGATAGGAATACAATTTCAAACTTACCGCAAAGTTGAATCGAAACGTTTTAGCTTTGTAACTCCATTATCCTCAGAAGAATAACATTGTACAAGACGCTCCGAGCGCAAAAATCCAAGTCTGCCGCTTAGTGGAAGAAGAACGCGGCATCGCCTTAGGCCACGCCTCTTTCCCAAACGGCCAATCAGGAAGGGAAAATGGAACACGTGATCGTCTCTTCAAAATGCCTTCGCATTTCGGCTATTATTCGGCTTGCAGAAGTCATTCCTGCTAAAAAATAAGTTCACATTAATGATTCAAGATTAAAAGCAGCTTCTAATCGAGTTCAAAAGAACTCTAATCGAAGATTTTACGATTTAGTTGCTCTTAAAAAGTTAAAGCTTTGTATGAATTTGATCCTATCATCCTATACTGTCTTAAAAATTCATTGAACTTTTTAGCTAGCTTTATTTTTGTTATTAAAGGGTAACGTCTGACATTCAAGGTACAAATAAATTTCACAGTAAAAAATAAACAAGTTCTACAACAGCGAAATAGATTGCTGTAAATAAATAAGGAAAAAACCCAACCCAAAATATGATGATACATATCCCTTCGTCACGTACTTAAAGAGGCATTTAAATTTTTATTCGTAGTTAAAGTGATGTCATCTAAGGAACGTGAAATCTAACGAAATTCTCGGAAGGTTATTGTTGAACATTTGAAACATACTGGAACTAGCCTATAATCCGTCTAAGAAGGTAGTGCACTACAACCTCGTTTATCCGGACTAACTGGGACCAAAGGCAATCCGGAAAATCGAAAATCCGGATAATATGGGTAATAAGCATGACAAATCCTTAAATAAACAAACTTACCGTTTATTACGATAAAAAACTATGTTTTGTAGCTTCAACGCCCTGTGACAGTTTAGTAAAGCTTTCTTAAACTCGACAAAAAGCATTTTATTACCATAATTTATTTTACAATCTATGCAGGAACTGTACATTTAATCAAAATAAAAAGCGAATGTTAGGCGTACTTATAGTTATGTTCTTGTTATCGTAGTTAAAATTATTATCTACGTGAACATTAAATAAAAAAAATAAAATGTCTACAAATCTGATCCGGATTATACGGAGATCCGGATCAACGAGGACCGGATAAACGAGGTTGTAGTATACTTCAGTAAATATGAAATTCTGAAACTAATATCTGTCTAGCAACTTTTTAAGGAACTTGAAAACTACCGAAATTTATTTCTTTTATATGTTTCTTTTACCAATGCGCCTAAAATTCTGAAAACTTAAAAATGAACTTGTGAAGCATCTGGGATTTCGATTTTCTTGTTTTTAATTTTCAAAATATTCGACATTTAGTTAAATTAAAACTCAACAACAGTCAATTTTTTGGAGGTTTTTTTCGAGGTATTACTCGGTATTTTCAACTCAAAAAAATTTGATGAAAACCAGAAATGATAAAAAAATTTGTAAAATAATGATTTGTATTTAATATTTATTATTAGTGCAACAGTTAATTTTTAAAAAAGTAATTTAATCTCTCACATTTTTTATTTTTTTAAAACTTCATTGTTGCACTAATAAATATTTTAAATACAAAACTATTTTACAATTTTACAATTTTTTTTATTTTTTCAGGTTTTTGTCAAATTTTTTTGAGTTAAAATACCGAGTAATATCCAAAATTAAAATATCCAAAAAAATGACTTTTATTTAGTTTTACTTTAATTAATTACAGAATATTTTGAAAATTAAAAACAAGAAAATAGAAATCCCAGATGTTACACAAATTCATTTTTAAATTTTTAGAATTTAGATGTATTGCAAAAAGAAATATATAAAAGAAATACAAGTTTGCAGTCGCCAACTGTTGCTTGAGTCAGGATCTTAAAGACAAAGTTTTGGCGATTTCGACCCAAAATTCCTTAATTAGTTCTGATATATAAACAAACATCAATCTCCTTTTTTAGTATCCTAAACTTACGTCTAAAATTTCAACTTCCTAGGATATGTAGATTTGAGTTATCTTGAACAAAGATGGTGATTGCATTGTATCTTTTTTTATTTTTAACTTAAAAAGCAAAATTTACTATAAAACAAACTGACAACGAAGATATTACCGTCGTGGGACGGACAGAACTAAAGCACAAGGATTTAGGCTTAGATAGAATGAATACTTTTTCAGGTATGCAGTAGGAAGTTCACATATTAGTGCAAGATCTTATGTCTAATTATGTAATATATTGCTTAAAAAAAATAGTCTTAAAATTCTATTGGTTCTTGTCCATCTACTTAATACTATTATCCTGAATGGTTGCTAAAATTTATTT
Organism: Thereuonema tuberculata; assembly: GCA_023159025.1. Classification (NCBI taxonomy): domain Eukaryota; kingdom Metazoa; phylum Arthropoda; class Chilopoda; order Scutigeromorpha; family Scutigeridae; genus Thereuonema; species Thereuonema tuberculata. The sequence goes on along the minus strand of JAFIDM010000007.1, from coordinate 22,797,225 downwards.
TGAATACGGATGAATTAAAAATAAATGAAATCATTGGTTCTCACAAGTGGAATCATACTACAGGTTGACGTTCAAAAATCCGGCCATCGATAATCCGGTTCCTTCCGATTTCCGGCATGGATTTCAGAGCTCAAATTCTGTAGAACTGTTTATTCAGTTGATCTAAAATTCTGTAGAACTGTTTTATTTGGTTGAACTAAAATTCTGTAGAACTGTTTTATTTAGTTGAACTAAAATTCTGTAGAACTGTTTTATTTAGTCGGTGAACATTAACATTTCATTTGCTTTTCATTTAGTGTTTAATTTTCTTTCTTGAAAGGACTATAAAGGCAGTCATTTTCTATTAAATATAAACAGCATGTAGAACCATAAAAAAATCCGGCACTCATCAGGTCCGGAAGTTGCCGGATTTCCGAATGTCAACCTGTTCAGAGGTTGTACACTTCATGACGGCCATCTTTGTTAAGTTATGATACAGGATGGTCCTGAAAGGTCCGATGCAGCGTAAACAAATAATGAAAAAAGTCCTTATCAACAAAAGGGTGCCGAAATGCTTTATTCAGATGTTACAGAATGATTAACACGTACGTATGTATGTACTTATTACACCGTTAAATGAGGTGTTCGAAGTGGCTTCTACCAGCAGCAACATAAGCCTCACAAATTTGATGTTTGCCGGAGACTCAAATATGCCATGGGCACCTTGAATCGTTATTCTATGTAATTTAATTTAACTTCCAGTCGAAGTAGTAGTAGTCAATAAGCTACACATAATACAGTCGAGCCCCGATTATCCGCGGAATTGGGTGCAAGGGCTTCGCGGATAACGAAAAACGCGGATAACCCGAAAAAAGACTAAAAATGAGGTGTAAACACGAAAAAAAAAATATTTCATCATTGAAAACTACGTTTTCTTGTACAAAAAACATAGTATGTAAAACTTTTTAATATGTACAATAAAGCAGAAACCTTTGCTCTAAGGTTGGCATCCATAAATTCCGAGAAGTCCTATAGGATCACGATGCACAACAAACCTGTCAGTAATTTTCGACCTTCGCACTGTAGGGCCTATTGTATTTTCCCTGTTGTTGGCTTGGATTAAAATAGGTTTTTTATGAGGTTCGTAATTAAAAAATTTTCGCGGCACTCGCGGATAATCGGGGCTCTACTGTACTTCTATTTTCATACTTTTTATTTTTCATATTTTTGTTGTTCTGCAGGAAAATAAGACCTAAAGACAATGTGAAATTGTCGGAGGATTTGAAATCATTTTTAGTGTTAGATTTCTAATATTTATATTAAAAGAAAGGAGAAATCATTTTCTCTTTTTTTTACCCCTTTTTTTTTAAAGTCGTTAAGTCAAACTCGAGAAAAAGTATGTGTCTACAAATTTTCAAATCTGCCGCCATTTTTCTAAGCGAAAATTTAAAATAGATTAGCAATACATTGTTGGACTTACAAAGAAATGAAATGTAGACGTTGTACAGATTTTTTTTTTGCCACCTACCAGCGCAAATCCTTCCACAGGGATCTACACGGAGAAATATTAACTAAAAAGACTTATTTCAGTAACACCATTCACCAAACCAAAACTACTTGTAGGGAAAGGGGCGGTTATTACGCACGGAGATAGACTGCTATATTAATTTTATAAAACCTCATTTCTTATAGAAAAGCAAGCTAAGAAGAAATATTGCTTCAAAAATAAAAAAAAAAAAAAAGTCTTAAGCTTTCTAAGATGGATTTCAAAACTTTTCTATTTAACTGTATAATCAAGTGTTGAAGATAAATTGTTCCTCTCATAGATAATTACAGTTGACGAAATCAATTTTATAAAAATGCAACAAAAAATTCATATTGGAAGAATTCTACTCTGCTGATGCCAATTTCGCAGAAATAATAACCTACTAAGAAAAACCTCTTTTCATACAACTGCACCCTTTAGGTACTGCAACATTCGACTGCTAAGGGTCGTTTAAGGGCCTAATTATTCCCTCCCCTTGTGTTTAAGATCTTGCGCAACAACTATTTACCCCTATGTCCTGCAGATATTTTGGAATAAGCATTTTTAACCCACAGACCTCGTAGAGGTCTTTGCAGTGATTGTAGTAGAATCTCAATGAGATGCTCAGGTGTTGTTTTGCCCTTCATCCAAGGTCCCACCGCGACCAGCATCTCTTCGGCCAAACGTACAATTGGTTTGGATTTAAAATAAATAAGTTTGAAGTTCATATAGAAATGTTGTGTTTTAATTTGAAAAAAAAATATAAAAACTTCGCCTTGATAAACAGTATATTATAGAAAGTAGGTAAGAGTACATACAACAGTATATGAATTATAATGGGAGGATTTAACGTGTGTGAAACATTTATTAAGGTATACAAAGGAATAAAAACGCAAACAAATACAAAAAAAAAAAAAAAAAATCACGAGCTGCATTTGGATATTTTGTTATCGGGAATCCAAGACAGACCGTTCTAGATTTATTAGCCATCTTCAGTCAGATTTACCCAGTGGATACGAAAAAACAAACAAATCTTAAATGTCTATTTTGAAATTTGATATACGATTTATGTACGGAAATTGAAATCGAAATCTAAAATAGAAATCCTATCTCTATGCAGAAGAACTTTATGTAGCGTGAAATGTATTAACGGTCATTTTATGTCTAACCCTTCTAGAAATACCAAACACACTACAGTTGTTTCATTTTCGTCCGCAATCCTCAAATAAAACAACTGAATTCAAAACTGATAAAAAAATATATTTAACTAGTTTTTTTTTTTTTTTTTTTTTAATGGTTACATCTGAATTAACTGTGTAAAGACCATCTTATTAAAAATTACAAATGGTTACAAGAACTACATTTAATGTGCAGAAAAAGTAACGAAACCAAAGACTGCACGTAAATAAACAAAACACGCCTTTGAGTTCGTCAACAGAGGGAATCAGAAACGGCCGTTTCGCCTTTATTGGAGACTCATCAGCCCGATTCACCCTCTGATGACAAACCCAGAAATGCGTGAAAAAGAATTGGAAATCATGTTCGCTCCCAAAAGTGACTCCCGAACAAAGTACACAACAATTAAAAATTAGTGCCAAAGTGTGCATAAAAACCCTTCGACCTAACAATCGTTAGGATACAAAGGTATTTAATTATAATTACAAGAACTTTGTTCGGGAGTCACTTCCGGGAGCGAAGGTGACTTCCATTTCTGTTTCACGAATTTATGGGTTTGTCATCAAGGGAGGGTGGATTGAGCTGATGAGTCCCTAAGAAGGACGAAACGGCCGTCCCCAATTCCCTCTGTTGACAAACTCAAACGTAGGTTTTGTTTATTTATGTGCAATTTTCAGTTTTCCTTTCTTAATTATAAATGATGTAAATGAATACAATTAAAGTCTTTATAAATTATGATTAATCAAAATATATTTCACCACAGTGGCGTATTTAAAGAGGGCTAACTTAAATTTTATCAATTCCCAAACTTTGTTGTAGGCGAAGTAATGAATTAATACACTTAAGCAGAAAAAATGTACAGTTGCATTTTTTTAATTTTTTTTTTTTATTTTCCTTGCGATTTTGTTTTTGAATCAACATAATGTCAATTTAAAGATCGTTTCATCACCTATCCAATGATACCACTTAAGTGTGTCCCTTCAAAACCAAGACAATAACAATAGAACAATATCCTAAATTGATAAAATCGATGAAAAATCGAATGAGGGCCGTAATTAAGGCTAGAGGAGGGAATACCCGTTATTAATAAAATATTGTTTTATAAATGTTTGTATTGAATTTTCTTTTAATCACCATTTCCCAGGCTGTACGAAAACGAGGTTTTCTGGTAGGCTAGGAGATTCCTCCAAAAAGCACTCTGCTGAGACGCAATACACACTTAAGTGGTATCATTGGATAAGTGATGGAACGATCTTTCAATTGACATTATTTTGATTCAAAAATCAATTGCGAATCGTGAGGAAAATTAAACAAAAAGTAAAAAAAATGCAACTGTGCGATTTTTCTGCTCTCAAGTGTAGTTTGCGACCCAAAAAAGATTATAAATATCCCAATGCTTACCACACATCGCCTTAACATATATATTGAAGCTTTATTGCATATTTTTACTGTGATAATCAAAAGAATAAAAAAAAAAATCAACTGTCTAACCATACTTCCGAAACTGTTAAATCGAGAGGTCTGACATTTTATGATGAAGGAACAATTATTACTTTTCATTTTCCATTTACTTCTCTTAATACGCACTCCCAGGAAAAAAACAAATACCATCCTGTGTAAGAGACATGTCAAGAAAAATTAGTCCTTTCTGTAATAGAACAACTTGATAGCATCGTGAATGAAGAGATCCGATTCGTCCTGGATGTTTAAAATCGTTACTAATAAACACCTTCTACTGAGAAATAACTGAAAAGAAATGTTGGATGTTTATATGAAACGATACTCACGGATGCCGACAAGTAAACGGAGGCTGTAAATTCAGAGAAACAGAACAAACAATTGTTTCTTACTAGAATGAATCACTCCTGAAGATCTCCGGAAATGGATCAACGTCGGATGAACCACGCAGTTCCAACGAACCTTCTAGAAATTTCCTGCTCCATACATTTGTTAAATCCTCACACAAAAGCCTATATTTTCTTCTTCTTCAGTAATTATAACTTGACTACTTACGGCTTCTATTAATAAGTTCACCATAAAATAAGTAAACATGAAAAAAACAGCTCCAATTTTATACTTGTACACCAATATTTCGATGTAATTTTATCGATTACACCTTTTAACTTGCGAACTGGAAAGGCGTAAGATTTTGGAATCCTAAACAATCACACAAACTTTAGCTTTTACATGACTACTGAATTGTTGACTTGCGCATGACTTAAATGGATATTTATATTATTAGAATTATTGCATATTCCCGCGATATGAAATACATTCTTTCGCAATAATGCATTTTTATCTGAAAAAAAATCTGTTAATATCTCCTTTTTTTTTATCCATATGTTAATCTCAAAGCTTTAAAATATAAGCCTAGATTTTGTCTAATATATAAATTCTTAATTTACCGCGGAAGGGAAAAAATAAAGGCCTAGAAGTACAAAGCTTTATGATCCAATCGTACATAAGTGTGTACATCTGTGATTAAGGTAACCCAACAACCATTTATCTTACGATGCTGAAATATTAGATGTTTTAGAATAAAACATGAAAGATCTTTATCAATATTCTTCTTCTTTATACTCAAATAACCAAACATTACTAAAATATCTGAGTTCTTTTTGGGATCCCAAATGTATTTATGAGGAAGACGAGTTAATTTCTTGTCTTCTATCGTCACCTGAAGAAGTCTCTCGCTGAGGGAGATGAAATATAATGGAATTCAAGTATGAGTTATTTCAAATTTTAGTAATGTTTGATTATGAAAGACCTTTTTCTTCTAAAATCTCTCTTCTTTTCATTACTCCTGTTATACTTGTATTAAAAAAATTCAGCCTTCACCATTTTTTTAGTATTTAATTTGCTTTATTAAATACCATAAAAAATACGCAAATTTTTGAGGAGTTTTACGTTTTCTCTTTCTCAAGCAAACATACATCTTTTCCAAAAATAAGCATTTGTATGTTTGCTTGAGAAAGAGAAGACGTAACACTTCTCGAAAATTTGCGTATTTTGTATAGTATTTAATAAAGCAAATTAAATACTAAAAAAATGGTGATGGCTGAGTTTTTATATGAAAGATCTTGTTGATTTTGGATGAACCATGAAGAGCCCAGATCACGATAATTGCTATAAGAATATCAATTTAAAGGTCTTTTTAGGCTAAATCGCATTTGATAGTATGCTTAGGTTATAAAATGAACATCTTTTGACTCCGATACAGACTTTGCTTACGGAGATAAGGAGATAAAATCAAAAATCAGGCTATACGTATATTGTATTGTTAACTTGCTGGTGTATGATGTTTTGCTCTGTGTTATTTCTCCTCTAAATAGGCCCTAGGATTTCCCAATCCCACTATCAAATGATTATCAGGTAATCTTGCTCTAGAGTTAAGTCGAGCGAGGATTGGATTGACCTGCAGCGTCCGCTTCGTTCAGTTAGGCTGGTGATCTCAGCCTAATAGGATAAGTCTTCCCACCCTCGCATGACAATAAAGAAGTGATGACTTAACTTTTGACAAATGAAGCCAAAGCAGAGGTTCTCAAAGTTACGTTTTGCACGATTCTTTTTAAAGCGCCGTAATCACGTTAATAAACAATTATTTATCAAAAACAACAATAAAAAAACTAGGATAAATTAGGACTAATGACGATATTCAAAAGCTGGCTCACCAACTGTATTTCTTGTTAAGTATTCGTATCACGTCATTCGAAGAGGTGGGATTTTTAAATACTAATGGTAATCTTCAGAAAGAAACGCAATTGGGTTTCCTGCACTAATAATTAATCCATTCCAGTCGCACACTCCGAAGTCAGCATAGCGTGACAAACTGGGAGAAAGTCTTCCAATAAAACAAATAAAGACAATGGGCGTTTACATTTTTTTTGGACTAAATCTTCCTTTTCCGATTGTGTCATCGGAACCGCATCCGGTTTAGTCTTGGTAGGTCTGCAATTTGGAAGAAACCTTTTATAACTTCTCCTTCAATAAAAAAAAAGAATTTCAAGTAGTTCCTGCCACGAGCGACAACATCCTACGAATAATAATTTGTTCACGTCGATGTGATTAGAAATTCACCCTTTCTCTTCCTCTCTGCGAAACCTTATAATAAGTTTCCAACAAAAAAATAAAAGAAAGAAAGAAAGAAAGATTACACCTAATCATTTTCGTGATGAATCAAATGATAATTAGGCTTAGATATATAATTGGTATTTTAAAATAAAAAATCGAGAAATAAATTTTTAAAAATACATAAGGATAACTAAGTACTTTATGTATATCTTAAGTTTTCTAGCTCTTAAACTGAAGATATTTTTAACCTACTTTCCTAAGGAAAAGAGGGTTAATAGGATTTGTGCATGGTTATGATTGCTTAGGTATATACTTTCCAAATAAGCTTTTAAATCAGTGAAATGATCTTGAAATTTAACAGGCATATTTATGTGCAAGAGACTGACTCTTATTTGCTTTGATTTTTTTTTCCTCATATACTGGGTTGGTCAAAAAGTTCGTTCGGTTTTTTTACGTACGTTGGCTCTAGTAGCGCTTAGGTGTCTTTAACGTCATTCGATACCATTGTGTTAGATTGTATTGTGACAGCTTTCATATCAGTTTAAAACAAAAACTGATTAAAATTGGTGAATTTCGTGTAGCCAATTTAGTATTGAAGGTGGAAGACAATAACCAGGCAAGACCGTATGTTTCTTTGACTTCCAGACACAAAAAGTTACAGCTTAGCTGGGAAGTTCTGATTCATCCGCCCTATTCACCAGACATCGCACCTTCGGATTTCCATTGATTTCGGTCTTTACAAAATTCTCTTAATGGACAAAATTCAATTTTTTGGAGTAATTTTTTGCTCAAAGATAAAAAAAAAGGTGGAATTGTGAAGTTGCCTGAAAGATAGCAGAAGGTAGTGGAACAAACCATTGAAGACGTTATTCAATAAAAGAAGTGGTGAAAATGAAAAATGTATCTTTAATTTTTACTTAAAAACCGAACGAACTTTTTGGCCAACCCAATATAAATAAGACGAAATCGTGATTTCAATGACTGAGGACAAGCTGTCAGACCTTTTAAAGACATAATTTAAAGAAACAATGCGATTGGTTTCTTAAGAGAACTGATTGACTTCAGTCAGAATCTCAGAAAACGTTTTTGATTTTATACAAAAGCTTCAAGTACGTAAGGAACTACTTATTTTTCCGAACCAAAAGTCGTCAAAAAAGGAAGAGAACCCAAAGGGGTAGGATTGAAGAACAATTCAGATCGTGCTTTAAATATTCAAATATTTTTAATATTTTATTTTACCCTATCCCCCCCCCAAAAAAATAGAGTATTCAGACTGAACTGAAATAACAGAATTGTTCAAAAAAATAAAACAAAAAATGGAAAGTCATGTTAAAATCAACTAATAAGTAAATCATTAAATACGTAAATACTGTATACGTTTTAGCGGTGTTTCCTTCTCTTAACAGTCCATTTGTTAGAGGCTTCATGGCCCATAAGTTCATTCTCAGCACTTCAGGTCATGAATTCTTTCACTGTGCTGTAAGGAATTCATTTTGTCTAAGAATCGTTAATTCGTACAGAACTAGCCTATAAACCGCATGATTCACACCAGATGTCCTCCCACAGCGTCACGTGGTCATTGCGTGACGATGCGAAATGATGGACAACGTTTCGTATCAAATGGTTGACTTTTCTCACAATAAGTTCAGATCTGTCACTGTGAGTGTCTGTGTTCAGTGGCGTAGCTGAGAAGCCCGTCCTAGGCGCTATTGTTCAAGGGACGGCAAAGTGGGTACCAGATAAAAAAATATTTTAAGTAATTTACACCTAATCTGGTATTGTGTACGTAACTTGATACCGTACCGTACCGTATCAGTGGTACCGTATCAGTGGCGATGCCATCGAGATCTTAAATATTGGATTGGCCAATTAGTTCGTTCTAATTTTTTACGTATGTTGGCTCTAGTAACGCTTAGGTGTCTTTAACGTCATTTGACACCATTTTGTTAGATTGTATTGTGATAGTTGTCGTATCAGTGTGCATTTAAAACAAAAACTGATCAAAATTAGTGAATTTTCTGCCAACTTTATATTGAAGATGGAAGACTATAAGCACGCGAGACCGCATGTTTCGTTATTATCAGGCAACAACTGTTACAGCTTGGCTGGGAAGCATCCGCCTTATTCACCAGACATTGCACCATCGGATTTGGTTTAATATGGTTTTAGCAAATTGTTTTTTGGTGTTTGCTGGTCAGTTCCATAAGTTGGCCCTTCCCGAATTTTCAAAAAGACGATTTGTTTTGTTTTTTTGTTGCGCAAGACAAATGTGGTCATCTTAGCTCCTGATATAAAATAATAAAAAAAAACAACAACAACTTCGCACTAGGAGAGAAACAGACTTGCAGCGACGCTCCATTTTTATAACGCAGTAAATCTCGATTTAACAAATGGAAAAGGTTATTGCCGAAAGTCCATTACATCGAATTTATTTTAAAAAAGTATGTATATTAAATGAAATTACAATATACAACTTACAACGCTTAATACTATTTATCCAATTGGTAAAAAAAAAAAAAATTCAAAACATTAAAAATAACCACATCTTCACACCAATACAATATATTCAATAAAATACATTTATTCAATATTTTAAAAATCACAGCAAATTTTCGGAAAGAAAATCTTCCTTCCTTTTTCAAGCCTATCCAAAACTAAACAATTTCCGACGGTAATCAATCATCAACATGAACATGAATTTTTATTGAAAGCATTTTATTGGTGTAAAGATGTGACGACTTGAAGAGAGTAGATTAGGAGGAAATATGAAACTTAATACAAAACATAATTAAATATACCTACCCCCCGAAGAACACGATTAATTGGTTCCGTGTTCTTTGAAACCGTGTTGTTCGAGACTACAAAAAACGGGATTCCGTTTCAAGTGTGAAAATAAAAAATAATCAAAATAATGAAAAAATAACTCGATACAATTGGTTAAAAATCTTTCAAATCAATCAATTGAAAAATAATTTTGGTTTAGAATTGGAAAACTATATGAAATATAAATTATTCAGTCAAATTAATTGGGAAAAATATAATTCTAAAACACTAAAAGTATTAAAAAGGTTAAAACTTCATTAATCGCTGATGTAATTGATGAGAATATTACTCTAAGTTTTTAACTACTGTAATTTTATATCAAATAATATATGTATTTTATTCTTTTTCAAAAGGATTACTCGAAAATCGTGTAGTTTGAAACCGTGTAATTCGGGGGAAGCTATCCGTGTTCTTCGAAACTCGTGTTCTTCAGGGGTTAGGTATAAATAAAAATGTAAAAAAAAAAAAAAAAAAAAAAAAGGAAAAATGTAACACAGATTCCATTCTTTCGATAATAATGTTAATCAGGCTAAACTCCGGATCCAAAAAATGGCGTATGTTTAGCTTGTTAGACAATGCTATTTCTGTATCCTAATTCGCGGTGGGAATTTAATGTTTTGTTATATTCACAACATTAAAATAAATTCTAATTTTACTGTTGCGAATATAAGAAAACATTAAATTTCTTAATTTAAACTTATTTCACGTACTTTTTTTTTTTTATTACTTTGATATTTTTACCTAGGGATAAAAGGAGTTTAATCTGGAGACTTTTTTTTTTTATTGTTCATATTAGAAAAACAGAAGTTTTTCTAAAAAAAAATAATACCCTTTAATAGTTTGGTTCTGAAGGAGGAGTTGGACATGATACTGTATAGATCTTTTTTTTTTTTTTTTTTTGAGGGATTTCCACAAAAACAACTTAATCGAGAAACTAACAACAGAAGTTGTTAGATTTGCGCACACCTTAATGTAATTAATATACATCTCCCGAAGAAGGCCCGAGGTTCCGGGCCGAAATATCAAGCAAACCTCACCCCGGAGTAGGAAAAAAAATCCCTCAAAAAAAAAGAAAAAAAAAATCTATACAATTTAATATTTTAAAAATGGGGCTTGTCCCATATTTTAATTTTTTTTTTCGATTTTTCCTTGTTATTTAATAGGAAATAGGGATTTCCCCCATATTGTAAAATTCGACATTTTTTTTAGCCGTTAAATCCGAAATCCGTTAAATCGAGGGTTTACTGTATTTATCAACAAGAATAATGTCGAAAGCCTCCGTACTGTTGTAAGAATCTGGGAAAATTACATAAAATCTTATTGAGAACTTTTTTTTTCCTTAAGATGCTAAATATTTTTAATGAAAAATCAAGGGTCAGTTATTTTAGTAAATCTAGAAATCTTAAGATTGAAGTGTTGTTTGAAATTCACAAGTTAATGATCCATCAAATAATGAAACTGAAACTCTAAAAGCGCTTCAAGCAATGAATCGAGCAATCGAAACTTATTTCTACAATGAAACTTCGATTCCTGATTTAAATTACATAAAAATCATTGATATGATTGAAAAACATTCAATTCATTTATGAATTAGAGAACTTTTAAGTGCATTAAATGTAATTAAGTTACTTAATTACACCTTTTATTTAGAATTTCGTCTTTGAAGCTCAACACTAAATCATCAAATGTATTTAATTGACTAAAAAAATCACATTTCCTTTGTAAGTTCCACAAGACAAAGAAACTGTCCTGATTTACGATGCTTTTCTTTTGATCTTGGGACATACATTGTGAGAAAAACAAGGGGCGTGTCAAGGTATCAAAGTTTTCCCCGTGATATCTTCCTGATGTGTTATAGTCTCTTCTTGTCTCACAAGCACAGGAGGTATGAGGATGAAACATTGGATAACTATAAAGGGAGGAAAGTGGGCAAGAAACAGGACATTTGTTATACTCTTGTAGTCAGTCACTTAAGGGAATTAGAATATTTAGAAATTTAAGCCAATTTTTCTAATGCACGAAACTAAGATACGAAAGACCTTACAAATCTTCAACCCGATGTAATCTTTACTGCTCAATCACAACTTAATGTCTCATTTCATACAATGAAAACGTTTTACTAAGAATAATGAAAGAAAGAAAGAAAAAAAGAGACAGTGAAATTATTCAGCTAAAAAAAAAAAGCTTTAAACTGCTTTTCATTGTAAAAGCAAGTGTAATTTAATATTCACGTCACTGAAGTATAATTTGTTTCTTTTTTTTCTTCCTGAAACCTTTGCATAATGGATTCTATGACTCTGAAACGGAATAACAATAAGCCAGCAGTGATGTCTCATAGATGCTTGTGAATGTATGCCACTTTTTTGTCTTTCTGCTAGAGGGCGCCCCCCTCTTTCACTTTGACCTCAGAAAACCAGGTCTCTGAATGCACGTGTTTCGAAATGTTACAAAAGAACTCTTGGAAGGTAGAAAAAGAAATAATATTTCAATTGACCAAAGACGAATCAGATTATATTATATAATACTGTTACAAGAAAGGGTATTTAAATTAATAAAAATATAAGTAAGTAAATAAATCACTATCCGATTACAAAAATATAATTCGTAAATTGAATCTTCAGTAAAGAGTTAAGTCTATAAATAGGAAAAAAAATATTAAGTACAGTGAAGCTCGATTATATCGCGATCTTTCGGATCCAAGATCTCGAAGATCGCGATCTGCCCGAGATTTTTTTTTAACTTCGCGATGTTAAATGTCGTATACTCGAACCCTATTATCTCCCACACGATTCCAAATCGATTTAACATTGTCATTTCCCGATTACCTACATCATTCAGAGCGATGTGAGAGAATTTTATACGGTACAGTGCAACTTGGATAATTCGAACGTCTTTAATTCGAAATCGTGGTTAATTCGAAGATTTCTCTTAGTCCCTTGAATTTCTTATTAAATCAATGTTAAAAAATCGTGGATAATTCGAAGTTTTTTATAAAAAATTTCGAACCATAACGACTTTTCGGCGTTTCATCGTTAAGAAATTCGACACGTGACAATTGAAATCCCCTTCCCGCCACCATTCGACAAGTGACGCTTCAGACGCCAATCGAGCTTCCTGCTGTCAGTGTCGGCATGTCTTTCAGTAAACCACGCATGTACAAGAATTTAACGTTCACTGAAAAGGTCGCCGTCATTCGCGAGGTGAAAAAGGGTGTGAAGAAGAAATGCCAAATCGCCAACGAGTACGGGATAGCGCCAAATTTCGTCGGTACATTGAAGGACAAACCAACGTAAGTGAAGCTGTTTTCCGTTCACTAAACATGCTTGATGATTTTGCTAACCTTAAGCGACTGAATTCTACAAAATAATCAGACACAGTGGCGTACCAACGCCTTTGGGGGCCCGGGGCGGGAGTTGTTGTGGATGGGGGCCCCCTAGTCTGACTTTTACAACCAAAAAAAAAAAAAAAAAGGTCCTCTTGTCTGGATGGGGGCCCCCCTAGTCTGACTTTTACAACCAAAAAAAAAAAAAAAAAGGTCCTCTTGTCTAAATGGGGGCCCCCTCCAAGGTGGGGGCCCGGGGCGGACCGCCCCCCCCGCCCCCCCCTTGGTACGCTACTGATCAGACATTGCACAATTTTTTGAAAAACTATAATTTTCTGTATTGAATGTAATATGTACTGTAGCTTACATAATATAAATCTTATTTTGTTTACATACATACAGTGTTTAAGTCTTTCATACCATGATCTTTCTGAATAAATATTTACTTATTGACAGAATAATCTTTTCAAGCATTCAGTGGACCTGAAATTAAAGTTAAAAGATGTAACTTGTTTAATTCGAAATCTTGGATAATTCGAAGTTTTGTAGTGGCCCCTTCAGCTTCGAATTATCCAAGTTGCACTGTATTTATAAATACAGTAATTATAAATCATTAGGCTACCTTTTCAACACTTTGATAGGTTATATTAGCCAAAATCTTCATATTGTATTTCTGTTTTCTTATTTTGGTATTTTGGTTAAACGAAAAAGTCCGCGATTCTGGTATTTTTTTAAAATATATATTTTGCGCATTTTCGTGACATTAGGGTGGGTGTAGAGTCTACGATTTTCATACTTTTTGGGCGAAAATATGGTAAATTTTGCAATTTTACAATTATACACTTTTTCCAAAATAGAAGGGGTCCAAGACCAAATCGCGTTATATCCGAATTCGCGATATAACCAACCTTGTTATAGCCGAGCTTCACTGTAAATAAATAAATAAATAAATAAATAAATAAAAATAAATAGTTTGATCAAGAAAACTATTAATTGGATTCAAAATCATTTTAAAAATTAATTTTTGAGTTAGGAACCAAGTTATTCAGTAAAGAATGGTGAGTCTAGTCCCTTCCGTTAAAATTTCAGCTTTCTCTGATATTTGGTTGTTGATCTATGTAATAAAGGGTCTTTAGAAAATAACATATGTCGGAAGCTTTTAACTCTGCCTCATTAGCTGTAGGTCCAATAGTATCAAAGTTATGATTTACCTTTTAATACTTTAAGCTATCATTAAAATTTCAGTTATCGAGGATAATTAGTCTTCGGATTATTTCGACGATTTTCAGAAATTTTTCTGTTCGACTCCTGTTCTCTTCAATGCAGTTTGAGAATTCTAACATATAACCTTCTAAGGTAATTATTAAGATATAAAGAACAAAATCCTAAAAATAAAGGAAATCTTAATACAGTAAAACCCCGATTATCTGAGTTTCCGCTTTAACCGAGCTCTCAAATATTTCTAGGATTTTTTTTTCGCAAATCAATTTTCTTTCGTCTAGTCGTATGACCCCCTACCTGGAATCGGGGAATGGTTTCGACACCAACAATCCTGGGTTATCCTTAAAAAAATGCCGAAACATTGCTGCAGAGAAACGCCCAAGTAACGTAAAACAAAAAATAATGAAGGACTTTTTTAAATAAAAGAACTCTTTCAATATGAATTGCATGTGGTGTATCTGTATAACTTTTGTATTTGTTAAAATATACATTTAAACCTAGACGATTTATTTTATTTACAATTTTCGGTTTAACCGAGTTTTTCGGTTATCCGAGTTAGTCTTGGTCCACATTAACTCGGATAATCGAGACTCTACTGTAATGTACAAACTGCAATAAAATCTAAAACTTAAATTTAACTTATCATAAAATATATTATAAATAGAGGCAATTAAAATAACATGCAGTAACTAAAACAAAATATATCAAAATAACAATGAGAGAATATAGAAAGAGAGGTATAAATTCTTCACTTGCCTCCATCTCACTGGTGTATTTGATCTTGTTTCTTAAGTTTTGCTGTTGAATTTACCTGAAATACATCATGAACTTTTAGAAAGGGCCTTGCGATATAAGCAAACTATTGTTTGTTTATTGTCCTAATTCCCTAACCTTACAATATGAATAATTAGATAAAGCGTAGGAGGGAGGGTGTGTGCATCTTTATCTACTAAGATTAGACTTCAAAGTCAATTAAGAGACCACCAAAGATTCAAAAAAAAAAAAAATTAATGCTAGACTTTTCGTAGCGTTAATTAAGAAAGACACGCCCTTTCAACAGGGTGTTACCGAATGTCTCGCTTTCATACTGGTTAAATTCGGACAATTCTGTAATACAGTGGTTTCCAAACTGCCCGAGGCAATCTCAAAGGATGTAAAAAGAATGAAAACTATCAGTTATTGAAATTTTAAGTTTTCTTTTAAGAGTAACAAATGTTTAGTTTTTTTTTAATTTACAGCGCGTTTAAATTTTCTTTTATCTTCTGTGACTGCTGTGACATCTAGCGGTTATATTGTAATATGTTGATGTAAGTAGCAGTGTTCTGTCAATGCCTCACTAAGATCCCCCAAGTTCTGTATACGGAATAGAACTATATCCAGCTGACTTTACCACTTCCGGGTAAGCAGTGACATCTAGTGGCTGTATTATGATTTAGCACAAGCATAAAGCTCTAACTAAAAGTTTTGCTTCTCTTATTAGAAATGGCAATTAAAAATTTGGAAAAAATCTTTACAACCTAACAATAATTTTTATTGTGATTAGCTTTTTTTTAATATTATTATTATGATTTGACTTACAATTCCAAATAAAAAAAAATTAAAAATGAATAAAAATAACAAATAGAGCTATTAACTTAAATTTTGTTTTTGTTTGCTATTTTATTATGTTGCAATTTATTTGATTTTGCTACAAACTAATTGGTTATAACTAAATGTAACAGTTTAACTATTAGCAGAAATAATACGAAAGTCACAAACATGCACACACACGTATGTATGTGCTTGCTTCTACGAATGTCCTACGTTTGAAGATTCTCTCACCCCTTTTTTTTTGATTAATTTCAGAGAATGGGAGGGGGGATTTCGAAAAGGGTTTTCAACGAAAAGTTTGAGAAGTACTGAAATAAAGCAACAACTTTTACTTTTAAAATGATTTAGAGAGTTAATGATACCCGGAGATAGACCAGTGGTTTTACACCGAAGATGGATGTAGGCCCAATGAAGTGGGGAATTGTTGATGGATGACCATCGGTTTAAAAGGGTGAGAAGATCCTCCATTTGTGGGAAAATGATTCAATAGATTGCCTCTAAGAGAAGCAGCTCCGTGTAGAGATCCGGTCTTGATCCAAAATAACTGAGAGGAACTCTTTTATCTGCCTACGATGCAGTCTAAACAAGTCGTTCAAAGAGAAAGGCTTAACATTGAAGGGAGACAAACAGGTTCCCAACAGGGGGAATATCCATGAGGACCCTCTCAACAGGGGGTCTGTCCATAGGGAGTATAATCACAGCTGTTATAAAAATCAAATTAATATTTCAATTTTAATATTTATATCCGCATGATAATTAGCTACAATTATTAAAGATTTAGTCACAACTAATGTAAACGTTTCTTTCTGTCCTTTAATATGCTTTGAAGAGACAAAATAATGTTTCAAAAGTTTAGAATTCAATTTTATGTCGAAATCAGTCTATCTGTCCGTAAGTCGATCCGACTAGTTTTAGATTGTACGAGATCATTAGGCAAGAGTGAAATGCAAACTAACTTTTCCATCTTATCTCTAACTAAAAAAACACAATACATAAAATAAACAGTATTTCTATCATTTCGAAAACCATAGCTGTTGTGTCTGGCTGGTGAAGCTTCCTGCGAAGCCAGACGAAAATTTCACCTACAATAAATTCACAGCGGTGAGTGAAGGTCCAGACTTCGCTGACTGCTTTAATGGCTTTTTCAATGAATTTGCTTCATATCATTAATCAGTAATGAAGGTATTGCATTTTAGATATAAAGCTTTGATCCATAGAAATGGATTTTTTTGAAAGAAATTTATTAGAAATGGGATCGTGTAAAAATGGTTTTAGAACAGGTTTTGGTAAATTTTTCATTTTTTTTTTCATCATTATTGGGTGTTGAAATGCCAAAGACTCCCATTGTGCAATCCTGAGAAATCAGATTCATGTTGTTTTCATTAAGATTTCTTTAGGAAATACAATTAGAAGAATTCATAACAAGACAAGTTACAGAAAGAACTTCTATTTTTCCTATTTTTATATTGTTCCTTGTAAAATAAAAAGAATTTTAAGGAACTTATAAAAAGTAAAATAAAAGGTTTTTTTTTTCTGAAGTAATAACATTTTAAACAATACACGAATAATCATATGAAAAGGAATTAAAGACTTAGGTTGATAAAT
Organism: Thereuonema tuberculata; assembly: GCA_023159025.1. Taxonomy (NCBI): domain Eukaryota; kingdom Metazoa; phylum Arthropoda; class Chilopoda; order Scutigeromorpha; family Scutigeridae; genus Thereuonema; species Thereuonema tuberculata. The sequence goes on along the minus strand of JAFIDM010000007.1, from coordinate 22,779,913 downwards.
AATATCTAATGAAATCTTGGAGTTTCATGTTTTGTTTCAATTCTTTCCTGTGATCTTTGTATCTACCTGTCTATTTGTCTGTGTATCTATCTATCGATCTATATACACTGATCATAAATATTTAGTAGTGTAGATTATATTACATAATGTGCCCCTATATTAATAATAAACACGTGAATATAATTTTGTGTTAAAGCATAAATTTAAGGGCGACCCAAAATAATAAAATAATAATAATAATAATAATAATACAGGACCAAATCATTCCCACACTCAACTACAAGAAACACATTCTACACGACGCAAACACACACGACTACAGATGCAGGAAATGCCACACTACACATGAGACGATCGACCACATAATATCTGGCTGTCCCCTTCTGTCCCAAACAGACTACCTCCACCGACACAATCAGGTAGCATCGATCGTTCATCAACAGCTAGCACACAAACACCCACTTATTAAGAACACGGTCCCATACTACAAGTACACACCACAAAGCGTACTAGAGTCACCCTCACATAAGCTGTACTGGGACCGTCCCATTCACACAGACAAAACTATACACCACAACAGACCTGACATTACACTTGTTGATAAGGTCAACAAACAGACCTACCTCATTGATATTGCAGTTCCCATCAGCAAGAACATGCAGAAAACTCACGCTGACAAGATAAGTAAATACACAGACCTAGCACACGAGCTCCAGAAGCAGTGGAGGCAGGACCGAGTACGTGTTGTACCCATCATCCTGTCCGCTACTGGTCTGGTGCCTCTTACATTGCATCACAGCCTCAGCACACTAGGATTTCATAAAAACACTTATGCACAACTCCAGAAGGCTGTGGTACTCAACACAACACGCATAGTTAGGAAATTTATGGACACAAGCACACATCCCTAACTATTCTTCCAAATTTTTTTTTTTTTTTAATTCACTTGGCAATATGTGCTTTGGTCCTTGACCCGCCATATTGTCTTAGCTGGGGAATCCCATGGTTTGAAACTTTTTCGATATAATAATAATAATAATGAATAATACTAACATAAGGAAAAATAAAAAAAAAATAGGAAAAAAATAAAAAAAAGTTAGGAAAATAAGAAAAACAAAAACAAAAACCCACGCGGACATTCAGAAATAAAGATTAAGAGAAAAAAAAATAAGATGTAAGAGTTTGAACAGACAATCTTCAGTATGAGTCCGAAACCTTAACCATCAAGCTATAGCTGACAACTGAAATGAGATGGTTGCATTTCTAATATTTAAGCTAATTGTGGAAATCCAATGAAAACAATGCCAATTATCTCGAACATGAAAATACCCTATTCCTACGGTGTTTGGGCCTCTGAACACGATGGTGAAATCCGTTTGTCGACCCGACCTTCCGTTCGGGAGTTGGTAGGGGCGGAATATATGCAACATCCTAGTATAATTTTACTGATATAATCTTATGTTTTTTATTCTTACAGTGTCATTTTACATTCTTAATATCTAACCTTTTATTCTATTGATGGAAATTATAACAAAACTATACAGCACAATTATGAAATCAACATTAAAAAAATATGAATTATTTCTACCAATGGCACTTCATATGAATATTATTCTTTGATTATTTCCATCATAATGGGGTTTTTTTTTAATAGTAATTTGTTGTCAGGATATTTATTGCTGTTGATTTCCATTAATTCTATATTTTAAATTTCTATTTTTGTTTTAATTGATAAATCCATTACGACTTAAATAGAAAATATGATTGTGCAAATCTACGTGGATTTCTAAG
>JAFIDM010000007.1:22727961-22740038 GCA_023159025.1 Thereuonema tuberculata | reverse complement strand
GTGCACCTTGCCTTGTTTTCCAGACCTAATTGTAGAGCTTTGTACTTTCACATTCTCCCTACGTCGCTGTTGTCCACCATGCACCTGTCTTATGTATGGACTAAAGTGCACATAAAAATGTATAGATGTGAAGGTGATCCAGAACTTTGAAAACTCTAAGGATACAGAAGACATAGATGAATGCAATGAATCAGCAATAGAAAGTGAAAACTAGATTTATGATGGAGATTGTAATTGATAAACAGTTCTTTAGTAAAATACAGTAGATATATGTTTGGTATTTGTATTAATTTTGAAGTCTAATAATATCTTAGAATATGTAATTCAATTGTAAACTTAGCATTTATATATTTACAAATAAAAAAAATTAAAAAACAACACACTTTGCACTTTTGGAAAACAAAACCATAAATTCTTCATTTCAAAGCCGAATTTCTATGTTAAAGGTCAGCCGTACACAAAATACCCTAAGAACATGTTTTGTGTAGAAGTTATTACTGAATACTTTTAGTAATAGGTCACTGTGTCATAAATATTGTGTTTTACGTGTTAAACATGAAAAACCGGTACCATGTACGGCACAGCAGTCGGCCATTTTGTTTTTTGAGTATAAGATTAATCTGCCACTAGTGGCTACTGTCCACCATCCAAATACTGATTCTCCATGTTATAACGAAGAGATTGATACCACTCCCATGCTTGTATCATCAAAAATCCCACGGGACATAGATTTTTGTACACTTGCAAACCGACTATTAGCTTTCCCGCAGTGCAACAAGCTCTCAGCTCTTACAATTTTTTTTTAACGCCCTTTCAATGTAAAAAAGAGAGGTAAAATTTGGTATACGTCAACTCCTGATATACGTCAAGATCCTGAATAAATGATAAAAATTTCAAGGGAGGTTTCGATATGATAAACCTAACCATTCCCTTGTTAGACTGGTTTAAAGAAAGCAATGCAGGAAAGCACTACTTCGCAATGTGACATTGGAAATGCTACCAACAGTACATGGAAAGTCACTATTCGTTTAGTGAAAATGCATGTTTTCGAGGAACCCTTTCTGTTGTTAAGCGAGATTTGACTATCGAAGTAAAAATATTTTGGGCGAGCTTTATTTCAATCGATTTTATAAATAGTCTGTTCTAGAAGTTTTCAATTTCTAACTGCATTGTGAGTTTTCAATTTACAGTCATCCCTCGACTGACTTTACGTCGTGGTTCCGTTCTATCCGGCTCGACGTTTTCGATACATTAAATCAACATAGTTGTAGGGGTTGTGGACTTAAACGGTAATTAGTATGCTGTCCCAAACACTGTACATTTCACTGATATTGAATTATTAACAATTAATATTGATAAAAAAAAAACATTGATGAAATGTTTTGTTTTTTTTAATATTCACCAATATTAATCTTTGCAGCTTTAGATTAGAAAAGGACCTTGTCGCTGCTTCGTGTTTATCGTTGATTTAATGGAAGCAGATCCTTTCACAACCTCTTCGATTTTATCCTTATTTTTCAGAATGGTTGTCATTGTAGAATGAGACCATCCGAAGTCATGTGCGATCACATTGACGGGCTTACCAGCTTCATGTTGCTTTTTAACTTGTAAGTTCGTTTCAACATCAATTGCTCGCCTCTTTTTCTGTGATTCTTCATTAGATTTTTTTGATTTGGGCATTTGGGGAACATATTGCACAAAATATCGCTAAATATTTAACGATAAATACACAAATAACCTATTTCTCAAACACAAATCTTCAAGTGGCGACTGCCGATATCACTTGCTAAATAGAAACCTTTTTAATTTACGCTCGCTTGCGTCTTGTTCGAAAGTATGGTCGAAAACGTTATTTACTCCCTTATGGGATCACGGATGTATCTTCGAACGGATGTAACTCGAGCGGACATAAGTCGAGGGATGACTGTATTTGTAATATAATCCTTTACTGTTCTTTTTATAAGTTTACTACTAAAAAAAATATGTGAAAGGTCATACTGAGAATCACAAAAGGCCGCAGGCTATACTCATCCCTGCTCTACCTCTTGGAGATGTGGTCGAGATGCTTTCATTTTCAAAAACAGATTTTTAAAAAAAAAAGTGTTTACAAGAATATACTGAAGAAAAATATCTTAGACAAAAGATTTAACGTGCGTTAGTACATTTATACAGTAAAATAAAACAAAGAACGCACATAACTAGACAAAACACAAATTCACTGAGCTATTTTTGATATTTGTGCTGGAAGTCGGGGACAGCTCTGTTTCAAGGCTTGTTGGCCTTTCATCAGCCCGAACCCATCCAGCATACCTCGCTCAGTGAAATGGGACGAATAGACAAAACGGACAAACATACAAACCAATGACCCCTGAATTAAAAAACATCAAAATAAAATCAAGAATAAAGAGGGGTCATTGGTTTGTATGTTTGTCCGTTTTGTCTATTCGTCCCATTTCACTGAGCGAGGTATGCTGAATGGGTTTGGGCTGATGAAAGGCCAACAAGCCTTGAAACAGCGCTGTCCCCGACTTCCAGCACAAATATCAAAAATAGCTCAGTGAATTTGTGTTTTGTCTAGTTATGTGCGTTCTTTGTTTTATTTTACTGTAAAAATATCTTAGATAATGTTAAAAACAAACCCCCATTTTTAAAAATAATATTAGCTATTTTAATCGATAGTAACAGATTGTTTTCTTTTTAATTTCGCAGAACGTTACCATACATCGGAGATGGCAACGACCGATGACGTCACAGACGTTACAATCGTTTGTGGTAACGAAGAGTTTCCCGCTTCGAAAGAGAAACTGTCCGAAACCTCTCCTTACTTTGCTGCGATGTTTAACGGATGTTTCAGAGAAGGCAGCTCCAACAAAGTTGTTATAGAAAATGTCGAGCCGTGGGAATTTCGGATTATCAAGCAATTTACAGACTCTGATAAGCGATTTCGTCGTAAGTTAGCGGCAGTTTCTCAACTGACTTTTCCAGACAAGCTGAACTTTTTAATCACCTGCAATATGATGCTGATGAATGAACTGTATCGAATTTGCTTGGACGACATTGCAGAGAACGCTTTTAAAAACAACCCTATTGAAGAGATATACCTTCTGTGGGACATATCGAAGACGTTAGAAGAGCTGTCTCTGCAGGAAATTGCCTTGGAAGGTGTTACGGACTACGCGTTACGAGAAAACGTCATCCCAGATTTGTTTTCCGAAATTCCGGTGAGTAAATTCCTACATTACGTTGTGCAAATTGATAGAAATGCTTGGAACTCGCGTTTTTCGTCGTCGAGGTCCTACAGGGCTCTGGTGAGGCCATTGAACTTCGTGCTGTGCTGGGTTAAGCAAGACATCGCGACTCGTCTACCCAGACTGGAACAGGAAGTGGAGAAAGAAAACCTTCTGAGATGCGTACCAGCCGTACGTATCGCTTCCTTCCTCCATAACGAAAGCGAGCAAAGCCTAAAGAACATGTTTGAAACCGATCTACTAGACACCCATTTCCACTACTATTCTGATTTCTCCAGGTGGGTCAAATCCAAAGGCCGTAGAATAATCTGGGGCTTGTTTTGTGTTGACGACGCAAAGGTTTTAGGTCCTCCTGTTGTAGTGTTTCTGGAAATGGCTTGGCGCTGCAAGAGATATCTTTTACCTGCAGACGATTTTCCGGCAGATGTTAGTTACATCTCTGGTAGAAACTGTCTTTTTGTTTCTTGGGAGTGTCGCCTCTTTTTAGTTTACCCTGAAGAGGATGCTATCGGAGTTGTAGAGTTCTGCTTTATCCGTGGCTGTTGGAAGAGTCTAAGTAAGTATAGACGATGCAACGAAGGGGAAGAGCGCACATGGCCGGTGTCTTGCACTATAGTGAATGGAGAAAAGATGTATATCGTTATCAGTATTGGAAGAAAAGAAACTTTTAGCGCTTTTGGCGGGGAAGATCTTGTGTTGTCTAATAGCACATGCCAAGTGCTGGTCTATCACTTGAACAGCAATGAATGGGACACTGCGTGGACGGAGCCTTTTGAAGACGGTGTGCCTAGACTTCGTGGTCTCCTGAGCTTAGTAAACATAGACAGCGTCATCTATGCCGTTGTGCATAAAATGGAGGAAGAAGAAGATCCATCGGACGAATGCATCATAGAGACCAGGCATCGCGTGTACATCTTCAATTTCAACCAAACAACTAAGAAGCTATGTAAAATATTTGCGTCGGATGGTGATTACAGAAGGCGAGAGGTCTTATCTTTACAGCAAAATTCACCGGGATCTCAGAAATACAGGTTCCGAATCACCACTCTGTCCAACCTTATAGTTTTGGGCCTGAACTGCGATACGTGGGCCACGTACGACACTGAAAGCAACGAATTCACGGTACATCGATATTTTCTTACTTTAATGTGCCGGGAAGCCACTGCAGTTTGTGGCATCGACGACACACTGTGGTTTGTATGTTCTGGCGGCCTCTTCCCGTACAAAATCGACAGAATGAATCCAGAACATTTCTCTAGAACATATGAAGAGCAGATGGTGACATTCAGTTACGAAGATACCAAATTCCTGGAGAAATTCAAACATCGTTGGACAATGCTTTCCTTAGGGTCATTTCCGGTATAACAAGACGTTTCAGAAATAAAGCTTTTATTGAAGAACAGTCGAACCATTGAAACACCTCAACGAAACTTCAGTAAAAACCAGATCAGAAGAAATTACTGAACCAGTACTGTCCTACATTGTTTCTGCAGCAATTTCATGGACTACCTAACAAAACTCAGAAAAACGACTAAATATCGGAAACTGCCTAGTCGCTTTATTACAATTTTCTGTGAGTACCACAATATCTTGGATGTCTCTTTCTCCCTCAAATCCAGTCTCACACTTCTCACCCCTTGTGCTCATGAGGTTTGAAAGTGAATCACGAAGATCTTCTGGAATCTTAATTAGACTCAGTTAAAAGACCATCTTTTTTTTTTTTTTTTACAAAATCGGTTGAAATGAAGACTAGGAAGAAGAACCTTGAGAAAATGACAAGGAATTGAATAATATCGGACAGAATCTAAGTAAGTTTTTTTCCTACAGAAAATTTTATTTATTCTTGTAGTTAACTAACTAGTGACATGCAACTGATGTTTTTTTTTTTTTTTTACTGTTCAGTTTCCTCTGAATTAATGAATTCTTCAGAGTAACTCGAAATGACCAAGTCAGCTCGTTTCATAACAACCAATTAAAAGCGCCCTTTTCACATTTAGGGCCCCGGAGCCTCTTCTAACAAGAACTAACAGACGAACCTAGGTTTTTATGGAAACAGAAACGTAAAAATTTTTAATAAGTATTAAAATGTCATTTTCAAATGCTGTAATTTAAAACCTTCAGTGCTTTAGAGGAAAGATTGTGCAAGAAAACACAATTGTTGAACGTAACTTTAGAAAAAATACATAATAAGCAGCGGAATTAACGAGAATTACTATTAGGAAACTCCGAAATTTGCAGATAATTTATGGACAACCAAAGAAGTTCAGTAAGTTTCAGATGAAGGAAAAGAGAACAAAAAATGGTGTTTGATTTAAATATGTTAATTTCTTGGTTTTCTATTACAGCTTTTTTTTTTTTTTGGCTTTTTTTCTTAAATGTAGAAACTTTAAAAATAAAACTGAAAACTTTCTCAGTTAACTTTAAAGTAACATTTGATTTGAATGCATAAAGGAACTATTTATCTATATTGTTCAGTATCTAGTTTTTGTAACCATGTTAACTCAGAACCTACTATACATTCAACAAATGTTGGCAAGTCAATATAATTTTTTTCTATTGCAAGCATTTATTAAACTTTCAGTATTGAAATAATTAAAATATGCTAGCTAACACTTTCTTACCCCAAAACGTTTGAAATTGATCAGCATATTAAAATTAATTAATTTATTTTTTTTTATTTTGTAACTAAAAAAAATCTAATAAAGTTCATGTTATGTACAAAATGAAAAAGTCTTGGTTTTCTTACGTAAGAAATCTACATTATCACGTTAATTAGTAAAAATTAGAAAAAAAATTATAAATTGTAATTTAAAAAAAAAGTATACAAAGGTAGCTGCAGGTTTTTTATACACCCAGTAAAGAAAGTATAAACTCACCCAAATATTTCAAATAACTTTTCATTACATGATTTGTTTACTTCCATTTTTTTTTCTTAGTCTATTTAAAAGAAATTAATTCATATACCATTTAAATATCTCAAAAGTGGCTAAAGTATGTAATCCATTCATTTTCGTAGCAACAATCGCCACTACTTTAACATGCCTCGTGGAAATTCATTAACTGATAAAGAAATACGAAAAAAAAAATTTCTCCTTAGCCAAAAAAGGTCAACAAGGCAAATAGCCTCAGAAATAAATCGTTCACAGACTGTTATTCAAAATGTCATCAAGAAAGGTGATAGTTATGGAACCACAAACAGACCAGGTAGACCTCCAAAACTCACACCTCGGGACCACCGGAGAATTCGAGATCTTTCTGCGTCTGATGAGATGTCCAGTCTTGAAATTGCTCGTATGTTACCAAAGACTGTATCTCACTAACTGTATGGAAAAGCTTAACGTCAAATAATCACATGAAGTTTGTAAAACTGAAAACTAAACCAAGCACTGCCACTCATCGTTCCAGCCGACTTGGCTGGGCTAAGAAAACAGTGTAATGGCATCAAAGGTGGAACGAAATAGTTTTTTTCTGATGAAAAATGTTTCTGTCTTGAAGGCCCTGACGGATATTCCGCATACTGGCATGATGTACGCACTCCGTCGAAGATAAGATTAAGCAGACCACAAGGTGGGGGTGGAGTGATGGTGTGGCAGCATTTGGGCAGGAGGTAATGCAGATATAGTGTTTGTGGAAGACAAGATGGACTCTAAAAAATATCAGAACCTTATGTACGATCATTGAATACCATTTGGACCCCTTCTATACAATGCTTCTATACATGCGCCAAAATCCACCAAAGCGTGGTTTAAAAAGAGAAAATTGATGTCATTCCATGGCCCTCCCGTTCACCTGACATAAATCCAATTGAAAACGTCTGGGGTTGGGACGGCAAACATTGTATGTGGCCAAAACAAACAGTATCACCACTTAAGTGATCTGAAGGTCGCAATTTGGAATGCCTGGGACCAGATAAAGATGTCCGATTTGAAAAAAATAATTGGAACAATACCTGACAGAATGATAGAAATTATAGAGAAGAAAGGAGGACCAACACGTTGTTAATTTCAATAATTTTCGAAATATTATATTTTGAGTTTATATTTTCTTTACAGCTGAAAAGTGATTTTTATTTTTTAATTTAAAAACAACTCAAAATTTTTGAGATGTTTAAATGGTACAAGAATTTATTGCTTTTAAATAGACTATGAAAAAAAAAAGGGAAGTAAACAGATCCTGTAATAAAAAGTTATTTGGAATACTTGGGCGAGTTTATACTTTCTTTAGAGGGTGTAATTATACAGTAATACTGAATTGCATTGATATTCTTACATAAAATCAACAAAATATTACTATAAGATACCTTCATCATATTAAAATATAATAAAACCTACAAAAATTATTATTATTATTATATTATTATTATATTATTATTATATTATTATTATTATTAAACATTTTAATAGGTACAATCAATCACAAAATATTCATGGCAGCCTCGTGTTTGCATGTAGCTCACTAGTTTTTCAATATTACACTTTATAGAAGTTAAAGACAAGAACTAGTTCAACTTGAAAACGGTTTCTGTGTCTTGTTTTTATAGCAGTAGGAACAGAAAATGGAATTTTAAACATTAAGTTGAATGAAAACGAAGATTTTCATTTAGGCCTTTGATAGAATGCCAAGGAAATAAGCAGGTATATGAGAAAGAAATTAAGCTCTTGAGAAGTATAAGCCTTATGGAAGACATGTACGAAGGCAGTAGTTAGATGTAGTGGGGTACCAGTGAGGAATTTGCGGTCCAGATGGGAATGCCCCAAGGATCGGGTTTGGGCCCTTTTATTTTTTGCGTTGGTCATGGATGTTTGGATTGAGAGAACAACGGCTCCATGGACAACTGCGATCGTTAGATAACAGCATCACAAAGTCACCACGGCCACTGGCCATTGGGTACGATGCTATCTCAAAATCGTAGTTAGTCAGATGAGGGTTAGTTTTTCTAGTAAAAGATCGTGCAAAAACATTTTGAAATAAGCTTTCTACTTTTAGAAAGTTAATTGTTCGTTTCACTTATTATTACACTTATAGTTATATTGACAATACTAGGCGAAACTAATGATTTTTACGAACATAAAATAGGAAATTACCAAAATTTATAATTATTTATTTTTAACTAGATCAGACAAACAGTATCTTTGAATCTTTAAACATGTTTTTCTCAAACAATATATGTTGTTAACTCCCAATTACCCGCTTTGGTAATTCCTTAACTTAATGCCTTAGACAAAAATAAAAACAAACATTTTCGTAAATGCAAGGACAGTTTTAGATGAAATATGCAAACGATACAGTAAAGAACAGGTAAAATGCTAAACATTTTTTTTTCAGTCTTTTCTTCTTATTAACACCTGAAATAATGACAAGGCCACCCTTCTTCCTGAAATTAAAATTTATAGATGTTTCTACATATTTGGCGAATCTTAATATATAAAAATGAATGTTTCTTTGTTTGTTTGTCCCGTATGCGTTCCTATACCATTCATAAGATTGCGATGAAACTTTGGTGAGTTATTTTGCGCACGAAGGTTTCGGAATTAGTAGAACCATTTTACAATATCTGGTGCGCGAGTTGTTTCAACAAATGAGTGTATTTCCGGTTTCAACGTTTGCAGTTTCCGGTGCTACTCTCATTTGGAATGACCATCAACAAAGCACAAAGACAACACATGGACAGCTGTATGTGGCCTGCTCACGCGTCGGAAAACCTTCTGATTTATTCGTGTATGCATCAGACGGAAAAACAAAAAATGTTGTGTATCCAAAAGCACTTCAATAAACAAAATTAAAACACAAACACTTTCTTTCTTTGAGTGGCATTGCAACGCATGCCTGGTACAGCTAGTAGTTTATAAGGGTAATTTATTGTCTATTTACTCTGATATTTTGCCTCTTTTATTACAGAATTGTTTAGAAGGCACAAGGTTAAATTTATCTCTAAAACACAAACACTAAAAGGCAGTAAGAATAGGAATGGCACCTCCAGAAAACTATGTTTCGATACGTAATTAAAAGCTTAAGTTTAGTTATCTGGAGATGCTATTCCTACTTCCGTTAATATTCACCTCTGTATTGAGATCTTGGATGTTAACAGTGACTACTCTCAATTGATGATCGCCAGTTAAGAGAGAAACCGCTGTTTTGGGATGTCAGTTGTAAACAGTGGTCTCACCCTTATCAGCTTTTCATGTGTGTAAACACTAAAAAGTTTCCTTCAATGGCTGCCTTCTCCGAAAAGTTTCGGTTTTGTCTTTTGTATCCAAACCTTCCTTTTCTTTTTCACTAAATGTTTATCGAATGCAAATGACAGCTTGTTGGCTTGACATCACTACCTATTCTTTCTTTTAAATTCGGTATAAACCTTTCCTATGCGGTTGGGAAAGTTCGGGCGGAGTCGGAACATCGGCCTTCCACAGCTGTTTACGGCTACCATGGAACTATTTCCGATCTGTCATTGTCTCACAATCGGATAGAAATAACTGGAATCTATTTCTGTGGTCCCCCTTCCGTTCTGACAAGAGAAAAAGAAAAGTTATTCTACCTACAGTTTTTCAGCTATCATATTTTTGTTGGTTAACGTCTCGGAGTCGCTTGTTGCCATTGTCCGTTTCTCGGCTCGGCATAACGTCAGCGCTTCAGGGGTTCTAGTGGTCGATCGCCCAAGGGTTCTACCAGTCATCCTGCCATTTTTGGAATTGCAGGCTTTCCGTCCTCTTCCATGGGATTCTGGGGTCCAATTCCTTACATCTTATTCCATATCATTTCTGCTCCGTTTGTTTTCTGCCTCGATTTCTCCTTTCTGTTTTTCCCACCGTTTCAAGTTTCCCTTTCTGCCATCCAATCAAAATATGTTTACCCATCATGTGGTCTTCTCGTCAATAAATGGGAGAAGGCTACTTCGATGTGTTTACATTAGAGATAATCAATTCGAATAATCAATTATCCCTAGCACACATTATTTACCAAAAATATATATATAAATATATATAATCGACAATAACTTCTCGCCAAAACACATGAGCAAAGAAAATGCAATCAATTTTTTTTTATTTTTTTTTGATAAATTTTGCATTGATGGATCCATCTCCGTGAAGCGAGGACAGTCCCGCGTCACAGCTGAATTTAGGAAAAGTATGTATGTTAAGACCGGCACTTTTCTATGGATCGGATATCTTGCAAATGACCAAGAGATGGGAGGCTAAGGTAATGCTGCTGAAATGAGACTGCTGAGGTTTGCTTGAAGTGTAACAAAGATGGATAAGATCAGGAATAAAATGGTACAATAAAAACAATAAAAGGCTAGGGAGGCTTCATTAAAGATTACAAAATCTGGTTTGGTCATGTCAAGCGGAGGGATTGAAGTTACATAGGGAAGAGGATGTTAAAAATGGATCCATAAGGAAAGAGTTGTCACTTAATATCAGAGCTAAATGGAAGAGAAGAAGCCGCTGCAACGATCCTATGAGAAATGGGACCAAGCTGAAGGTATAAACTAAGGACCAAGTTCACGGTATAAACTAATCGAATAGGCAATAATTTTTGATTAGATTTCATTAATTTAATTAATTAAAAACCACTTTCAAATTTTCAAATTTGACTGAAAAATATCAAAGAAACCATCTGGGGTGGAATTTTAAATAACATACGATTCTCTGTACTGTCACGTGACAGAATTCGTCGGTGACACGTTTTGCTCTTCGCTCATAGAAACAATCTTATTGGCGAAAATTAATCATATAAAAGAAAAAAAGGTAACAGAATTAAAGTAAATAATTATAAATTGTATTGTCTTTAATGTTCACTAATGTGTAATAAATCATTATTGATTATATATCTGTTTTCAAATGTAATTTATACCTATGATTTAACGAATAAGAAACCATTACCGAGGTAAACACGGCTCACTTCGTTAACGCACTCTTTGGTGGAAGATCACATGACTAGCAGCAGTGTTTTAATTGGGCGAGGAAAGTGAAACTTTAAAAACGGCGGGAAAAATGAGTGATTCGGGGCGATTAGAACAATGGGAGTTTTCACAGTTTGACGGTGTAGATGCAAGGCGAATGAGTCTCAGTAGAAGTAATTGGAGAAGAGGAGGCGATCAGAGCAGTCGGAATCTTCGACACTTTGGAGATGAAATTTTAAGCAAATCAATTGCTGTTTGCGGAGAAGTGGATCGATGCCCAGTTAACATGAGAAATGGCGGGAGCGTCCAAAGAAAGCGATGTGGAGCCAATCCAATGGGACAGCAACACGAGACGAATAGGAAGACAATACTCTAAGACGCAAAGCAGAAAGATAAGGCAAACTACATAGACTGTAAGTAGAATTTTTTTTTTTTTTTCGCTAACCACTAAAGAAGGGTGATAGACACCTGATGCTATTTTATCGAATTCAGCGGGAAAGCAGAGTCCATCACCTATCCAACTCTTCAGGTTGAGATTCGAGCAATCGGACCCACCTGTAGTATCAATAGAAAAAAGTATCTTGTCACCTAAAAGTAAATAAACTGGGAGAGTATGAACTTTACGACATACTTCCGACAGACCAATTAGTGAATTACGAGAAAACCGTGCTGACGGACTCATGAGGAAAACGACGCCACTGTCAACCTAAGATGCACAGATAGATAAAATGTGTTACCAGCCGGGTAATTTCCTATTTTATCTTCATAAAATCATTAGTTTCGCCCTATATTGTCAACATAATTATAAGTGTAATTCCGTTAATGCCACGCAGATAATAAAAAACGAACAATTTAATTATTAACTAGTAAAAAGTAGAATGTTTATTTCAAAATGGTTTTGCACGATCTTTTACTAGAAAAACTAACCC
>JAFIDM010000007.1:22714115-22724448 GCA_023159025.1 Thereuonema tuberculata | reverse complement strand
AAATTCTAATTCGATAAACAGATTTTATGAGATAAAGTAGATAATGGTAGTTTCGCAATCCAAGGAATGTTGTACAGAAATCTATGCAGGAATTTAATGCTTAATGTGTTATTTTAGGCTTATTTTAAAGGAATTTTCTTTATTTTTTATAGAATGATTACACCATTTATTTATTTTTAAACCAACTTATAACTTTTTAGTGATTTTTATCTATTCTTTAATTATTTCTTAATATTTTCCAGCTTTGCAAGAAGTCCAATCTTCAATGTCCCAAATATTTGGAAAGAATTAAAATAATTCGATAATCCGATTTTATGAGATAAAGTAGATAATGGAAATAAGTTTTGTAATCGACAGAAATCTACGCAGGATTTTTTTTTTTTTTACTTTTATCAGTTATTTCAAAGGTTTTCTAAAAATTATTACAGCAATTATTTTGTAGCGATTTTTATCCTATTCTTTAATTGTCTCTGTTGTCTTTATTGTTTCTAAAGAATTTTGTGGTTCTTACGTATTAACGCCACCGCAGCAGAAGTCGGTTTGGAATTTTTCAACCCTTAAACTGCGATGCGCAACTTCTGCTGCGGTGGCGTTAATACGTAAGTACCGAAATTGTATTAAGTACGAAATAAGAAGAGAAGTATAGCCTCCGATTTTGCTAGAGGCGCGTATCTATGGAAACTAATAAACAGAGTGAGGCAGTGGTTTTCCTTTGGCTTCGTGTGGTTAGAACGTGGTTTTTGGCTTCGTGCGTTTTCCTTTGGCAATTTTCAGAAGAATTTGGTCTTCGCGAAATGAGTAAAATAACGTTTATGTTTTCAGTTAATATCCCCTCCCCCCTCAAAAAACAAACGCAAGAGTTTCTTATTTATTTTAATTAACCACTTTTGTTAGTACATAGAAATATCTGCGTAATTGACCGATGGCGATCCTTGATTACCAAAATATACACATACATTTAAATGTTGCAAAAAAATGAAGACCAGTTTTGCAAAGGTATATCTCGTACGAAGCACAAGAAAGATCGAAAAAACTGTACCCGACTTCTGCTTCATGCAATTGTGTATATATAAAATTACTTGATAACTAAAAATAGTATATCACAAATTTTAAATGCTGATTTTTTTTTTTTAATTTTTATATTATTAATGTTAGATTTTAAGTTTTCAGTCAACCTCCGATTAAAACTATTAAAATTTCTAATTACAAACAAATTACCAAAATAAATGTCAACGCCTGAATATTAAACTTTTGATTTTTATCTAATATCGTATCTTTAATGGTAAAAGGACCCACCCCGCAAGAAAAAAATTAAAAAAAAAAAAAAAAAATTTAAGAGAAAATCTAAATGTTTTCTCTTACATTACAACAAGCTATTTTAGAGTTCACAATAACAATTAAAAGCTGACGTTATCACAAAAATGAAGAATGTAACTTAAGTTATTATGAATGCCTTTGCCAACTGCATCTAATAGTAAAAAGTAAATAAACTGAAAGTCGCGTTCTTCTATTAATTTAAGTTCTCACGAGAAGGGCATGCATATTGTTAATTAAGGTCGAAATAATGTATTTGAATTGCTTTAAAGTTCATGTATTTTTTAATCACATTTGAAAAATAATTTCAAATTTATCTAAAGAAATATCTAATATTTACTCATCGTTAATTAACATATACCTAAACGGGAAATGGAATTAGCAAAAGTAAAGATGAAATACGAACGCTTACATCAGGGGGTGCACAACAGGGTCAATATTTTTACAAAAGTTCTGATGAAGGACCGCAACGTCTCATTCTCCATTTATAGTAACTTCATATCAAATGACGCGATACTTTTTTCATTTATCATTTTCATACCAACATTCCAATAGTAAAGTCTGAGACAGTTGCTGTTGCAAGTTAGGACATTTTTCAATGTATCTGTTGGCAGCAATGGAAAGACTCAAATTTAAATTTTAAGTTTGACACTAACGGGCTATAAAAAATGAACCGGCTGGCCGCAAATACACCAGTATGCTACATTCTAAGAAAAATCCACAAAGAACCAAGATTTTGAATTTAATCACTATTGGAACGGTTAATTTATTGAAAGATCACTTGATAATTAATTCCAATTTCCCGAGAGTAACACACAACCTTCCTGGCTTAGATGAACAGAAACTTTGAAATACTTACAAAGCTAAATTTAAAGATACCTCGAAAACATATAGTTTCCAAATACGAACGTGTTGTAACAACTACAAAAGCGTCTTACAATTGTAAATAACAATGCTTCACCCACTTTAGAGATATTTATGTAAGTTATTTCAGTTACAGTCAGAAACTAAATGAAAATTCAACCTTACCTGTCTGTGAAAGCTCCCAAGATTCGTTGTCTAACATGAACTGATGCCTTCCTCTTTCCTGACGATGTGCAATGTTTCCTAAAACCCTCGACTTCTAATCCATTCTGAAACAACACTTCTTAGCAATGGAATTAATGCCTTACGAAAGTAATACCTTACGTTAGAAGGCTCCATTTGCAAGAAAGGTAGAAGGGTTATTAATAGTGAAAAAGGGGGGATGGGGATGAGATAGTTTATAGTCTCGTCTAATAAGCTTTAGACCAATGGAAAAAAACCTTCCTCGTTCTTTGCAATGATTAATTGTTAATCTTTAAAGATGATTAGGATTTCTTTATCCTTAGAAGTAATAAATACAAAATAAGACCATTTCTTTGGACTTTGTTTTCAAGAAAGCTAATATTTTGACTAAAAGAAAGTGAAAAAAATTTTTTACCTATAAAAAAGAGGATAAATAGAATTAAAAAAAAAAATGCTTGTTTGCTTTTTTTTATTTTTTTCATGATATTTTTTTTATAATTACTTGACATCTAGTGAACTGTTTTAAAATTACGATAATTTTAGAACATTTTCATTATGAGGAGGATAAATATTTTGACCGATTTTGCTAACAAAATTTTAACCTAACGGTGGTGAAGTTGTTTCAATTCAACCTAAAATTACATACGAATAGACAATTATAAGAATTGAAATTGTGATGAACAGGGTGGATATCTAAGCGTAGCACCACATTGACCAATCAGCCATTATCATTATTATGTAAATGTTTCAAACCTTGGGTTGCCACAGCAAAGACAACATGACGGGTCAAGCACCAAAGCACATATTGCCAAGTATAAATAACTATGCGTGTTGTGTTGAGTACCACAGCTTTCAGGAATTATGCATAAGGGTTTTTGTGTGTCCTAGTGTGATATCTAGTCCTAGTTCTAGTGTGCTGAGGCTGTGGTGCAATGTGTGAGGCACCAGACCAGTAGCAGACAGGACGATAGGTACGTACTCGGTCCTGACTCCACTGCTTCTGGAGCTCGTGTGCTAGGTCTGTGTATTTACTGATCTTGTCTGCGTGAGTTTTCTGCATGTTCTTGCTGACAGGCACTCAATATCAATGAGATAGGGCTGTTTGTTGACCTTATCAACAAGTGTGATGTTAGGTCTGTTGCGGTGTAGGGTTTTTGTTTGTGTGAATGGGGCAGTACAGCTTATGTGAGGGAGACTCTGTGGTGTGTACTTGTATACGGGACCATGTTCTTAATAAGTGAGTGCTAGCTGTTGATGAACAATCGAAGCTATCTGATTGTGTCAGTGGAGGTAGTCTGTTTGGGAGAGAAGGGGGCAGCCTAATATTATGTGGTCGATCGTCTCATGCGTAGTGTAGCATTTCCTATATGTATCGTTGTTATTATTATTATTATTTTGTAAAAGTTTGAAACCATGGGTTTCCCCAGCAATGACATTATTATTATTAACAAGTTATTGGTGCCCTCGGTGCTTTATCTAAGGAATTTGCAAAAATTCCTTATTATTATAATTATTATTATTATTAAGTTATATCGTAAAAGTTTCAAACCATGGGTTTTCCCAGCTAAGACAATATGGCGGGTCAAGGACCAAAGTACATATTGCCAAGTGTAAAAAAAAAAAAAAAAGGTGTGGGAGGATATTTAGGGATGTGCGGTTGTGGCCATAAATTTCCTAACTATGCGTGTTGAGTTTAGTACCACAGCCTTCTGGAGTTGTGCATAAGTGTTTATATGAAGTCCTAGTGTGCTGAGGCTGTGGTGCAATGTGTGAGGTACCATACCAGTGGCGGACAGAACGATCAATGATTGGCACTGCAATATCAACGAGATAGGTCTGTTTGTTGACCTTATTAACAAGTGTGATATATGGTTTTGTCTGTGTGAATGGGGCGGTCCCAGTACAGCTTATTTAAGGTTGTTATTATTATTATTATTACTATTTTGTAAAAGTTTCAAACTATGGGTGTCCCCAGCAATGACATTATTATTATTATTATTTACTACGGAACGCCGCTGATCTACTACGATGTGTGTGGTGAACACATAACGATAACGTGTAGTGAATGCATGGTGTAGTGGCTGTCTGTATCCTGTGAGATGAGTCCCTAACTGAGTAAAAGTCGCGCATAAGATCCTGGTACATCTGCGATGACCATCGGATGCGCTGCCGCGGTTTCCCAGTCTCTGATACAGACGAAACACTTTCGACCGTTCGGGCTGGATGGTGTTGCCCAGGCATTGTGGTAGCCCTACTAGAGAATGGGGTGCCCGTTTCCCCACCACCACCTGCTGGAGACTGTAGTGTATTTTTCGAACGGAGGCCTCTGCCTAACCCCCGAACGCGTGTGACTTTATCGTGCGCCACACCCGATGCAGCATGATCAATACCAGAACAAGACCTTATCGTTGATGGTAGGACCCTTTCGCCTACCCTAAAGCTAGGGTAGTTCCCGCCCCCACCGCGAGGAGATAGGTTCCAGTAGGGGTCTTAATTATTATTATTATTACTATTATTATTGTTGTTGTTGTTATTTGAACATAAATTACTCGGTTTTTTTATATGTACGTAATTTTTTTTGAGGAATGGAAAGGAGTCAAGATTAAAATAATCTTAAAATAATCGTGACAAGTATTATGAAAATTGGTCCAGCCATTTTAGCGTGATGCGCGCTTAAACAGATAAACAGTCGCAATGTAACCTTCGCTTTCTTCGTCAGTGCCGTTAAGTAATGAGAGATCTAAAATTCTAGACACATATGCAGGATTATTGAGTTGAATTAACCCACAAACGAATAAAGACATCTTACTTTTCAGCATCTACTTTTAGTTTGAAACATTTAACAATATATACATCCATATAAGATATCCTGAAGAAGCATGTAATCTGAACACATGAAACCGGTTGATTTTAAATGTGGGCTTTTTAATTTATGTATGGGGACTAATTGTAACCTTTTAGATGAAGCATATATCTTCGATCAAGAAAAAAGTATTGTTGATTCGAGGATACATAGTAGTACGTAAGAAGTACTGCTTCCTATATGTGGTATTACGAAACAGTACCGTTCGTTTGATGACGGATCGGTTTTGAAGCGAATGGTTTTTCTATAATTTAGCGAAGACGAAGAGGAACTGAATTTAATTCTTGTTGCATTTTGGAAATGTCATTCTTTGCTAATCGTTCACAACTTGCTTCAGGATTTGTTTATCTCAATTCATTCTTAAAAAAAAACTTTAAAAAATTAACATACAAACAACAACTAAGAAATGCAATAGACCTTACTTATTTTTGAAGATAAGATAAGACAAAGATAAGAAAGGATAAGCTTAAGATTATATTAATCCGTCTTATACTTCCAGCACTGATTGAAAGGCTGATTAAAAAAAAAAAACACATCTAATTCAGAAAAGCTTCAAATTTTTATATCTTGATTTATTATTCTAAAAAAATCCTTCGATTCTCAAGTTTTAAAAATGTATATTCAAAGATTTCGTTTATTTTTTAATATTACTTTTTTTTTTTCGTTTTGTTTGCATTTACATCAAAGCAATTTTCACTTCTTATATATAATATTTAGAAGACAAAGTAATATCGTGGGTATCAAAGTGGAGACTCCCAAAGCATAAACAAAGAATTAAAAAAACTCACTAAAAAAAAAAAAAACAGGTAAGAAAAGTTATGAATTTTTTTTAGGACATAAAAGACTAAAAAAGCGCAAATAAATATTAATAAACACCAATGGGCGAGACCAATTGTTTACAAAGTGACATCCTAGAACATCTGTTTCACGCGCTTTGGCGATCGTCAGCTGGGTGTAGTCACCAGGAAACAGCAAAGTCTCGGTACAGAGAGTAACAGGAATAAAAGCTTTGGAGGCTCCCCATTGATTCCCACGATTATCCTTATTTGTCTATGTACCGAGACCTCACTGTTTACAGGTGACGGATGATCGGCAAAGAGCGTGAAACAGCTGTTCTAGGATGTCACTTATTTAAACATTTGGTCTTACCCATTGATGAGAAAGTAGTGTGTTTCCTCAAAGTTATAATTGATGCTCTAATTATTTGATTTCCAATTTCTGTAGTTCTCAGTATACTTTTTTTTTTCCGTTTGTGTATCTTGTGATGATTTTCAGTTCAAATTTTTGAAAGAAGTTCTTTATTTCTAACACCAATTATCGTTAATGGCTAAACGCTTCAATTGCTAGTTTTACCATTGGAAAAGAGTTCTTTATTTCGTCATCATCACAACAAACAGAAATGCAGGTGTAAAACTTCAAGTCCCTGAGCTAACAGAGATAAAGCAATGGCTAAGGACAAGAATGTTTTCCAGAAAATTTTCCTAATTTTTTTTTTCAGTCGTAACTGTTGAAGATCCTGGAGTTTTATAAATTTTTAGTGTTACCACCATCAACTTGGCTCGAAGATTCGAAACGCTCTTTCAGATGTTTGATTTGGCTACAAACAATGCAATAAATAATTTGTGAAAATCTGTCGTTCCTTAGCAAATAAGCACAGTTACACTTTTCTGATTAATTTCTGCTATTTTTTGTTTTGTTTTTACAGGCTTAGAAGAATTTTTCCCCCTTTTCAAGTTATAACGACTTATTGTAGAAAGTTATAGCTAATTATATTAAAAAAGGACCAAACACACACAATAAGTAAAAATAAATATAAACACTTCATTATAAAAACTTCACGACATGTTTCGAGGATCTTAATCCTCCTCCTCAGATGATAAACATAATATTAAGGAAAACTCTATGGCTCCGAACATAATATTGAAGCCAGAAAATACTTGATATTGATTTGTTGAAATTCTTTTCTGGCTTCAATATTATGTTCGGAGCCATAGAGTTTTCCTTAATATTATGTTTATCATCTGAGGAGGAGAATTAAGATCCTCGAAACATGTCTTGAAGTTTTTTATAATGAAGTGTTTATATTTATTTTTACTTATTGTGTGCGTTTGGTCCTTTTTTAATATAATTACGCACATCATGTCTGATAATTATAGTTATAGCTAATGTCTGCAGCAAACGAAATGTTTCTTCTTATCCCATAAATCCTTGCATTTTCAACTTGATTCCGAAATTTTCTTTTCCTTTTTTCATTTAAACAGCATTAAGTATATATTTTATACACTTTAAATACATGTAATCATAGGCGGATCCAGGGGGGCTACAGCCCACCCACACTTTAGCAGTGAATATCTTCTTCTTCTTCTTCTTCTTCTTAGCCTGGTTCAGTCCACTGCAGGACATAGGCCTCCCCCAATTTCCGCCACCTTCTTCTATCTTTTGTCTCTCTCCACCATCTTGCACCCCTGAATTTCTGTAGGTCATCTCTCCATCTCTTTTTTGGGCGTCCTCTTTTTCTCTTTCCATTTCTTGGCTGCCATTCCGTTAGTAATCGAGTCCATCTTTCATCATTCATTCTTCCCAAATGCCCTGCCCATCTCCATTTAGAATTTTTTATTACTTCTATAAAGTCTTTGATTCCTGTTTGTTTCCTTATAGTTTCATTTCTTATTTTGTCCTTTATAGTTATATTTAGCATTCTCCTTTCAAGTTTCCTTTGTGACACTCTTAATTTCTCGCATTGTCTTTCTGTGGTGTTCCAAGTTCCACTGCCATATGTGAATACAGGGGTAATACATATGTCAAATATTTTTCTTTTCAGACATATTGGGAGATCACCTGTAAGGTATTCCTTAAGTGTCCAAAAGGCTCTGTTACCTTGAACAATTCTTCTATTGATTTCTGGATCTTGTCTATCCTTGAAGCTTACAATCTGTCCAAGGTAGATGTATTCATCTACATTTTCAATTTCTTTGCTTCCTAAATATATTTTTTCTCCTTTATTATTCTTTTCCATATATTTTGTTTTATCAAAGTTTATTTTAAGTCCAACCTTAGAACTTTCCCACCATAGTTCATTTATCATGGTTTGCATTTCTTGGTTCGATTTTGCAATAAGGACAATATCATCTGCAAATCTTAAATGATTTAAAAATCTGCCATTTATGTTTAGTCCCCTTTCTTCCCATTTTAGATTTTTAAATACTTCTTCTAGTATAGCGTTGAATAGTTTTGGAGAAAGTGGGTCTCCTTGTCGAACTCCTCTTTGTATATTAAATGGTGAACCTAGATTTTCCAACTTTATTGAAGCTGTTGCTTTTTCATAGATTTTATCAATTATTCTGGCGTATTTTCCTTCAAGTGTTTGTTTTATTATTGCTTGGTTCATCTCATTGTGATGTATTGAATCAAATGCCTTTGTGTAGTCTACGAATACTAAATGAACATCATTCTGATATTCATTTGATTTTTCTATCAGCTGATTAATTGTGTGAAGATGATCGATGGTGGAAAATTTTGATCTAAAACCTGCTTGTTCAACTGGCTGTGCTTCGTCTAGTTTCAATGTTAGTCTTTTTAGGAGTATTCTTGTGAATAGTTTATAAACTTGAGATAGGAGGCTAATGGGTCTGTAGTTATCTATATCATCTCGATTCCCTTTTTTATGGATGAGAACAATAACAGCATTATTCCATTGCTCTGGAATCTCTTCTTTTTCTATTACTTCATTAAACAAGTCTGTTAGGGATTTCCACAGTATTTCTCCACCTTCTTTTAAATGCTCCGCTAATATTCCATCCTGACCAGGACTTTTGTTATTTTTCATTTCTGAAATGGTGTCTATTACTTCATCAAGCAGTATTTTTTGGGATTTCCTCATTGCACTTTTCATTTGTTCGTTCAATTTGTACGTCTTGGTATATATTTGAATAGAAATTTTCGCAAATGTTCATAATTCCCTTTCTATCATATATTATCTCACCTTTTGTGTTTTTTAGACAAGGCATCCAATTTTGTCTAGCAGTGAATATACATTGACTAAATTGAGGTTTCCAAAGACAGCTGTCTGATAGACATTAATACTGCCATGATTTTAATAACTTATTTCCTATGAGAATTTACTAATAAAAAGGTGAAGATTCTCGTGCGCGTTAGACTCACAGGCATAGTCAGCCTTTCAGACAAGATAGCCCCCCCCCCCCACCTTCCCTCTTTGAAAAATCCTGGATCCGTCCGTGTATGTAATTAAGATACACAAATTTTTAAATCTGTATAAATATACATTTCAGACCCCTTTGCTTGTCAAGCTTGAAATAACAAGCTCTCTTTTGGGAAACTGTTTTAGAATTTCTTTGTCGCTATTTTTTTTTTTTTTTCATTCAAAAATTTTAAATATAGAAATTTGTGAAAATGCAAGGAAAAAGGAATTCTCACTCAATGAAAGGGCTAAGACTTTTTACACCTAAAAACAACTTGTCTTTTATGTAACTTCTAAAAAGTAAAATGTTATTATTATTATTTATTTATTTTTTTTTACTTCGAAACGTTCACCATCAAGGTTTTCGTCATGGTTTGTTAATCCTAATTACAGGCAATCACTTTATTCTCTGTCTCACGAAATTCAAACACTAACCAAATTCATATAGTCCTTACAAAATTTCAGATCTGTTCCTACCGTTCTGCAACTTTGTCAATGGACCACTTGAGTCTTACGCCCCTCCCAACGTCACGTATGACGTGTAAGCACACGCTACGAGATCTTGCGGGATAAACAAAACATAGTGTGAATTACTCAAAAAATTATCGATTTTTGATGTTTCAAGACGGAATGGTTCAGTATTGTGCAGTTCCTTATTGTAATAATTCTGTAAAAACACTTGGAATATCCTTCTTTAATATATAATTTTTTCTATTTTTACACGGGTTAAAGCAAAGCACATGGCTTTGTTTATCCCACAAGCCAAGCAGTAGCCTGGTGGGATATGTTGTAACTACGAAGCCCCGCCAATCCTCAAGTGGTCCATTATACTGTCAAAATATAGGCTACTGCCAACCGACAAGCGGTAAAGACTCTCTTTATTGATAAAATATTATTTACAAAACAACCTA
>JAFIDM010000007.1:22654704-22714015 GCA_023159025.1 Thereuonema tuberculata | reverse complement strand
TTTTTTTCGTAGTAGCTTAATAAATGCCAAGAATTGAGACAATTTGTGTCTTCATGTGTAAATGGAAGAAACACAACTCTGATCACAATGTTGAAATCTAATGTAAACCCTGTCAGTCCACAGGTGAGAGACGTCATTCTGTTTGGTTGGAAGCACATTTGGCGATACCGATACGACAGGAAGCATCAGCTGATAACTTGGGTATAAGTACTTGGTAAGTTATACAGTGCTGGGCATAACTGACGAATGGTCAGACATTGACAGACGTTGTGATGCAAGATACATAGACATGGATATCAATTATTCAAGAATTTTCTTCAGCTTTCTCGGTCACAACTCTCTGAAAATTAGACGTGTGATCACTAAAAATATAAATAGGCCTATATTTTATATGGTCAGCACATTTTTATGAAAGACAAAACACATTACAAGACTGGTATTTACGATCTTCACAGATGATTATTCTTCTTATTCATGGATTTCCGATGAGTTTCAATGGGATATGGAATGATGAAGGGCACAAAAACGGAATGGGGGAAAAATCAGTGGGAGAAAAAAAAAAATTACAGTATATTTTTACATACGTATAATACTAATGTATTAGTGATAGTTTATACTGTTTCTTTCAGATTTTTTTTTTTAAATTTTATATCAGATATGAATATTTATTATTTACTTTCATTGGATAAACCACTTTCTTTCTGGTTTTCTTTTAATTCCTTACAAAAAAAAAAAATCGATTAAAAAAGCTTTCTTTGAAATATGTCTGTTTTAAGAATCTTTACAGTGGCGCCACCCAGCGTCAAATGTTCAAACTACCGATTCCATTTTCTTTCTAAGTCCAGTGTATGTTTTGGAGATATTTACTTGTTATTCTGCCACCGCTGTTGTCTCCAGAATCGAATTTCGACGATACCGTAAGCGATGATTCCGAGCACGAGTGCTACTAGCAAGATGGTGAGTTTGACGACCATACAGAGCAGAGTGGACCAAGCAAAACCCATCACTAGACCGACACACTCCCACAGACGGTAGTTAGTGAAAGCCGGTTCCTTATCGTTGGGGAAAATGACACCATAGAGAGCTAGAAGTAAAAAAAGAAATTAACAATTAAAAAAATGTACGTATATCGCTGACTTCTAAGTTGAATAAAAGTTATTTTACATATTTGCACAAATAACATGTTTTTTTTTTTTATCAGGGTAACAATCGATTAAGACTAGGAATTTTTCTTTATTTATTTCATTTAAACGTAAATGTTATTTTTAATACGATAATGTACAGAAACTCAGGATAATGTTCTTCATCAATCTTCTTTACTCATTAAATAACGATATTTCGAATAACCTAACCGATTATTCTTCATCGGGTTGAAAAAAGAAATAAATTATTTCTTTCTATAGGATTATATTGGAATAAAGTAAAAAAAAACATGAACAATATAAGTATCAAACTACAATTAAAAAATCTTAAACATAGACATGAGATGGTATACGTTTTACAATACAAGTATTAATTGACAATTAATGTTATACGTTTACAATATTAACAATCAAGAAATGTTTAACATCCTACAAAAAAAATCCAAATAATAGACATGATATGTTACATTTTAACATTCTTTAACCATTAAAAATAATTTAATTCATTTTAGTTTTTTCTTCTCGATTAAATATTTTTTTAAAATCCTAAGTGATATTCCAGAAACTTTTAAAGTTTTATCTTTATTAAAGCATTTTTTTTTTAATTAATAAAGCATGATTCAATAAGTAGCCTATCTGATTCATTATTACATTTAAACTATAAACATATAAACTACTTTCGCAATGGGGTCTGGGTTATGATTAAATCTTAGTGCATAATACGCCCAATCTGATATACTAGGTTGGTTGTTTTTGATGGCTCTAATGTGTTCTGACAAGCGCTCTTTTAGCATCCTGGCAGAACTTCCGTAGTGAATTTCATCACAATCTCTACATTGCAATTGATAAATGATATCCATATTCACAAGATCATCATTATTTGATGTTTTCTTATTTAATTTAAATAATTTATTATCTTTGAAATGAATAATTTTTATTTTATTGTTAATACATAATTCTTCAATTTCTTTTTTTATTTTACATTATCATAAGTTTCTGTATAGTATCGGAATAGATAAGTATATTTAATACAATGCTTTTCAATGATAATAAGAGCGAGTTGTGGTTTATTCAGTAAAAAAGATTATTATTTCTGACTCCATTCTCTGGAAATTACGTTAATTGGGGAACTTACCACTGATCTGAGTGAGATACGTTGCTTGCGCTGCTCCGTACACCCCTGCGATTATTAGAAACACAGCTGTCTGGTCGGGATTGGGGGTCCAATACAGCAGAGCGATTATGTCAGAGCCGAATGTTACGGCTCCAATAATCATAAGCGGAACTCGGCCGACGTACTTGGCCAGGAGTCCGCACAAAGCAGCGCCCCCACTCACCCCTACACCGAAAGTAACAGTGCAGAGGGTAGCGTAGTACAGACCAACGGAGCAGGTCACGTAGGCCTAAAACAGACAAAAATACACAATTAATAGGATGCTAAACGCTTCAAAAGTATCATAAAAATTATAGAACTATTGTTAGATATAATAACATGTTATGCCATTATATCTAACAACAATTCTATAATATTTTATTACTGCTTTTTTATTATTTGAAATTCAAAAATATTCAATCCATAGATATCATATAAACTTATTTCATTATTTCCTAATATGTTTTGTAGAGGACATGTTTTGTAGAAGAATTTTGTTCTGAATTACACTGTCACAGATTCAGAACAAATTTTCAGTGTAATGGTAGTATATGATTTCGAATGACACAATGTTGTGTCTGTTGTAAATTTGATATATATTATTCATACAATATTACTGTTCATGATACACAAATTAAGTTTTGTAGTAAGCACAAAACAAAGCGATATTCTTCAATTTTCATTGACAACCAATCACAATTGCCGAAATCTTTGAAGAATTGGTGTCATAAAAACTCAACGATTCATCAAAGATTTCGTCAATTGTGATTGGTTGTCAATGTCCATCATGGGCGGCGTTTCTCTGTTCGTTACAATTGGATGTAACTAGGCTAACGTTTAAATTCCGGAGATATTTTACATTCTTACCTCACTCGAAAATGACAGACGGATACTGTCGAAATTAATAGTGTACATATCTATATTAAATCTTTTTCATATTTTTACGAATGTAGGTGATTAAGGCTTTATTTATCTATTTATATTTCCACACGTTAAATTTCTTTAGCTATTTAAGATACTTCTTGCTTTTTATTTCTTTCTTATGTATTTGTTCTAATAAAAAGTTTTCACTTGTTACGACCTTCAGAATATTATGTTAAAGTTATGACATGTCATCCTGAAGCATCTTTTTAGTTTTCTAGGATAGCATGCTTTGTTGGCGAGAATAAAATCGTAAAGAAGAATTTAATACAATTTAGATGATATTAAAAAACAAATACCTTGAGATATTCTCCTGCGAAGAAGGACTGCAAAATCCCGAGGGAGATGCCTGCAACGACAAGGAACTGTTGGTTGCGGTTTTTTAGGAGTCGGAAGGTGGCGAAGAGTAAGTGAGTAATCGTTAAGTTTTCTCCTTCCTTCTTCTTGAGATTCTCCTTAAGTGGTTCCAAAAAGAATGCAATCAGGAGGAGTCCAATCATCGAAACGCCCACGAACACTCCGCACATTATGTACACTTGGGTTTTGTCAGTAGACTGGGCTACAATGGTGGTCGTCATATTGGAGGTTATGTTGCCAAACTCATCTGTAGAGTTTATAGTGAGCATTTGACTTCGTGTTAGTGGTTCGTTGCAGTAATTAAAACCACAGTGGGTGGGAACGGTGGCGTTTTCTGGTATGTTCGGCCTTTGTAGAACGGCAGAAGCAATAAGACTTCCGCTGAAAATGGCCGCTTTCAGGGATGTGTAGAAGATGCCGAAGAACTTGGCAATGATCTTGTGGGATTCCTCTTCGTTGAGCACAGCTGCATAACTGTAAGCAAGGCTCGTCACATAAGTGCCCATGGAAGCCCATAGAGTCCCCATACCAATACCCAGGATTGCTGCCGTCGGGAGAAGGGTGTAGAATTTGGCGTAGAAGTTGGCTAAGAAGAACATCATGTACTCTGCCATGGAAATAACTAGCGTCCACTTTGTGCCCAGGCGCTTCATCATCAGTGTAGGAATGAAGAAACAAGATATGACCTGGAACAGAAACAACAAATCAATATAAGAATGCTTTGAATGACAAAATAAGACAGAAAAAATTGCTTCTACTTAACACACAACGCTTCATTTAGTGGGCATTCATCTATTGAATCTGATAAAGATGCTACAAAGCATTCATACATTTAAAAATGAGATAAATCTCTCTTAAGTCACTTTCTTATAAATTAATCCCTTCATAAAAATGTTCTAATATTAATGGGTTAAGCTTCTTTTAAAATAAGGTTAATTTTATTGTATTAATCTGAAATAGCAAATCTTTACAAATTGTTAGTATTTTTATGCAAATTTGTTTACGTAAATGTGACGTGCATTTATTAATTCAAACCCCTTGTGTATAAAATTATTTATAAAGCATTTTAAAACATTGTAATTGATGAAGATTTTCTAAACATCATAATTAGTAATACTCATGATTAATGTTAATATACAAAAATGAAATGACAGTCTTAGTTAAAAGTATTTATATCGTTTGTAAAATAATAAGTGATATCTAGTTAAATTTCCTGAAAAAGTTAAACTGAAAATGAAAATAAAGCATTTATATTAGATGTGTGTCGTCGTGAAGATGTAAATTTCAGCTGAATGAAATAATGAGATCGCAACACCATAAAAGCTGTGAATTCATTTTTTTTTGTATATTTTATGTAAAACCATTTTGTATGTTTATCTAAATTGACTTAAATTGATTTTAAACAATTACTTTGAAATAAAAGATTAAAAGCAAATTTTCGAGGAAATTTTCGTTCCCTCAAAATAATAAATGTAAGATATTACATTTAATTGTGAGATGTTGGAGATCTTTTATTACAATAAATATTGTAGGAGAAAGGACCTATAAAAAAGTATGGAACAATTACTTTGAAATTCAGCACGATTATCCTCTTGTCTTTTGCTTTATATATGCAGGATATGTGCAATCAGAAGTACAATTCAATCTGTTCGTGCTCGCCTATTTATTATTATTACAGTAGAGCCCCGATTATCCGCGAGTGCTGCGAAAATTTTTTTTAAGTAAATTTACGAACCTCAAAAAAACCAATTTTAATCCAAGCCAACAACAGGGAAAGTACAATAGACCCTACAGTGCGAAGGTCGAAAATTACTGACAGGTTTATTGTGCATCGTAATCCTGTAGGCCTTCTCGGAATTTGTGGATGAGTGGCAGGCTCTTGCTGGGTTTCAAGGTTTCTGCTGTACTGTACATATTTTAAAAGTTTTGCATATCATGTTTTTTGTTTAATAAAACGTAGTTTTTAATGCTGAAATATTTTTTTCATGTTTACACCTCATTTTTAGTCTTTTTTCGGGTTATCCGCGATTTTTAATATCCGCGGTACCCTTGCCACCCAATTTCGCGGATAATCGGGGCTCTACTATATTATTAATATTATAATACTAATATTAGGCTTTGAAGCATTGTACATGTTTTAAATATTTTGTTTCTATGCTATGTTCACATTTCTTGGCTGACAAGAATTTGGGAGGCTTCCCTGTTCGATATCGCTATAAAGCGATAGACTATCATCTGTCCTCTGTCAAAATACTGCCAAAGAAAGCCATGTCTGTGTCAGGAAGATGCTACACAGACTTCTTTCTTGTCTCCAGCAGTTCCTTGTCAGCTGCTTTCAATTTATCTTAACTTTTTTTTTAAAATTATATATTTGGATTACACTGTGCTATTTGTGTTCATTAAGGGTGCTAATAAAAGTAACAACCATCTCTCGCTTAACGAATGTTTAATTAACGGTGTAGAATGAATTTTTTTATTTGTATCCTTCAATATAACGAAGAATATCTCACCATAACGAAAGCGAAAAATGTTTGAATATCGCGCTAGGGATGAGATCTACTTACAGCTTTCTCCCATTGGTCACAATTTGAAGTCTCAATTAATCCCACTGTTTCGTAACCCCTTGCTCCAGTTTGTATATGTTGTAGTTTTTATTTATTTTTTTATTTATTTTACGCCATTGCTTTTCAACTTTTGCATTGTAATTATATCTGGGGGAACGGCAGTGCCCCCGCTAAGACGAGCCGAAGGCAGGAAGGGCACTACGTACCTTTTCTGGAAGTGTTTCGTCGTATTTTCGAACCCTCACAGCTTCGGCCTAGATAATACTAGAGAGCTCAAATTTTCAGGATATGATGCAGTTACCAGACTATTGAAATACGCTAATTTTCATTTATTTAGCTTTTATACTTTGGATTTTATTAATATCTAAAATACGTCGATTCCGTCACTGACTGACTGACTGACTGACTGACTGACTCATGATCATCAAAACCTCTAGGGTACTTCCTGAAGTCCTAGAAAGCTGAAATTTGGTATGCAGGTTAGGATTAGCACACAAACAACAAAAAAATTAAGAAATCCGTAACTTTCACATTCCAACCCCTCATAAAGGGGGGGTCTGGTTATGTATTACCGAACCCTCATAGCTTCGACCTGGATAATATTAGAGAGCTCAAATTTTCAGGATATGATGCAGTTACCATACTAATGAAATACGCTAAGTTTCATTTATCTAGCTTTTATACTTTGGATTTTATTAAGATCTGAAATACGTCGTACCCTCAATGCTTCGGCCTAAATAATGCTGTGTAATAATGTGATTTCTTACAAAAGTGCAAACAGCTTGTATATACAAGTTGACCAATAGAAAAACAGAAAAGTAGGGTATTGAAAAAAAATCCATTTTCTAAATAATCTTAAAACTAAATTTAGTTGTAATAGATAATCCCACCCAAAACATTTCATGTAAAATAAGTTGCCAAGACTCACCTGCTCTTAACGCTTTCACTGTTAAAAATTTATCAGATCTCATCTTACAAAAAGAAAT
Source organism: Thereuonema tuberculata (assembly GCA_023159025.1). NCBI lineage: Eukaryota > Metazoa > Arthropoda > Chilopoda > Scutigeromorpha > Scutigeridae > Thereuonema > Thereuonema tuberculata. The sequence continues at coordinate 22,706,892 of JAFIDM010000007.1, read as the reverse complement.
GAAATCCCACCCAAAACATTTCATGTAAAATAAGGGGTTGCCAAGACTCGCATGCTCATAACGATTTCACTTTTAAAAAGTTATCAGATCTAATCCTACAAAAAGAAATGAAATCCCACCCAAAACACTTCGTGTAAAATAAGTTGCCAAGACTCACATGCTCATAATGCTTTCACTGTTAAAAAGATATGAGATCTCATGTAGAGCCAAGCCCCTAACTCTACGAGGCCTAACTCTACAAGCCCTAACTCTAAAAACCCTATATCTTGGTCAAAAAGTATGCCTTGGCCGTTTCGTGGCTGTCACACAGACAATCCCATGGAGTTATGTAAAGGATATGGAGTATGCCAAGGCACACTTTTTGACCAAGATAGTAGGGTTTTTAGAGTTAGGCATGTATAGTGAGGGGCTTGGCACTATATGAAATCTGATAACTTTTTAACAGTGAAAGCGTTATGAGCATCTTGGCAACGTATTTTATATGAAATGTTTTGGATGAGATGAAATAGTTCCATGAAACGGCCAAGCCATGCTTTTTGACCAAGATATAGGGTTTTTAGAGTTAAGGCTTGTAGAGTTAGGCCTCGTAGAGTTAGGGGCTTGGCTCTACATGAGATCTCATATCTTTTTAACAGTGAAAGCATTATGAGCATGTGAGTCTTGGCAACTTATTTTACACGAAGTGTTTTGGGTGGGATCTTATAGAATTAAATATCTCTGTCTTGCATCTATTCGTAGTAAGTATATTTCCCAAAAGTCACCCACCTTGAGATTTGTTAATAATATTTTAATAATATTATTTATCATGTGTATTTCCATATAATAGTGAAAATAGACCATATACACAAGGAATCCAACAAAAAAGTTTAAGAATAACATGTTTCGGGATAGTCTCCCATCATCAGATTACAATATAAAAATAATACAAAATCGGAACCTACCCGTCCCGAGTAAAATTTAAAATTTATGTTCTTATGCTGTTTAAATTTTACTCAGGACATGTAGGTTCCGATTTTGTATTTTTATATTGTAATCTGATGATGGGAGATTATCCCAAAACATGTTATTCTTAAACTTTTTTGTTGGATTCCTTGTGTATATGGTCTATTTTCACTATTTTAATAATAGTTTGATATTCAGCCATCCGAAGTAATGGTTAGTTTTAGCTCAAAAGCTCAATATTTTCCGCAGTCATCTACGTCACAGCTTTGAGGCCCTGGAACAGATTTCGACTTCTTTCTTACTTATTTGTAGTTAAACCGATGCCCTAAAAGATCTAAAACGTTTGTGGCAAAAGCTCTAAAAACAACGTGACTATAGGGTTGTTAAAAATGGAAATAATATCAATATATGTATATCGTGGAAAAACAATTTGAAAGGCATACATATTCGTGATCAAGGACACCTCACTGCCGTTTATCACAAGGTGCCAGACTCATCTGTTCACGTAGGGGAGAACGCAATAGTGTATTTTAATTTGGAAAATTCACAATATAAAGGTGAGTTTTTGTTACCTCTTTTATCGTAAAGTTATAAAATTAGGTAAATCATAAACCGAACTATAGAAAACTAAAGAAAAGTAGCTTTTCCTTTCTTATGTTACTTATGGAATTTAACCTCTTTGGTAAATGAGGATGATCATAATTTTAATTAACAAATAAAAGAAACAAAATGATTACTCTTAATCCCTGTTCAACATTTTTAATCGCGTTCATTCCTTTTTCTGCACGGGCTTTCTTTTCATTCGACTTAATTTGTTCAGGTTCTCTCAGGATCCTCACTTAATAATAAAAGGTTTTAATGGAATGGGTTTGTATGTCTGTCTGATAGCCTGTGATACATATTTCTAATTCTGGAGACATAGATTTTAACACATTTTGATCCGATCCGTTGAATCTTGGATTACGATCTGATATTAATTGAAAAAGAAACATAATTCTCCTCCATAGATCCTTTGTTTTTTCTATTTTTTATTTTTAGAGGGATTTCCTCACTCCGGGATGAGATGTTATCTCGATATTTCGGCCCTGTGCCTCGGGCCTTTTTCGGGAGATGTATAAGAGTCAATCACATAAAGATGAGTGCAGAACTGACAATTTCCGTCGTTAGTTTCTCGGAAAAGTTACTCATGTTGTTTATCAATTGCGGCCACAGTCACTGGTTTGCTGTGGTTGCGCCTTCCCGTTTCCAGTTCACAATTACATCACCAACAGTCGATTTCGGAAGGGCTTCAATGCCCCTGACAGACTTGCTATTCAAGTGGCAGCCAATGTTTCACAGTCGCTGTAGATCTACCCATTCTCTGTTACTTACAAGGGTTCTGCGTGACCTCTCACGCTGAGAACCGCAGAAAATGTGCTTAGAGTATAAATCGTTCATCCCTAAAACCCTAGTACGAGTCATTCCCATGCAAAACTCAGCTGTTGTCTGCTAACGCCACCCGACGGTGGTATGTCGTACCTGCACTAACACGTACTTAATCTAGTTGTGTGAATAGTATACCTGCAGTAGGATAGCGTAATTATTTTAAGCAGAGGAAAATATAGCAATATAGTCACGATATTGAAATGTATGTATTTTTGGTCCTATTATATCGATATTTTGTGTCCTTGTGTTACCAAAGTTTCTCTCTTGGATCTTCAGTAGGTGATCATTCAAATATCTTTCGTGGTAAGATGTGCAATTTTGCAGGAGAATGACTCCCATCACTGTTTTTTAGCGATTTACATTCTAAGCACATTTTCATGCGGTTCTCAGCGTTCGAGGTCACGCACTTCTCTTGTTAGTATCAATTAACACACGACTCCCTGCCTCTTTTACGGTACTGGCATCTAAGCCTCAGTTCACTATTAGAGAAGGTGTCCGGATACATTCAATGCTAATGAATATATCCTATTGTATATTCAATGCTAATCCAACTGATGATAAATCCATATACGAAAAAAATTTGAAACATTACGATTGCATCCGAAGTATGTCTGTAAGTTATTATACTGTATTTATTGAGTCTTCCTTTACGATCTTATTTCTCTCAATATATAAAACTTAATTACATTAGCATATAAATAGTATTCAGATATAAGAAGTATATCATTAAAACTTTCGGATAATTCTGCGTTTAAGTATGTTAAAATTGTATCTATGCACTTAGAAAGTTATCAGCCAGAAGTTAGTAGTAAGATTCTCAAATACTGCAATTACATTTATCATTTGTGTTGTACTTGCTGAAAAAAATAAGTTTACACGATTACTAATAATTAAGTTTAACATTTTGCATTTAACAAGTATTTAACAATTATTTATTTATTTATATTTTACTTGTTAGTTCTGTTCCATACATATAACACCATTTCACATTTTAACAGTATCTCATCTGTTTACTTTACATTTTTGCTTTGCTTTCTTTTGGAAAATCTGTTTGGGTTACCAAACTTCCTATTCCTCAATTATTTCGCTACCATTTTGTTTACGAATAGCTTATAACTCAATACACACACTTATGGCCGAGTGCACCAAGTTTCAATTAACTTTGATGGCTGCAGTGTGGACGTAGCTAAAATTAGTGGGGGGTGATGCCCAGAAAAAAGTTTAGCCTTTATTTTAAAAAATTGTGTGAAAGGAAACAAACATGTATAAAAAGAAATTTATTAAGTTTCTGAATAAATTTCCTTATTACACATGTTTGTTTCCTTTCACACAATTTTAAAACAAAGGCTAAACTTTTTCTTGGGCATCACCCACCACTAATTTTAGCTACGTCCACACTGCAGCCATCAAAGTTAATTGAAGCTTGGTGCACTCGGCCATTAGTCTTCTGTAATGACGCACACAGTATTTAAGAAATGCTTCTTTTAAAAGAGACGCCATTGTACATTTTTACAAATATATTTCAATAATTAATTCATAATAATCACTGCAGCAAAAACCTATCAAAAGATAGGAAGTTAATAATCCATTTCTCATTAACTTTATAATAGTTTACTTGTAAGAAATGTGATTTTGTTTACTAATATGATACATACATAAAAATTACTGCGCTTCAAAAGAAGTGTCTAAATATGAAATTCTGGAATGTCATTCCAAGCGGTTAAAAAAGGTACAATTTTCAAAAAAATCATAGCAAAATCACAATTGTTGGCATTAAATTAATCGTCCAACTTAAAGCCACAATTGTGTCAATGCAGGTTGTGTTAATGCAGAGAAGCGAATCGAGGGGGTCAATTATGATTTAAATTCATAAAACAGTGAAACCAGAGTTCACCCCACTAGAATGTTCTGAACTTCACACTGCTTCTAATGGATTCGATTCCAAAATGGCGTCTAAAGTTTTATTAGTCAACCTCTCTTATAAAAAGTGCAAGTGACATCTACTTTTTCGCCTTTTTTTTCAATATTCAAGCTATATTAAAGTATATAATTCTAAGTAATACATAAAAGTGAAAATCTGTAAGTTTGTATGTCGTTCAATCACGTCTTAACGGCACAACGGATCGGAATAAAATTTTGCATGCAGGTAGTCTAGGACACGGAATAGGATATAGGCTATTTTTCATCTCGGTTCATCAAATAGTACCCGTGGGATGAATGAAAAACGTCCTAAAACTGCCCAAAATGAAAAACTTTGCCAGCTAGTTTTCTATTAAAATCGCTTCATAAAGTTTATATATTCTAATTTTAAGGATTAAAACAATGTTTAATTTAATTTGAAAGTTTACTTTGTCGAATCAACAGATGATCTGTATACTTTACCTGAGCTACGTAATCCACTGCCAGTGATATAGTTCCTAATCCTTTTTCACTATGTAGTGAGGATTGAAGGAAATAAAAAGTATAATAAGCTACATGAAGGAGGTAGATGCCCAGACACAACACAATGAAGTTCTTCCATATATTCAGTTTCTGTGCTCGGATGCTTGGCTCTGGGTTCGAAGGCGAGTGCACGTTATTAGCTTCTCCGTCCACCTGAGAGTGATTTAACATCGAGTTTTTCGTAGGCATGTTGTTGGTGAGGCTGGTTTCATCCGTCATTTTGATAAAATTCGATAATCAATAGCTGAAATAAAAAAACAAATAAAAAAATCAGAACCAATTTAACTAAGTATTTTAAAACAAAGTAGTTAATAACAAAGAAAAAGACAATTATTTAATGTTTTCTAAATAGTACAAGCTCTTGATTGCGATAATAAAAGGGAAAAAGAACCAAAAAAAAAATAATATTTGAGAAAAGTGAAAAGAATGTTCAGAATATTTTGTAACAAATATACATCTTCATCACAAATTAAGGTAAATAGAATGTACTAGACTTAGGCTCGGTGGTAGAGTGGAAACGCATTGAGCTGCGGCTGGAGGAGCTGAATTCCATTCCCAGTGAAGGTCGAGTATTTTTCCCTAAGTATTTCTCCTCCAGACGTGCCCCAGGGTTCACCCAACTCTCTGTAAAGTGGACCGGGTTTATTTCCCGGGAGGTAAAGGTGGGCGGGCGTAGGGCTAACCACCCTACTTCAACTAAGTCCCGTTGGTCAAGGAACGCCAAGAGCCTTAACTCGCGCGACCCAAGGCCTGCATAGATCTGTAGTGGAATACTTTTTTTTTTTTTTTTAAAGGATCCTACACTCTTTAGAGATGAGAAATCTAAGACGTACTGTATTGTTGAGATAAATTCATTTCAGCAAAACCATAATTTATCCCCTTCTCCTGGCGTGCCATTTTTATGCAGTTTTAATCCATCTAAAATTAAAACGTTGTTTAATTTGTTATTTGGTCTTTCTCAAGTACAATAGGCTTATTTTATCAATAACTATTATTATTTAAATAATAACATTTTAATTATTATCATCCCTTTTTATTGTACCACACCATTTATTCTTCGCATATCTAGTTTTAGATCTGTAAATATGTATCTATTAAATGTATCTAATGATTCATATGCGATTCGAAGTTAACAGTCTTCAACCACAATCTGATAGCACTTATTATTATTTTTCTGATAATAAATAAAAGTTGTTTAGATAAAGAAAAATTAAAAAAAACTGAAAGTTTGGAAAAAAAAAAAGCAAAAAACATGCAATTTTTATAGAATTTCTTTTTAGGCTTTTAATATTGTTACCTTAATCACTTTTTTTTTATTATTTAGGAGCTTTATTTAATTGCGCGTGAAAAATTCATTGAGGCTAGCGGAGGCTAGTACAGGAATTTTCTATCTTATTTTTAATGTATATTTTTTGTTTTTAGTTCAAAATAGTGTCACTATTTTGTTGGTAGTGAATTTTAATTCCTTTCAATTAAAATATATTAAATTTACAAAATTATTAGTGTAATTTAATTAACTCGATATGCCCTAAAAAACTGCACTTCCTGTTTTCAAAATTTTTTCCCCAGAATTTAACAGTTCAATACCTGAAACTCTGCAGACTCTTTAACTCTGAAGCTATTAACATTAAAAATTAGAATTCTCTTTAATTCTTTCGTTCTTTCTTGAAAGTATTGCCTCCAATCAGCTAATTAAACCAACGCTTCCCATTGTTGACATTACGAGATAAAAATCTGACAGAAAAAGACACCACTCTCCTTATCTGACCACAATATCATTTATTTATTTTGTTTTATTTGAATGAGAAACCAACAGTGATGCAATCGTCTTTGTTTATTTCATGGAGAGAAAATAAAGACAAGAGTGATTTGCTTCTTTCCATCATATTTCAATGAAGACATTGAACACTAGACTCACCATTTGGAATTTATTATTGGCAATATTTATTTTTATAATGAACTTTATTTATTATTGCAATAGGATCACTTCAAATATAAATCAGTTTTAAATATTGGTGTGGATTTCATTCTTTATTTTTTTTATTTTTTCGCAAGGATTAAACATAAAAATGATAAAAAATACACTTTTATAATCAAAAATAATTCTGAGAACTTTTGGGTAATACAGGAACTGATTGCAGGATGGATAGATTTAATTCATGGCCTTTCCACTCACCCGATTTAAATTGAATTGATTATAGTCCATTCACTATATCTGTGGAGGCACGTGACAGCTCCATATAGGGAGAACGACTGAGCATTAGTTACTCCGCGTAGTTCCGTTTACTGGTTTTGAACAATGCGGCTGCTGACAATGCTAATCAAATGAATTTAAAAATACAACTACACATGCCTAAAAGCAAACTTTTTATGAAATCGAAAATAAATAAATTAAAAAAATATATAATATTGTGAAAGCAAACAAAAATTTTAAATATAAAACATTGTAGCGTGAGAACGAATACGATGTAAACAACGAGAGCAACTCACCACGACATTCCAGAAGCGAACAAGCAATAACCTTATTGAACAAAGGAAATGATAACGATTGGTTTGCTGTGATCACGTGCCTCCACAGATATAGTGAACGGACTATAGTGCATGTTACAATGCTGAAAAAAGAAATCATTTAACTTAGTATAAACTATACCCTTAAGTGAACACTAGTAGAAACACCATATATTTTTGAAACCTGTTCGACAGACATTAAAGACATTAAAGAATTTAACTTATCGAAGAAATTTGTAAATATTACCGATCCCAACATCAATAAAGGTCATTCTTTGATCTTAAATTACAGTTAGTTACTGATATCTTAATTGAAATGTACACAGCTCAAAGGAATAACTTATGAACGATGACTCAAGCAGTTCTGATTCTTCAATAGACCGATAGGCATTTGTCCAACTTCCTATTCAATTTTTCCACTATCTGATAGTAAAAAAGCCAATGACGCACTTGTTAAGGCAATACAACAAGAAGATTGTAACTGAAGAGGAGTCAATTTCCTTAATATCTTCCAGTGAAAGATAAAGATTTTAATTCTTTTTTTTGAATCTTAAAGCATAATCATATGGTAATGCAATTCTAAAATTCCCATTCAATACAGTAAACCTTTTTATAGAACTAGGGTGGCCAAAATTGTTCAACGTAAGAAACAAAAACAATAATCTTCAAATGTTTTTGAGATGTTGACTAATGTTACACACACATTTTATTTACAATTCCTCTGTAATCCTTACTGATCCGAAATTTCTTTAATCCCTAACTCAAAATTTTAGATTAAATGAAAACCACCAACACAAAATTTTCATTTAAAAATATATATTAAAAATCTAAAAATACATAGAAAAGCTTTCGGAGACCTTTTGCGTCAAGGAAGCCGCTTCAAGGAAGCCTCACAAGATCTCAGAAAGCTTTTTATGTATTTTTAGGTTTAAATATATATATTTTTAAACGATATTTCGTGTGTTGGTGATTTTCATTTAATCTAAGCATGTTATTTTAGGCACACGTTAAAACTTATTTTAAATTTGACTCAAATCTAGCTTTAAAATTAGGATTTAAATTCTTAAAAAACATTTACTCACCATAAACATTACAATATTAATCTAATGAACTCTCAGTTTATACGCGGTAAATAATTTTAAAACTTAAAAATTTTTTTTTTACCTTTTATATTAATTGCGCTGCAAAAGGAGCTCAGACAACATATTTTACAAGATTTTACTTATTAACGAACTAATGCAAATGCCGAAATGAAAAGCAACTGACAAAGAGAACCCAGCAGAGAGTGAATGTCAAAACAGTGAGGTTACACGCATGCGTAATGATAAGATAAAATGGAAAGCAATGGATAGTAGCAGCGATCAAGGCTTCCAATGTTAAGGTCATGGACATCGAATTTTTCTCTCCTATTTTTTGGGGTTAATTTTTATCTCTAGAACATTCGCTTTTCTTTCACGATAAAACTGTATTAATAACTTATAATAGGAAAAAATTTCCACTCGTTTAGATTTCAGATACAATTAGCTCTCTTCCTAATATATTTTTCCAGTCTTTAGCTTGAAAGGTAAGAACTAAAATACAAAAGAGAAGTCTTCTACTACGAAATCTGAAATGTTTTCCTAATGTGCACGTTCAAAAAAGTGAAGTAATTGTCTAATCCAGGAGTTCTCAACCGGGGTCCACATGGACCCCGGGGGTCCATGTAATATTCTTCGGGGTCCACAGGCAAAAAATAACAAATTGGGGGTCCATAGTGATATTTTGGTGGTCCATGGGGCAATTCCACTTCAGAACGGTTGTTATTATTCAAAATAAAATTTTTACTGTAATTTACCCCATATTGAAATAAGTAGAGAACATATATGAATGATTCTTTCTAACTTTATTTATTTTACATTTCTTTTTCACCTATCTACTCAACCATCGATCAGTACTGAACAGACATATTTGAAAAATTAAATTTACTTAATAAACAGCTCCAAGGAAAAGATTCTGATCTCATATCAAGTAAAGGTGCTGTTACTGCTTTTCTGAGAAAATTACAGTTGTACAAAAATAATATCAGGCTTTGTGCATTTGAACAGTTTCCTTGTTTGGCTTCGATTAGCAGCGATTTGCACGATGAAGACCTTGTATCATATAGCGAATATTTGGAAAATATGCACCAAGATATGCAAACTCGGTTTAGTGACCTACTCATAATGGATATACCAACTTGGGTGACAATTCCTTTCGAAGTTAATGTTGCCGATATAGACATTTCTTTGCAAGAGCCCCTCATTGAATTACAAAGTGATGAAATAATGCGTGCAAAATTCAAAGATGGGAAGTATAATATATGGAAAACAAATGATATTGCTACAAAGTACCCATTACTCTGAGATAAAGCACTGCTCCACGTTGTTGCTTTTCCAACATCTTAACTTGTTGAATCAGGATTTAGTCGTGTTTCTCACTTATCAAAAGTTCGCAATAGATTTGACATTGTGAAAAGAGGTGATCTTTCGACTATCGTTAACATCGATGGAACCAGATATAAAGAAACTAGCTGAGCAGCATCAACCACAGGGATCTCATTGAATCACATATTTTAACTGTAGAATAATTTATTTGCATTAAATTAGTTTTCATTCAAAATAAAGCATAAAAATTTACTATTTCATTGATTATTAATATAATCCCTTTACTTTTTATTAGTGAAAAATAGAATAAACTTTTCTTTTATCGAATAGCTATGAGGGGGTCCACCAAAAAAAAAGGGGGGGGAGGAAAGGGGTCCATGGGTAAAAAAGGTTGAGAAACCCTGGTCTAATCCATATTGCCTTCTTCTCTCTTAATAGTCATATTAATTCGTAAATAAAAATCACATCATCCATTCATTTTCATAAAGAGTATTTGTTTTTCCTTTTTCAAACTACAAATAAAATAACAATTAAAATAATAAAACAGAATAACGTTGAACATTAATTTCTTTAACAAAATATGTAACCTAACTCAAAAATAAAAACCACATCATTACTTATATAATTACAAACAATAATCCAATATATTCCCTGTTGATAATAAAATAATTATTAATTATTAAATTAACAGAGAAGGTATTAATAAATACATTAGTATAATTATTAATTTATTAATAGGAAATATATTAATAAAAATATAAATGTAATTAATTAATTATTAAATTATCAATAGGGAATATATTGGATTATTGTTTGTAATTGTAAAAGTAATGATGTGGTTTTTGTTATTGTGTTAAATAATATTTATTTATTATTTTTGTTCAATAAGTTATCCTGTCAACGTTATCCTGTATGTTATTTTTAATTGTTATTTTATTTGTAGCTTAAAAAATGAAAGACAATACTGTTTCTGAAAATTTGCGTTATTAAACATAGATTATTTTAAGTATTTTATTTATGTTTAATGGGCGATGTGATTTTTATTTACGGATTAATGTGAAATAATTATTACTATTATATATGTAATAATCCTTTCATATTAAATCCTTTTCTTAACTATCTACGAACTGGGAGGTTTTTAAAACTAATTCTTTTTTTTTTTAGAATGTTTTACATATACTGGAAGGTAAGTTTATTCGTCAAATTGTTTTAAGTCTAACTTTGATCCGTTCACCAGCGGATAACTACAGCTGAGGAGCATAGAAACGCAAAACGGCGCTGTTCAATTAAAAGAAAAATGAAATATAAAAAATAAAATTTATAGTGTATTTTTTTTCAAAATAAATAAAAAGTTACATTCTATTTTCTTGTGATACAAAGACGTTTCTAATATAATAACCAATTGCTTTTCTCTTTAATTTTAAAAGGAAAATAATTATAATTCATTTGTCATTTTATGTTTCTTGGTATTAATAAGAAGGAAAAGTTTCTTCAGAATTTTGTAATATTCTACTTATTTCTCTAGCGATTATTTATCAATATTAAATCAGAAAAAAAAATACAATTTAAAATAAGTAAATTTTTTTCATTAAATTTACTATTTCTCTCCTCTGTAAATCGTTAACGTATTTTCATTTCACAAATTTAATGAAATTAGTAATAAAGTTTATACATATAGTATGCTAGAAATATGACATAAATGTCAAAGTCAACCAAAAAAAAAGTAAATCACGATATCCGATCTCGAACCACTGCTATAAAACATTGTTCTAACATTCTACTTCTATACAAGGCATATACTCCTATACTCTAACTTCAATCTGTATCACACGAAAAACAAAACAAAAAAAAACTCGGAAATTAACATTAAATACTCACTGAAACCCATATTGCTAGGAGCTATGTTGATTAATATCTTTCCTATACAATAACTGCTGTGGAAAACAGCTTCTAATAGTTACTGCCAAAGCACGTTCCACGAAACTGGACCCGTTATCTAGAAGCACTCAATCGTTTCGTCTGATGTGAATTTGTAACTGGTGAGAGATATAAATAAAAGAGTACAGGAAAAAAAAAATAGTTCTTGCTGACATTGCGTCATCAGCTAGCCTGTGTTTAATTGGCTGCTGAGATGGGGTGAGGCAGACAAAGGACCAATACCGGAATCTGTAGAAAACTAGTGAACGAAGTCAGAAATACCTCTGCTAAAGAAAAACAACCAGATAAAATAAAGGCTTATCGTGACTTTCAAATATTGACATAATAATGGGCTGATAGAAATTTATTTTCAGTTGGAGATAATTTACCATGAAACTTTAATCAAGGAAGCATAAAACTTTAATAAAAGAAAAATATAGTTGACGCCCCAACTTTCGAATACGCGCATGATAAGATCGAGAAAGTTATTCTGAAAGAATACTCAAAATGTGCTATACTACAATTTGTGCTGATTATTTTGATGTTTTTTTTTTCTTTTTTTTCGAAGACTCGTTGGTAGTTTTTGGTCCCAGTGGGTCCAATTTCTTGCAAAATCAATAGTGAGACTGCACTGACTTTACGTAAAAGAATAAGAAAAGCCTTGAGTAAGCAAACGAAGGTACAACACTACAAGAAAGGATTCGCAACCTGAGTTGTCAACGGGAAGAGACTGGGACGGGCCGTTTCGTCCTTTTTAGGACTCATCAGCCAGCCAAAGTCCACCGATGACAGACTCAGAAGGTGCGAGAGTTTAGCCTTCCCGGGTCTCGCTCCCGAAGAAAACCTAAGAAAAAAATAAATAAAAAACAAAAAAAAAATATTTCTTGTCCTGCAATCTGCTTGGCGCAAAAGGAATTTAAAATGAAAGGAAATATAACGTGCCCGATGATTCAAAGAATTGAGTAAGCAAACGAAGGCACAACGCTACAAGAAAGGATTCGCACCCCGAGTTGTCAACGGGAACGAGACTGGGACGGACCGTTTCGTCCTTTTTAGGACTCATCAGCCAGCCAAACTCCCCTGTCATCGATGACTCAATTACTTACTCAATTCTCTGAATCATCGGGCACGTTATATTTCTTTTCGTTTTAAAATAAGAAAAGCCGTTCAGAAATAAAAGCATAATTCCATTAAAAAAAAATAATTAAGATAATTTACTTTTTCCGTCGGATGGGCCACGGTTCGTATTAGTGTTCCATACTCTGTTGAATCTATTTACGACTGAAGATTACCTGTAACTGAAGAAAACAGAGAAATAGTATATCCATACCATGCTAGTAAAATGCAGGGATGCTGTGTAACTATCAACGCTGATGACGTCACACTGTAATTATGATGCGCCATTTTATTACTGATATCGGCCAGACTCAAATCACGGAGAGAGCTACAGATCTGGTGTTTTATTAATAATCTTAATAATTCTTCGCTACCCGTTAGTTGAGAACCACTGGGTTTTAAAGAGCTAATTTCACTTTATGGATTCACCATCCTTCTACAGAGAAAGGGACCATGGAAAATAGGATAATCCATTACTAAGAGCAGGGAAAAGGAATAGTCATAGAAACCAGCAAAGTATTTGCTTACAAAGGCTGTTAATTTTTCCGATTAAAAAGGAGAGAGGAAAGAAATAAAAACCCACAAAAGCCGTGACGTCATTTAAATACACCACCATCTCCCTCTTAGTTATAGCATATAAGATCTAATTCTGTTTGTAATCAGTTCTTCTTCTTTCTTATTATTATCTTGAACTTAGACCTGGTCTAATTCCCTGTATTTGCTTGAACTTATTTGATAAATTCTCTATTTTTCTGAATACAAACCGTTCTGCAATTGTAATTAGGTCAGACTTTCCGTAACGAAAACATCTAACGATAATCTGCTTAATTTCCATTTTGATTATTTTTAAAAGCAATCTTAGTAAAATATCAACAAAATTAATAAAAAGATAGAGGAATTCCGTATTCTCTTCTAGATCTTAAGACATCAACAAATAATAGAGAGACTTGAAGGCTTGGGGGTATCAGGTTTCATCTGATATCTTTAACTTCATGTCAGCTCCTAATGTCCTCCCAATCCTCTGTCATCTAGTTTCTTTTCCTAGCGTTAGCTCAATTGGCTCTCCGTTTGGCTGATGGTCGTAGGAGCGTATACCTCCTATGGTTACGATATTTACTTTAGGAAACAAACGTAGCATCTTGATATAACAAGGAAACCTTACAATATCTTTACTTACTTTTAAATTATTAGATCGAAATCAAATCCACAGATATTAAAAAAACTGTCATATTTATGGATTACAAATGGAATTCATTAATTCGATAGCAATATAACGTAATCCTAAGCTTAACGAAATAAGTCAACTTGTCTGACACTTCTTCGTTGTTCACTGAGGTAAAATTAAGAGTTTTGTTTGGCATTTCCCATGTTAGAAGAGTGCAAAGCATCCTAGGACAAATCTGTTCCGAGTTGTCTTTGACCAGCTGCGAAAGCTCAAAATACATGAAACTTTTGCCCTGGTACCATTAGCGACTATAGTACAAACTCAGCTGAATCTTTATTAGTTTTTATTCCAATAATTTAGCTTTCACTTAATAATGCATCTTTATACAATTACTCAGTTACCATTCATTAAATTAGACTACTTCTGAAACAGATCTGTCCTGGGATGCTTTAAAGATTGGCCTTAGTTTGTTTTCTAGTTTGAAAAATGCGCAGGAAAATTTCTACTCACGGAAACTCAATTTAAATGTCAACACTCAGTAAAGTCAGGATAATTTTCACGTAATAAAGTAGTGGAAGTAAAGCAGTCGTTGTACAAACACCTACGGCCGGTTTCTCCAAATAATATTAGCTCTTACTACTAATAGTCGCAACGTAATAAATTCAGTTGGGCTTAATCCAGGACTAGTTTACGACTATTTGGAGAAATCGAACTTGAATGTTGTAATGTCTAACTGAAACTGGAGTTATTCTGCAGTATGTTATATCTCTTATACGGGTTCGAAAAGCTTCGCCCTCTGCTGGCTTCTTTCAACAACTCATCAACAGTTTCCAGGCATTACAGAAAGATTTGATTTAAGCCATTCAGGCACAGCCTTATGGTCAAGACGACTACCTGCCTTGAGACTCAAACGTCTGAACCAGAGTTCGAAACCCGGCTTGGAACTTGGATGTTTCTTTCTTCTTCTGTATTTATTTCTCTTGCTAGGAGTCAAAGTCTGACTGTCACCTTACAGATGCATCCTGGGTAATAACATCAAAACACGGATCTGGGGATAAGTCACAACAACAAAACATTTAATTTGAAGTGTATAGTTGTAAAAATGTAATTACTGAACTAATTAATTTAACATTTTGAATAATTTAACTTTAGCCAAATAGATCAACCTTTTTTTTAATTTTTACCTCAGGTCTTTATTTTAAAAATATTGTAAAAAATTAAGAAACTTAATAAAAATCTAAGCAATTGACAGATAAAAACATACTTTCATCAAATTTGCAGAAGACCTTTTTGACTTTTTAGATTATTTTATTAATCAAATTTGTTGTAATTGTAATCTGATGACGCAATTTTCTCTCATATAATTTCAGACACTTTTCTTTTTTATTATAGATCGAGAGGCGGGTGTTACATTAAGAGCTAAAGAGATGCCAATTTAAGTACTATTCAAGCATTTTCCTAACATTTGGATGATGTTAATCTTTGCTGTCATCAATATAATGGTTTTTAGCGAGCCATTTGAGAGCTACTGTTCAAAGCGACCAAAATCAGTAGCTATTACGTTTGTCTTGTACGTCCGACCGTGTTAGTCCACTCCTAACAACTCCCGAACGGAAGGTCGGATCGGTAAACGGACTTCACCATCGTGTTCAGATGCCCAACAACCATAGGAATGGGGCCAACACCCCCGCATGTTCGCGATATTTGGCATTGTTTTCATTGAATTTATACTATTAGCTTAAATGTTAAGAAATGCAACCATCTCATTTCAGTTGTCAGGTATAGTTTGATGGTGAAGGTCTCGGACTCTTATGCTGGAGGTTGTTGGTTCGAATCCGTATATTTACTGTTTTGCTTTTACTCTGAATCTTTTTTTATCAATGTCCATGTGGGTTTTTTTTTTCTTATTTTTTCCTTACGCTATTGTACTTTCTTTTATTATTATTATGGGTCGCCCTTAATTTTATGCTTTAGCACAATTTTTTATTTTATTCATTATAATGGTGATACCGAAGCAGCAACAGTTCTCGTGTCGTTCGAAGGCTCACAGCAGTTGAGATATGGACTGACGTTGAAGGAAGACCTCTCTAAAACTGTCTAATGTTTATTGAAGTTATAATTTAGGAAGCCCTGGAAGCCAGAGAAGCAGAAATTGAAATTAATGTTTAATTAATAAACAAATTTAAAGATGAAAAGTCAAAGGACAACAATCAACAACTTCAAAACTTTAAATGAATGGCGGAAGACAAAATAAAAGAATAACTAATATTCAAGTATTCCACAGGTAGCAGAGGAAAATATTCCACTTATAAAATTTCTATATCTCAGACTAACTGTACTCTATCCCATATTTAGTTAGCAGGAAAATAATTTATCTGTTGTTAAGTTTATTTTGAAACAGGCAAAATAATGTGATAATTTAGCATTTTCCTTTTCAATGGTAGTATTGATGTTACTGTAGGATCATATACTGGGAATGAAGAGTTTCTGGGATGTCTTCATTTTCATAATGATGGTAAAAGATTCAAGACCTTTCGTTTTTTTTAATCCTTTTAACTAATCCATTACTAAGCGCTTTTCTTTTGATAGGATTAAAAGTTGATTTAGTCAACTTATGTAAATAATAAGAATTTAATTAAATTATTCGGAAAATAGAAAATTCACATTTTTTTTAGTCAGCGGATATTACAATCCTAACTAATGTATATAAGTGAAAATCTGTAAGTTTGTATGTCGTTCAATCACGCCTCAACGGCGCAATGGAACGTAATGAAATTTTGTATGCAGGTAGTCTATGACACGGAGAAGGATATAGACTACTTTTCATCTCGGACGATGAAGTAGTTCCCGTAGGATGAATGAAAAACTTCCCAAAACTGCCCAAAACGAAACCCTTTCCAAAGTTGTCGATAGACGGAACCACCGCAGTTTTAAATCAAATGCGTTTAAGGACATTCTTTGCAGGCGCGGAACACGATTAACTCACAAGTTACCTGATAATTCTATTTGGCGAGGTATGAATATACAATACGGTTAATTAATGCGTTGGATATTTTTTAAAATCTAAACTTTAATTTAGAATATAACATTAACTGGTAATGATCACGTGATGTTTTACCAACTGGGGAAGGTTTCAAATGATAGGGGTGTGGAGAAGGCCACAAAGGGCTGGGAAGTCGTACATTTTCCGATCTCCTTATTAATTTGCTAAATAAATAAAGCGTTTTCTAACGTTACGTATGCAAGGCTTCCGGAGCGAAGCGACGGTAGCCGGCTAGTTTAAATATAAATGTAATTTGTTTCTTTGTATGACTTTAAAAATAACAATAATAATAATAATAATAATGATCACTGAGCCATATACTAGATAACACAAAACACGGTTATAGGCTTACCACAGGCACTGTGACACCATATAAAATCACACACTTACTCTACATGGATGACATTAAACTCTATGCCACAAACAATGCACAACTTAATAATTTACTACAAGCCACCACACAGTTCACCAAAGACATTGGGATGGAATTTGGAATTGACAAATGCCGCAAGTTACACATAATACGTGGGAAGACTTCGAATTTGGAGGGTTTTGAACTGGACCATGGTTTGGCCATCCAATCCATGGAAGAGGGAGAGACCTACAAGTACCTAGGCTTCCAGCAAGCGCGCGTCATTGACAACGCAAACATCAAAAATGCACTGAAGAACACATACCTTGCTCGAGTTCACAAAATCCTCAAAACACAACTCAACGCCAGAAATAAAATTAAAGCTATCAACACTTTTGCCGTTCCCACACTAACATATTCGTTCGGCATAATTCCATGGACAAACACCGAACTCGAAGCACTACAACGCGCAACACGCACTACATTCACGAAACACAACATGCACCACCCCAAGTCCGCTACGGAAAGGATGACTCTTCCCCGCAAGGAGGGAGGCCGAGGACTCATCAACCTCATCATCCTACACGAAAAACAAATACATACACTTAGGGAACATTTCCACCAAAGAGCAGAAGACTCCTCACTTCACTCAGCCATTGTCAAGGCTGACACACACCTCACACCCCTGAACCTCGAAAACTCTTCTCCAACACTCACCACCCCTGACACCCACACTCAGCAGCTGCGTGAATCATGGGCTCGTAAGGAACTCCATGGCAGACATCATCACGAACTCAGCCAGCCTCATGTCGACACGGAAGCGTCGAACAGATGGCTGACGAGTGGTGAGCTGTTTGGGGAGACCGAAGGGTTCATGATCGCAATACAGGACCAAGTCATCTCCACATGCAACTACAAGAAACACATTCTACACGATACAAACACACATGACGACAAATGCAGGAAATGCCACACTACGCATAAGACGATCGACCACGTAATATCAGGCTGTCCCCTTCTCTCTCAAACAGACTACCTCCACCGACACAATCAGGTAGCGTCGATCGTTCATCAACAACTAGCACACAAACATTCACTTATTAAGAGCACGGTCCCGTACTACAAGTACATACCACAAAGCGTATTAGAGTCACCCTCATATAAACTATACTGGGACCGCCCCATTCACACAGACAAAACCATACATCACAACAGACCAGACATCACACTTGTTGATAAGGTCAACAAACAGACCTATCTAATTGATATTGCAGTGCCTATCAGCAAGAACATGCAGAAAACTCACGCAGACAAGATCAGTAAATACACTGATCTAGCACACGAGCTCCAGAAGCAGTGGAGGCAGGATCGAGTACGTGTTGTACCCATCGTTCTGTCTGCCACTGGTCTGGTGCCTCACACATTGCACCACAGTCTCAGCATACTAGGACTTCACAAAAACACTTATGCACAACTGCAGAAGGCTGTGGTACTCAACACTACACGCATAGTTAGGAAATTTATGGACACAAGCACACATCCCTAATCATTCTTGCACACATCTTTACACTTGGCAGTATGTGCTTTGGTCCTTGACCCGCCATATTGTTTTTGCTGGGGAAACCCAAGGTTTGAAACATACAAATTAAATAATAATAAAATAAAATAATAAAATGCAGAAATCTGTAATCCTAGACTCGTGTCACATTGTCCGAAGATTCCTTAGCTTGGAATAACTTGGGTGCACTTGACAACTGTCCGTGCATTCATTGATATCCATTAGAATTAAAAGAGAAAAGAAGTTGTATAATAATAATAGAATTTTAAGGAAAGTAGGTGTTAAGCTCTTTCATGAACCACTTGTTAACTATTATAAGAAAAACAAAACTGATTTTGAAAAAGTCAATAGTAATTCTACTTAACGAATTTTACCGAATATTTCCTGATCTTTGTTAACGTGCAACAGCACAGATCCGTTTGTCTTTCTGTTGCGGAAGTTTTTTAAAAGATCCACTCGTAGTAGAGTGTTCTCATCAATATTTACAACGAAATCACGTTGGCACAGCTTTAGAAAAATCACTTTCCCAACTGATGCCCAGCACTGAGCAACAGCTTCGCAATTTATTAGCGGATGGAAAAGGTAATGAGGAAATTAGTTTGACGCTTGTAAAGCAGCAGAGGCCAAGGACAAGTGACGACGTACAACTGACCTTGATTGAAAGAAAAACAACAAGGAAATGGTGTTGCAAAAAAAACAACAAATGAAATCGAATCAGACAGACCCTAATTATGTAGTACTCTAAATAGAACTATTTAGAGTTGGAAAGTTATTTTTGAGAAACAATTCTAAAGTTAAATGCAACTCACTTAGCTTTTAGGGTTCTTAATTTCAGAACATTTAATTTAATAATAAAAGTAATTTAATCTTGTCAGCTCAAGTGGTCGAGGGGCTTGTCTGTTCCGAATTCGATTCCTGGTGGAAGTTCGGTTTTTATTCTGTTTCTGGACGGATGTTAAGGTCCACCCAACCTTCTATCAAACAGGCACCAGGTTCTACCATGGTGTTACAGGCGGAAAGCGTCACTATCTCTCCTGTGTATTACTCTGTTTTCGCCTTCACCAGTAAGAAAAGCATCATTCCCTTTATAATCTTAAAACAGTTTTTTCCTTCTTCATTGCATAACTGTTCCTTTATCAAATTCCTCCACTCCCTCCAAAAAACAAATACTCTTAAATGATATTAAGGGGTGTAAACAAAGAGAAATCTGTGTTAAAAAAAATC
The DNA here is from genome assembly GCA_023159025.1 of Thereuonema tuberculata. Taxonomy (NCBI): domain Eukaryota; kingdom Metazoa; phylum Arthropoda; class Chilopoda; order Scutigeromorpha; family Scutigeridae; genus Thereuonema; species Thereuonema tuberculata. The sequence goes on along the minus strand of JAFIDM010000007.1, from coordinate 22,686,798 downwards.
CATCCTTCATTTTCAACATTACTGATTTTTGTAAATTATGTAATGAAATTTAAAAATAAAACAGTAACACTATAAAAAAAACTTATTCACTGTTAAATAGGTTATTTAACAGCTATTTAACACTTATTCAATATTAGCCTAAATAGTAAAACTGTAAACGTCTTCAGAGGGGACTGGCCATAAAGATCACCGATGTTACTCTAGTGGGTGTCTGGCAGCCGGTATCTTATATGGAAATCTTGCCAGCTATTATTTTTTTTTCTTTCTGTTTTTATCCTTTTCTAGCCTATTGCCTATCTCAACTTTTACTCTATTACAAAATACTGAATTAAAGAGATACATAACGATTCTAGGTAGTTTGTTTCTTTGCTATCTACCTGGTATATTTATTATATTTTTTGGAAAAATTATCTAAATCCGAATTAGTAAATTTATAGACTGAGATCTTATTGTCGACATTAAAAAAATAAGAAAATTCTAAGATAAGATATAAATACGGTAAATAAATAAAAGAAGAAGAAGAACTTAATGAAGTGCTCTGTAATGCTCTAAAAGAGCATAACACTGGTTTCAAATTTTCCCAATAAAGCAATCATAGAAGAAAAAGGTTTTAGTAAATACAGCAAATTAAATGTAAAGACTGTCACTAAACTTCATTTTTATTATCCCCCTTTTTTTTTTCATTATTTTGGCAATTCATTATGAATTGTCAAAAGTATTCATGTATTGGATTCTGTACAAGTAGACTATATATACTTGGGAAGACTAAGAAATAAATAAATAGTTATTAAGCCATGTCTCAAGACTATTGAGAGATTGATTAATGGGACAACAGTAATAAATTGTTATCGATTTTTATTTTAGAATTGACTTAAACGTCTATGTTCTCGAAGTTTCCATTATGTCTGAATTAGAAAGGAACAAATGGTAATAAACTGACGCATGTCCTTAGTTATCGTTCAAAATTATAACTTTAGTCCTTCTGTATTTCCAATAAATCTCGCCTGTACATAACCAGTAAAAAGGTTTTCAATAGCAGCTAAACTCACAAGAAAGAAATATGTTGACACTGTTTTTTGCGACTGTCTAACACTGTTCAAATAAACACTCGTCGTTGTGAATAATTAAGTGACTTTTATGGTTTTACAAGCGAAGACCTCAGTTGAACTACAAACAACGCATTTTTCTATTCAAGTCAAGGAATATTTGATTAGCTGTAAATCATTATCAAGCAGGGTTCAGGAATTTTCCAACGTTTTCTTAAAGGCTGACGCATTCTTAGTATGATGTCAGAGGTACAGATAATTTTAAAGCTTAAATTAAAACTTAAAAATTTGTAATTTAAGGCCAATACAAGGAGACCTCATATTCAGAAAATTTAGCATTGGACAGCTGTTTGGCACTTATCGATTAGCATCAGGTAGAATGGTTACTTTAAGCTGATAATCGTCAAAACAGCTGCGCGAGCTTTGTTGTTTAGATGCTTAACAATCAATTGTCAGTATGTAGATTTTTATTTAGAAATCTGTAGCTTGTAATACAGATAAGAAATTATTCAAGTTCCATAAAGTTTGTTTTCCAGAAGTGCTTAAGTTTTGGTATCTTATTAATAGATACGGCAGCGGAAATAGCTCTAATCAAATTGCAACCCATACATTCTTAAGATATCTGCTATGTCAGATTGGACCAACGAAAAAACAGTAAAATTTTGTTTATTTCTCAACAATGTAATCATTTAATGCTTTTTTAATGATAATATTAAAAGAATGGGCGGATATCTTTGTTCCTATTATAGAGATAGATTATTTCCCTTATCTTGATGTGAATGTAATAAATAGTTTTTGAATATCAATGAAAAGGGTTGACATTCGTTTGAATTTTACAGATCTGAAGGTTTTTTTCAAATTCAGGAAAAAAAAAACCCCCAGTAGATTAATGCAGTTCTGGTTCTTACTGTCATGTCTTCAATCAGGAATGTATAAAAAAATTCAAAGTTAAAATCACGAGAATAAAAAAAAATATTATGCTATTAAAATTTATTTCTGTACCATGTAATTTTTTTTTTATAATTTAAAAAAAAAAAATCAGAAATGACTTATTATATCTGGTTTATTTAATGTTTATTTTATATTATTATTATTAAGTTATTATTATTTTCTTATAAATTTGAAATATTCCTTATTAATTATAATCTTAAGGAGTATATTAATCCTGAATCTTGTATATTAATGAGTTATAATATACATGATCTTATAATTGTAACAAATGAAATATTTTAGAAAGCGAAAAAAAAAAAAGTTTTAATATGATATTCTACAGTTAAAAACAGCCGACCATAAAAAGCACATACACATTTAAAATTAATTAAAAAAATCACGCAACGTTTCGGACTTTCGGCCGTGATTAAGGTCCCTTCTCAATTCTACAGTTATAAAAATTGAAATGGAGAAGATAAGTTGTTATATTTAAAAAAAAAAATGTTTATGTAATTAATTCCATGGATTTCACTATCGAAATTTATAGTACAGGATGGCCGAAAACAAACGACACTAAAACAATTTGACTACATGAAAGGTGGCACTGCGAGTTGAACACGTAGGCGATTGTTGTATTCGGAACAAGAATGATTGTGAATGTGAGATTAATCAGTGTTGCTCTGAAAATGGTATTAACTACCCAAGAGAAAGTGTTTATTGTGGAGCACTATTTTGAATCATACGGAACAGGCCGTGGCAATGGACCTAGCCTGCTTTACGTTGCTACGGAATTTCGGGAGCGGTTTAACCATCCAGCGCCAACGAACAAGGTTATGCTATTCCGTCGAACCGGAAGTGTACTCCCGGAAGTGAACTACACAGCGGAAAGGTTGCACTGGCCGTCCCGTAACAGTAACAACGAATGAAAATCACTCTTAGGGGAATGGAACAACCTCTCTTCCGGGACATGGTGGACAACCTAAGCAACCGCTACGAGTACTACTTAGAGCGCCAAGGAGATCACATTGAGCATGTATTTGTCAACAATCACCGTTGATTATTCTTTCGGTTGCAGCGTTTTCTGTTCGAAACAGTTCAGTGTCGTTTGTTTTGGACCATACTGTATATCTATTATTACATTCGATTAGATTACATTTCAGTATCTAATGATTACATTAGATACTGAACTATGAAATTGCAATCCTCTTAAAAATGCATTCATAAAATTAGGAAATAAGAATCCATTTTTGCTCCACAAAAAAACTAAAATATATATATAAAAAAAAAAAAAAATTCTAATATATTTATTATTAGAATTGTTTCACAATGTTTATGTTACACTTTAAACTAATCTACAATTTCCTTTTTATGGTTTTCACGACTATTTTAAAAAAATAAAAATTAAGAAAATTTTAAGGGGCAATATTTTAGGAAACTAGACTTAAAATTTTTTTCAAGAACTTATTAATTTTATAAAACTATTGTTTGTTAACATTTATTTATTACGCTAAGCACCTGTTGTGAGGCTATTTTCATTCCCACAGAAAAATAATCCTTTATAAATTTTCTAACAATATTTTCAAAATAATAAAAACGCTTGTATTATCGTCATTTTAATTTAATGTAAGAGATTTAAATTTAGTATTAGCCATTTCTTATTAACCAGGAGGAAAGACAACATTCGTGTACTTCCTTGCAGATTTTACTATGAAGTTATGTGTTTTATTTTAAAGCAAAGTACAAAATAAACCCATGAATTGATAACATTTCACACGTCTGGATCACTTATCAGCCACCATGTTTGTTTTTCTCTATCAATCGTTGAGATTATAATTCTCAATGAAAATACCCCGGAAGTAACATCAATTCACACGCTACCATTTACTTACAGGTTTAGTTTATGTTCAGAATTAATCACTATTATTTTTTTATTAATCTGGTTCGTGCTAACCATCTATCATTTCATAATTCTTTGAAACCCCCCCTCCCCCCAAACTAATTAAGTATAATTTAGGTGATAACCCTGTGTGGAGTTCAGATAAGGGCTTCAGATATAATCTAGAAACAAAATGAAATATTAATAAAAAATAATCGTTTCCCAGCCACAAAGGAGTATCTGGCTTCATCAACACTGCTTTTCCACTGAAACCTGCCAAGACTTCATCACTAATGCGCAGCGTGAGATTCTTTATACAGGGTGATTCACGAAGATATGCAGAAACTTAGGGAGCTCATTCTACATGTAAAAGTAAAGAAAAAAAGTTATATAAACATAGGTCCGGAAATGCTTTGGTATCGAGTCACGGTAGGGTTACCAGATTTTTACATTGGCAAAGCGGGACACCATTGACCGGGGGGGGGGGGGAGAAGAAGACCGGAAAGGAAAGAAAAAAAAACGAAATCTCCAGTTCGACAATCAAAAAAAACCCAAAAAAAAAACAACGGAGTCTCCAGGTTCGACAACCAAACAAAAAAGGAATTCAATACCCAAAAAAAAATCGGGACAAAAAAAAAAAATGCCGCGGGACGCGGGACAAATTGTTAAAAATCGGGACTGTCCCGCCAAAATCGGGACGTCTGGTCACCCTAGTTACGGCTAATAAAGATTTCTCCTGTAACAATATGCACATGGACTACAACAATTGTAGTACAACAATATGCACATGGACTACACCTTAGTTGTTGGCTCTCACAATAAATCAAAACAATGCAATTCAAGTTATTGTTGAACAGCTGTTATTGTGTTTCCAACTTTTTTGTATGTTCCACGTGGGATAAGCTTCAAACCACTGGGAGATACAGTTCTGCGACGTGTTTCATACGATTTTTCAGGTCAATAACCATAAGAAACCACTGATTTCGCCCCTTAATTTACCTTCCCAGACTTCCAGCAAGTCTTCATTTCACCTAGAGTACTACATTACGGGCGAAATCTTTCGCTAGCCGTAAACTCGATACCGAAGCATTTCCGGACCTATGTTTATATAACTTTTTTTCTTTACTTTTACTTGCAGAATGAGCTCCCGAAGTTTCTGCATATCTTCGTGAATCACCCTGTATATAAATAGTCTATACATTGGCGTCTGTAAGCCACTGTAAAGGGATGGAAATAAAATGAAGTGTAGAAAGCATGTTTAACGTCCGTAATTATTCATAAATGGAGAGAAAATCGCTAACCGGACAATAAATATGCCTTCGCACATTGAGCCAACATCAACGGGAATTCTGTACAATTGTTTCATCCTTATTACGGAATCATCAGCAGAATATACCCTTGATGTTAGGCTCGTTGCGCGAAAGCTTTACCCAAAAGCATTCACGATCCCGGGAATGGGCCGCCGAGATAAAAAACAATAAAGTAAAAAATGATCCTGAAAGATCCAATATGTTAATCCCTTGTCCTCTCACTGAAAGGCACTAAGGAAATTAGTGTTGCCTTTTTGTAATGAAACAATTGGATGAAACAATTGTACAGAATTCCCGTTGATGTTGGCTCAATGTGCGAAGGCATATTTATTGTCCGGTTGGCGATTTTCTCTCCAAAATGAAGTGCATTTTAATTAAAAAAAATACAGTCTGAAGATCGTAAACACTGCATCAACTATTGGGAATGTTAAAGGCAATGATTAAAAATTTAGGCTAATTAAGAAATATACCACAACATTAGTTTTAATGAATAGTTTCTCATCAGCAAGAAATAGCTGGTCTGTATATGTAGACTAGCTGTTTTTCAGAAATCGTTTGCCACACAGAAAATACAGTTCTAGACATAAGATAATGAAGCATTCGAATAACAATGCTACCTTTAGCTGATCCATTTTTTATACAAAGATCTCTTTTCGCTTCTTCGAGTACCGTTTCGTAAATCATGTTTTACAGCTGGGTTCCTATTTCTGATCGATCCAGACCTTCGATTCCATCTGCCAGAATAATAAAATACCGAGATCTGCCAGGCTTGTCTCTTAGGTTTTTAGTTATTAGCCAATGCGACCGCTTTTCAAACAGACACCGAAGTTATCGATCGCTTCAACAGTTTGTGGTCGAACTCTTCACAGACTTAGGCCTTTCAAAGAAAATCGAAACAACAGACACTTGGGTCTTCAGTGAAAATTAATTTCAAGTCCACTGAAATTACAAGATTTAAGCTGTTTGAAAAACTTACTTCACGAAATCAACTTCACAAAAAATCACAATATTTGGAACAAACACAGATAGAAATGCAGGGTGATTCAGAAGGAGTTACCGCCACTTACGGAGCTCATTTATGACGACATTTTGAGCTAAATATGTCATATAAACCCTGGTCCTGTTGCAATAGAAGTTGCAATAATGTTAAGATTGTTTGTAAAAGACCTCTTTCGTTAGGGGGAAATGAGATATAAAGAATGAACTTTTTTAGAAATAACGTTTTCTTTTATTGGGTAGTATGTTGAAGCTGAAAATGTGCAGTGAATTGTTTAATTGCGTCGTAGAGAAAGTTGTATCAAGTTTTAACTACAACATTACATTATTCTGACGAACTTATCAGAACAATTGTTACAAATCACACCAATTCTATCGCCTTGAGTCGTTGCAGTTCAATTTTTTACAGATCGCGTGATGTTCATAATAATTCGTTTTCAATAAAAGAAAGCATTATTTCTGAAATGTTCATTCTTTATTTCTCATTTGTTTTTACTCCAAAATAACGAAAGGTCTTTTACAAACAACCTTCACATTATTGGAATTCGGGAAACATTGAGAATAGGACGTGTTTTGCTCAAAATGCCGTTAACTCCTTCTGAATCACTCTGTATAAACTTAAAAACAAGATGGTTGCCTTAAAATGTTTTGTTTTCCTCTTTGTTTTTTTTTTAAAGTTGTGAAAATACTGTAAAGGATATAAAATCATCATTAATCGTAACATCTTCTGAAACACGAACAATAAAAACTTCCCGCCTTGATTACTAAGTGGATGTACTGCTAGACATCGATGGAAATTCAATCTTTAGCTTTTAATACTTTTCTACGGGAATTTTGTGAACGTCGCATGCAAATTTCTCGATTAGGTTAGGTAAAAACTTTAATTATAAAAATTAGACCGTTTCTTATCTTACGTCAAGAAGATCTGAACAGTGGTTCAAAAATGATTTGGATCGCATAAATTCACTGATTTTTTTTGGTTCTTATTTTCTTAGGAAACCAGGCTAAAAAAATTATTTTTCTGTAGAAAAATGTGATGAATTATAAATATCTGAGAAGTAGCGCTAAGTCTAACGCTATGGAGCCACTACAACGAATTTTGTAGATGGGTTTTCATTGTTACAGAATTATAGAAATCTTTTAGACAGCTTTCAATAAGTCGGAGATATTTTAAAAGCTCTATGCTAGATTTTCAAATTAAATTTCTCATTAACATATAAGTTTCCAAAGTTATTCTTGTGTTTAACGCTCGATTTCAGCGCCACCACGGGCATAACGAGAGGGAAATGCATCGTGTAGCAATTCAATGTGTCTGAGATGACCTCTCTGACCAACAGATGGCGCGACGGACGTAGAGAGGTAATTTCATTTCTTGGAGACATATAAACTAAAAGCGCAGCATAATAAATGTCTGAGAAACAAGTTCTTTCTGCAGATGCGGGACTTTCCAAAGTTTGTTAATTTCGTCTTACATTCCATAAGTTTTTATACAGCGCTTACAGCGCTGTTTATACAGGAATTACACAGCATAGGTTTATTTGTAAAAATGGCAAAAAATTACGGAGAAATTAACTAAATTTGATTGTTTATTAGATTAAACTTGAAATTGTCTCATCAATAAACAGGATATATAATTTTCATTCAGATCTACTAAAATTGTCACAGTTTTAGGGTGTATTAAGATTTGTTACTTCAGAAAAATAATCCTTACCGAGAGGCTACATAAATACTATCGTCGAAATACTAACTTTACATTGTGAATTGGATGCAGGATATATTTGCAACATCAAATCAATTCTGTTATATTGAAATTAATATCAAACAATGGTATAGGAAAAGTCAAAAGGCCGAATTTAATATTAGATAACTTATCAGGTGTTTTCTGAATAGTTATCTAATAATAAGTTAAATATATTGGTAGACGGAAAAGTAGTTTTTAAATACTAATCCATAAGGAAAAGTTCAGAAGTATTTTAAAAGAGTTTTGTGATAGACTACTTTCTGACCGGCAATGCTATCGCCATATAAACATGAGCAAAAGTAATATTAATCGCTAAATAAGCTGTCCTTTCATATCCAACAGTAATTAAAAGTATTCAAAAAGATTCAATACGTGATTCAAAATATAAATTTAATAATTCGTTAATCCTTCCCTTATTTTTCCATTCTTCATCCTAAATAATACTTCGTCGAAGTGAATTGAACTCAATGAAAGAATTCGATTAAAATACTCGTTTTCCAGTTTAAAATACTCGTTTTATGACTGCAAAGAAGCAATTACAAAAGCAATTCCAACTGGTCTTAGGATGTAAATAAACTAGTTTTCTTACCGTTATAAACCTGACGAAAAAACTCACAACAGCTATTGTGAAAGATCGCGCCACCAACAGGTCGACATTCCACGTTTGGAGGCTATTTTTTGAGGACCCAGACTGGTTTTATTCCTCTTTGCTTTTTCAACCCTCTGTCTTTTCCCCTTTCCCCCTCCTTAGACGCATCAGGACACACACAAACAGTAAATATAGGATCAGGTTTCCACTCAACAAAGACTTAAGCAACATAAGAATAGACCAATTGAATTATAATACATTAGAAATAAGAAGATTATTTTGAACCTCTCATTTTTTATTTTTAATTAGCCTATATTTGGGTCACCAATATTCAATTGATAAAATTTATTTTATTGAAAGAAAATTCAACGTGTGCCATACATTAATATTATATGAAAAAAATTCAGTCTACACAAAAATATAGTTGTTTTTAAACAATATAATTAAAGCTCATGCAATATGTATGATTGCAATATATGCATTGTTTTATTTATATTTTTTTTAAAAAACTATGTGTGTAGACTGAATTTTTTCCATACAATAAAATCTATATTACTAAAATCTTTTATTTCTCTGTCTGTCTGTCTGTTCGGCGCAATTGTTAATTATTAGTTTCCCTTGCTGAGAAAGTCCGATTATAAAATTTTCTTTTTTTTTTTTTTCGCCTTGCATGGGATTCGAACCTTCGTCCTCGCAGTAAGGAAGGCTAACCATTGGACTACTGCTGGTCCCCCAATATCCAATCCTACTTTTATTCTATTTGTTCGCGTGCTATCGAATAATGAGTTCATTCAAAAAGGAATAAAATATCACTTTGCCGTAACCGCTTGGAATCGATTCTTTTTGGATTATCTCATACTTACCAGGGGTAGAAGGGGGGGGAGGTGGCCTAGTTTATTTTAAATATAAATTTGCAATTACGAAAATAATAGATATGAAATAGTTTTAAAAATTTAAAGAAAACTGAAGATATATTATTTGAATGATATAGTTTCTCTTCGATAAATTTCATATGACGGCGCGATGAAATCGTTAGAGAATATTACATTGTTGTCTGTTTCTAATAACAGCAGAACAACATAGATACAATGCGATTGGGTGATCGTAAGAACAGACGATTAGTTTCAGAATCCAATGTCAGGGAAACATTGTCAGGAAAAAATAGGAACCTAGTTCTTTTAGGGACTTCTGATTCCACTTAATTCATTTTAAATAGAAATGCATTCTAATAAGTAAATATATAATATGATTTTTATTAGTTATTTTATAAAATAAACAGATTTTTTATTTATTTATAATTATCAATTTTTTTAATTTATATTGTAAACCTGCTGATAGATCAGTTCTAATGGGGACTGAATTATAATTTAAATAACGAAATAAATTATAAATTGAAAGAAAGAAGTCTATGATCTGAATGATCTGAAAAGAATGATCTGAAAGAATTTTGGAAATGCTTTTTGGTCTTTCACGTGTATCGAATTATTAAATTTAAATTCAATTCCTGTTTTAATTTTCTTTAATTGATAAGTTAATCAATTTCATTAATTTTCCACCATATTGGAGAGATTACATAGATGGCATCCTGCGGTTTCATGCTTACTGATGCTCACCGTGCTTCAGTGCCTCGCTTCGGAGCCGAGGGACTCATTGAGTAATGTTAATTAATAAATGTTTAGGATTTCTTCATTTTTAATTCGTTTATTAATTAATTTGCGGTTGGGCCACAGGAATTGGTTGTTACATTTTTTTTACAGTGAGTTTTTCTGTGTAATTTTTACAGGTGTTACGCCACTGCTTTCACCGTTTTAAACTGAATCCCGTTTTCCTCCGTCTTCCTTTTAAAAGTGAATGAATACAAATGTAACCTTGATGGAAGGAGATAGCTGTAAATCTTTTTTAAGCCCCTTAAGCACACATTATTCTAGTTTTGTGTTTAGAATATTAATTGGAAAATGGCTGGCGGGAAACTATTTTAATAATTTACTATAGAAATCCCCTACACTGAAGAATTTCCGACACAAACACACAAAAAAGATATCCAACTTTTATGTTACTTGTCTTATCTGAATGTTTAAAACTCGCCTCACGCTATAATTTTCTTCCTTGATGTGATTAGTATTTGTAAGTCAACTTGAAGTTGATTAACATTGTCAAAAAACTACCTGAGGAATTTCGATTTAATGTCGACGATCACCGCAATCGCAGTTGCTAAGAGTAGCAACTTAGCAACTAACATATAAGTTAACCCGTAAATAAAGATTACAGACAAAAAAACTATCCATATTACTTAGGCCCCGCTGGGCAGGTTTTCTCGAGGTTCTCCCGTTTCCCCTGCACTTCTCCCACCATTCTTTCTCTCCGTCTGTCGCGGTGCTCGTCTTCCCTGCCACCCACACTCACCACATAACATTACAACATAACATCCATTTTAATTTATATATTACTGGTAACTGTTAAAAACCTAACACTTCTTACGCTATTCGGATACGCAGAGAGAACATTCCTAACTTGACTTAACATAAATAAAGAAAATAAGCTAATGACTAGAGAATTACTATGTTTATAACAAACTGCCAGGTAAATTGTTAACATAATCTGCAGATATGTGGAATTTTATTCTTAATAAAAAAGGGAGAACACATTTGGAAAACCCAAGGGACGAAGGATTAAATTTCAAGATCTACTGCCTTAGTCTGAATTTATAAAAAATAATAAACTTATTATTTTATTACAAAAAGTATTATAAAGTGTGAAGAATGTTCTAAAATCTGCTGTGTTGAATGAACGTACAATTCGGATAAAAACCCTAAATTACAATTAAAAATATATAAAATTCCAATGATTTTAATCTGACATTCTTCTTTTGGAACTGACGTTAATCATGGGATTTCAGACCTTCCCATGAAGGTCCTTTCTTTGACGTCAGGGGGCATTTGGCCTAAAAGACAAGGATCGCATGATCAACCAGAAAGAAGAACTAATGTCCAGATTAAGATACATTCGAAACCGCTGGAGTTTTTATGTATTTTTAATTGTAATATAGTGTTCTTATCCGAATTACGTGTCAATACACCAACTTTTATGATTTTATTATTGATATGTTCATCAAACAAAAGATAATCCTTTCTTTGTGGACGTATTTCTTTGAAGAGAGGTATAAATCAGTTTCCAGACGACAAAGTCTACAGCGCTTGATTGATGATTGTTTTTTTGTGAGATCGAGAAACTTTATTCTTTGGAAAACTCACAAACAGGATTATCCTTGAAGATCTTGTCCTTTACGAGGTGCGAATCACCTTCAAGCAACAACATCTGGTGCAAAAGATGGTTGGAATCGATCATTAATCACGTGGGTCAACGGTCACTTTGAGTTTCAGCTAATTTCGTCTTATCTTTCTCCTTTTCACTTTCTTATTGCAGATCAACAACATTTGCAGGTTTTTCAAAGTTTCTACAATGAAAAGAACCGCCAACAGCAAGAATTTTATTCTAATTCACATTTGACTCCTCTTTTGCCTATAAAGCTCAGCGAACACGATCTAATTTTTTTGTGTAACCGGCATCAATTATTTTCTGAATCAAGTCTTAATTATTTTCCAACGATCAAGGTAGAATATGCATTTCTGGGCATTCAATTGTGTTTTGAATCAAAACATTTCCGCTTTGGGATAATTTTTCAAAATACGGGTGATGCTGTGTTAGAGAAATGAAAGTACGTTCTACTTAACAACAGTTCTCGTTCTACTAAAACCAAAAGCTATTACAAAAACGAAAAGTTAAAACAAACGGACAAAGAATGGTGAGTTACGAATATACCCGTCTTCTACCTACACGAGGTGATTCAAAATTTCCTGTAGAAACTTTAAAGGTAGGTCAGGAATACAAAAACAAACCGTATTCGTAGTGGAACGTAAGTTTACGTCCGCAAAAGTCACCTGAATAAGTTAGAAGGTGCACTAAGGTTCAGAAATAAAAGACAAGTAAGGTAGACAACATGGTTACAACATGACAGCAAGGTGTATGCTTAGAGGTTCACTGTAGTTGCTCAAATTTCACACAATCTCTAGTGTAAATAGACACATGCCTGTTGGGGAACCTTTCGTACAACGGTTCATCCGTTTCCGTTTGCTTCCCCATAGGATAGGTGCATATCTGCCCTCTCAGTACTAGTGAAGCGGTGCATCCTACTCGTACAAAGTCAACGTCTCAAATGACGCTGGCTCATACTGTCCAACTAATGTGCTGCCAAACAGCGCCCTTGGCATATTCGGGTGACGTTTGCGGACATACGTTCCACTATAAATACAGTTTGTTTTTGTATTCCTGACCTTTAAAGTTTGTGCAGGAAATTTTTAATCACCCTGTATATTAACAGAATATGGTAAATAACGGGATTAAGGCTATAATCATTAAAAAATATAAATGTTGTATTTCAATTAAAGCTCAGGTTATACATGTGCAAAAAAAAATCTAAAAAAAAAAGTAAAAAAAAAAAAAAAAATACAAGTATTTGAATTTTTCAAAAATTTGAGAAAAAAATACATTTTCCATTCACTAAATATACTTTAATTTCGAATTTGCTAGCGCTATTTGGTGATACAGAAGGGCAAATGTAATTTATATATTTCGAGCACCGGTCGAAAATTATAATGAAATAGAAATCACGAGGAGAGCTCAAAGGTAATCAAATTAGAGCTCGGTGATGTTTAGAATGTATTGCAACATTAGAATGATTTCCATATCATCACACAGCCATTGTTTTGGATATCAAATTATATCGAGGAAGCACTCATGGGTGATATGTTTAATTCTTCGTTCTGATAGGATTTTATTGAAACACAAAATAAGCAGAATTTTTGGCATTTCAATCAGCTTTCGTCAATAATAGCTGAACGGAGTTATGATGAAATTTAGTTTTTTTGGGGGGATGGAATCTCTAATAAACCTTATTGAACTAATTTAGATTTTATAAAGATTGGCATAAAATTAAATGCGATTTAATGAGGAGGAGCGTACATTGTAAATAGAATAAAGTTCTGTCAAAGAGAACATATTTCATTACAGTCTCCCATTTACGAACGGATTTCGTTGCAACAGTCGGTCGCAAGTCGGATTTTATCGTAAGTGCGAATATTCGTAAGTCGGGGACTACTGTGTTTGATTTCCTTTGATATTAAAAAAAGAATGTTTTGTGTAATCAATTACTTTTTGGAAGAGCAAGTCTAACTTTGTAAAGAAAAATATATAGTCTCGTGCCAATTTTCGAATAAATAATTGTAAGTTGCAAACTTACGCCGTGCTGTCGTGGCCATGCGGTCTCGGCGGCGGTCTGCCGTTGCGGCCAGTGCGCCAGTACCTGGGTTCGAATCCCGGCAGTAGCTTGGCTGTTTCAATTTCCTTTCCTGTGCTGTTCGCCTCTTCTTCGCTTTCTCTTCGGTCTGACGTCATTCCTTAATGGCGTCCTGGGGCAGGCAACAGGAATCCACCCCAGTATCTTTCCCGAGGCGTTTCTGGGACTTCCATGCGAAGTCCATAGAATTGGACCTGTCTCCGGACAGAATACTATGGATGGAAGTTGCAAACAAAATTGAAGAAAAAAAAAACAATAGAAAAAGAAATGAAAAGGAAAAAGGAAAAACAAAAAATATTCATTACCCAAAAAGAAAAATAGAAATAATAAGAAGTCTTTTGAAGGTTACCAAAAATTAAGGAAAAAAAAAAAAAAAAGTTCAATGCAGCTGAGAAAATGTATTACATGGAAGTACACCCTAATAGTCTATATTTGATATCGTGATAGTAGAATTACATAAACAATATTTTGGTTGTTTTTCGTTCTTAGCTCCTTATCTGTTTATTCGAAATGTACTAAAAGGAATAGGAAACTTCCTAAAAATCTTAAATCTTACACCAAGTTTCAACTCCGTCGTGTGATGTAGTTCTGAGTTCTGACGGTCATGAGGGGATCAACTTAAATAAAAAAATATCTTTCTTTGAGAAAGAGCTTATGGGATTTTCACTTTACACAGAACCTAACGGAAACTCTTAATGGAATATCGATTTCATGATACAGACTAAAACGAAACGGAAATGTATTTAAAATTACTGTATTTCTCAAACCATATCCTGTAAGAAGTAAGTGACTCTTCTGTTAAGGTCAACTTCGAAAAATAGCCAAAATAGATTAACGTTATTAATTTAACCCTAATCGATATCCCTCCAAATCCTTTAGAGAAACCTCAAATCTCATTTCTGATTCACCACAAAGTAAATCACTGTCTAATTTCTCGAAAACTAGAATCAATTTGAACAAACAAAAGTATTAAGATTATAAGCAACCTATCTGCTAAGCCTTTCTTGGAATAATTAAAGTAATTATATCATCTACATAGAAATCGCAGTTATTGTCCTCCCAATGAATGATGGCCGCCCTGTTTTTGTGAGATCTGCGCATGTATCATCGATTAGTCTGGTCAGGCACGTCCGTCTGATTTCATTAAAGGACGCCGCCATTGTGCTAATCGCTTGTTACTTTGCAAAAGAGCATTGTATTTATAAATAATATATATTTATTTATTTATATAAATACTTATTGTTAGCAACTGGTATTGAAATAACGCTAAATAGTCGAGAGAAGTTTTAATTTGGCGTTATCAACATGTCTTTCTCAGTGAAAACAGACCACGTCATCCATTGTGACAGGAAAACATAATTGATCAGCTACTGGAAGGGCTGCGCAGTTCAAACTTCCGCCTGTCATCTTTCATTTTGAGGACAATAAAAATATCTTCTCAAAAACAAGCTCTTCAGGTACGCAGTTTTCGAGTTAAAAAGCGAAGTAAAATCTAAAGAAACAAAAGATGTGTATGTTTAGGTATGTTCTTCTCACTTCGACAAAAGCAATGAAATAAGATTCCATCACACAAACTTCTTCAAATTATTATTAAAATAATAAATAATACATATAGCAAATTTTCGGAAAATTCTCTTATTCCTTTCTCAAGCTATTTATAAATAAAGACTAAAGCCCGTTGCACATGGATCCGAAAATCGGACGGTCGGATTCACGAATCAG
Source organism: Thereuonema tuberculata (assembly GCA_023159025.1). Classification (NCBI taxonomy): domain Eukaryota; kingdom Metazoa; phylum Arthropoda; class Chilopoda; order Scutigeromorpha; family Scutigeridae; genus Thereuonema; species Thereuonema tuberculata. The sequence continues at coordinate 22,671,235 of JAFIDM010000007.1, read as the reverse complement.
ACGTATTCTCTTTCACATGGCCACGAAACGTCGCCTATACGAACGATTTGAATGTTACATGTCGTTTAGATGACGTCAGAAAGAGTTTCGTGGCCATGTGGTAGAGAATACGTTCGATTCGTGGATCCGACCGTCCGATTTTCGGATCCATGTGCAATGGGCTTAAGACAACAAAAGAGAAACATGATATGACATGTTATCCATTAAAACAAATACTCGCATCTCAACAATGGAATAACATCTTTGTATTTTAATAATATTAAACCATATATCAAACTAAACATGATAAGCATGATTAATAAACTAATTCTTTGAATACAACAGAAAAACATAACATGAAGAGGCGTGAATTAAGAAGAAGGTATGATATTAATGAAATAAGATTTTTTTTCCTATTCTATTCTACTTCAGGGCCGTGGATAACTCCCACTTGTACTGTAGGAAGCAAGAATTAACAATTGGCAATAGACTAGATGAGAAGAAGCAGCAGCAGGAGACAAATATATGAATGAAAGAAAATATGCCTGCCCCAGGATTCGAACCCAGATTCCGCATACCAGCCAAAATAGGCCGCAGCTCATTAAGCCTGAACCGTTAGTAATGCTTTATATTAGAATTATAAATTTCTTAAAAATCAATCCTGGGTGACAACTTTATTTGTAACATTTACATTGTAATCACTTAAATAGATCTATTATTACCACCATCGTGATGTATCGTCAGGAATGATAAATTCAAAAACAGAAATTGCAGTAACATGAAACATACTTAAATGAAATATAACTAATTTTGTGATAAAGGCGAAAGTGGATGTTACTGCACTTCGCAGGCCAATTTAAGGATCAAATGGTTGACAACCAGATCGAAGACTGTAGTCAAAAACGGACGACCAAAACATGGGAAGTCCATTATATATATAATTATTAACTAGTTCTTGATAGGCGACCATTAGTGTACGGTTACTAATATTAGAATTGGATGGTGTTATGCATCATCTGACGAAGCGTCATTATTCGATTAAGAGATATTCGCATAAACGCAAAAGCTTACATATTCCTTCACATTTTTTTATGGAATGAAGAATGTTATAAATCAAAATGAAAATACTTTCACAGGACAATACTGGCCATTGTCAAAATTAATAATATCCTTCAAAGGTCATTAGTCACATGATGCAAATCTTATTCTACGATTGGCGTTTATTCAAAATTAATTTTCCTCAAATTACTTGATATGTTGAGATAGCATGTAGGAACAATTTTTTTATAAAGAGTTTACACCTTTTGCTAGTAGATGTAGCAATAATCTAAAAACTCTATTTTGGCGCTTGGTCAAATGATGCCTAACACCATCCAATTGTGGGCTTCAATCGATAAAAGTTCCGTCTGTAGTCGTAGATACTGTAAAGTAGACGCATAAACCATGCTCAGTCATTTTTTACGATTTCCACAGCACATACCATCTAACTCTTGCCATCGAGTCATGTTTGTGTACGTTGAATTTAAGCCAAATGTCTTTACAAAAAATATCGTTTTGCGAGAAACACTGTATAATTAAGAATACTAACTTAGCGTTTTCATTTTATTAATTAAAAACTGAACCATCGCCTGTTTTTCTTTTTGTCTAGATTTAATTAGCAACAAGGTAATTTTTCTTTGATAGCGAATGCTTTCCAGACAACATTACAGTTAAAGTTAACTGTGATAAGCATTTATGTGAAGTTGCTTCTGTTTATCAAAAAGCCTTGGATCACTGTTACAGAATCAAGAAGAGGACAATAATTACGAATGGAAGACGATTGCTAACTTCAGATCCATCAGTGTGAAAAATCACCTGAGGATTCAACACGGATCATCAATCCGCAGCTCAAGTGAAAATGAGATTAACAGAAATCTCCCACAGGGAAAAGTCGTCAGTGGAAACCTCGAGTTCAGAATAAATAAGTACAGTTGTTTTTGTTGTCAGTTTATCTTAAAAATTCATTAAGAAATTCAAAAAGGAATTTATATTTTAGTATCAAAAATTCGATACTGCATTAGATAAATACAGTCGGGCCTCGATATAAGGTCACCCGCATAAAAGGTCACTTTTCTAAAGTCCCGGCTCATTGAATAGGAATTCTATGATATGGATTACCGGATATATGGTCAGGTATTAAATACAGAAATCGCATATAAGATCGCTTTTGTCTGTGATTTCAGTGCCACACTGATTCAATTCTAAGAATTTTTCCGTGGGTACGATCTTTTATCGGCTTCATTTTTCCTACTGACGGAGGGGATAGCTTTTTCACAAAGCACTTCATCCCCTCAAATTCTAGGAAAAAAGATGATGATGATGAAATTGCTATCACTTCTCAAGCTTCGATTTCCGAAATTGTTTCGTAAGTTTTAGATTTCAATGCATTAGAAAGTGAGGATAACGACAGTGATACTGAAAGTGAAGCGGTGACACAAGCAGAAGCACTCAGAGCATTAAATTTTCAGAAACTACAAAACGTAGAAAACATTGTACAAAAGATGAAACCAAAATCGCTACAGTCCTGTATTACGGATTATTTTAAGTAAGGTCAGTTGTACATCAGTACTTTGCTTGAGCATACAAGTACTATTTGTATACAACTTTATTCCGAATTAAAATTTTTAAAAAATAATTCCTTTCTGATTCCATTAATTTTAATTGGCTCAACTAAATTAAAAAATTATAACCTAATAAACTGATATTTTTGTACGTATTAAATTTTACAAAGAATTAAACTTAAAATAAATTTATATAATGCTTATTTATTGATAAATGCGTATGAATCAGTTATAAGGTCACCCCGCTTATAAGGTTGCTTTCGAGAGGTCCCAAGGAGTGACCTTATATCGAGGTCCGACTGTATATGGTTTCACTTAGCAATAGATGTAAGTATTCGGCGTTTCTGACTTCCAATCCTTGTTTCTTGTGATTTACGAAGAGAGAGAGAGATAAGACGATGTGGAGCGCAGAGGGAAGCGAAATTGAAATTTTAGAAACGTATTAAAAACATTCTATGACTAAAATGTTTACCAATTTAATATCAGTAATAGGGAATTACATTCAAATTAAGATACCCAAAACAAGAGTTGTCTGTTATCACAGTTCTGGTAATAACATCACTCGTCGTTCGAGTTTGTTTTTTTTGTTTTTCCTTAACTTCTGAACTACCCTAAATACTATTTCTAAATACTCCAAGATTTGAAAATTTATTCCTCAAATCGGAAAATGTTTTCAAGGCATCTTTAGTTTAATTAAACTTTGTCTTGCTACATATCCTAGTCTATTCACTTCAGTCCAGTTCTAGATTTAGTTTGATTTGAGAGGTTTTTAAGATCATTTACAGTTTTTAACTTCATGCTATATCAGTGTTGTACCCAGAAAATTTAGAGAGTGATTGTAGGAGCTCCGGCCTGTTTTTGAATATTTGTTTATTTATGGAAAAATAAAAGAACGAGGAAATAAAATTGTATCTTTTATTAAGAACTATTATTATTGATTAAGTCTCTGCAATTCGATATTTTTATAACTACTGCATTGAAATCACAATACTAATGACTATTTTCATAAATGCTACAAATACAAAATTAAAATTGCATTACAGTTCTTTATTTATCTTATAAACACCCACACTCACCCACCAATATATATATGCATACAGGAAGATTCAAAAATCCCCTGTGCAAACTTTAAAGATAGGTCGGGGATGTAAAAACAAACCGTATTCATAGTATGTCATCAAACACCACCCGAATGTTCTAGAAGATACACTAAGACTCAGAAATAAAAGGTAACAAGTAAAGTACACAACTTGTTTATTATTCCTACACTAAGGTGTGAACAATAATGTTTGTTTCCGTCGAATGATTCAGTTTCACATAATCTCTGGCGCAACGTTTGATGACAGAACATACATCTGTTGGTTAACCGTTCACGATACAATCCTACAGCGGCTCGTCCGTCTCCGTTCGTTGCCCGATAGGCTAGATGCCTATCTGCCCCCTCAGTACTAGTGAAATGATACATCCTACTTAGACAAAGGCGTCTCAAATGACGATGGCTCACACTGCCCAACTAATAAGCCAAACAGAGCCCTCTAGAACATTCGGGTGGCGTTTGCGGACAGAGAGAGAGAAAGTTCTAGTCATGACAAAGCTCTAAGACAGTTCCACAGAGGATAATGGGGAGGGGAGATCAATTTTGATTCCTTGTTGAACGGTGAGCAATGTACCAAATTCAACACGAATCAACCTTTCAGTTCGAGAAACTTATTTTTAAAGTTTCAGTTTCCTACTTTACGTAATTTTTGAGTTGCTATAGTTAATGAAAGAACAGTCGTATTATCGTTTAAAACTGCATTTTAAGACTCCGGTGCCTATTAAGGAACGTTACAGTAAACGTTAGACGAAACCTATAATAGGCGTATTCTTAGGTAGCTGTCTTTGCTATATGGGTCGAAAAGTACAGTATTAAGTTATTACCTAACAAAATTGCAAATTTAAAAAAAGAAAAGAAAAAAAGAAGCCGCCAAGTGTTATTTTTTGATATAAAAGTTGAATTTTAGAATTTGATCTCGTTTTCTGAAGTCCAAACTCCTTTCCATGAGAACGCCATAATACGTAGTATCCCTTTGAAAGAAGCATTCTCACATTCAATTAATCAAACCCAATAAAAATTAATGGCCAAAGCGTTTGATATTTGCTTCACTCGGTGATGACATCTTCACCCTTAGTCCAGAGGCACAGATTGAGGATGATGACAATTTGATGTTGGAACCGGCCACTGCTAGATAGTAACGGATTATCGTGTGACTTGACCTCTTTTCGCAAATGACCAGCTGACAAAACCACCGTGAATTCGCCCGAAGCGTTATCTTGCGGTCAAGGAATTGTTTGTTTATTCGCTTAAGCTTATCAATGGATATCACAGATCAAACACTTGGATTGATTGCTTTCTTGATATCCGATCTATTTTAGTACTTAAATACTTGTCCAAATGTTTTAAATATTGGGTCACACTGTATTTTCAATTTGCCAAGATGTTGGTATGAAATATATTGGGAATTTATTGTCAATAAACTAATAAAAACAGTTGTGATATTTAGGCCAGCATATTGTAATGACACACGTATTTTTTTATATATAATTTCTGTATTTTTTTTTTTTTTAAATCGGTAGAACGCTATTCATTAATCCTTTCAAAGGTTTGAAATTCTTTGGTTTTAAAACTCTGTGAAATCATGTGACTGATCACATCCATTATAAAGTGTTGCCTTACTTGATTACGAAACTTGTTCGCAAACAAATGAACAACGTTTCTAACAAGTGTGTGACCTCGAACGCTGAGAACCGTACGAAAATGTGCTTTGAAATCGCTCATCCCAAAAACATGAGTCATTCTCATGCAAAACTGCATGTCTTGCCACGTGCAATTGAATGATCACCTATTGAAGGTCCAAGAGAGGAACTTTGGTAACGCGAAGAAACAAAATATAGATATAATAGGACCAAACACACACATATTTCAATGTCTTGACTATATTGCTTTATATCCCTCTGCTTAAAATAATTAAGCTATCTGAACAACAAACTTTTCCTACTGACTTGATGGTGTTGCACAGATATTCAGTCTTCAAAGTGCGCTAGCAGACAGCTGAGTTTTGCATGGGAATAACTCATACCACTGTTTTTGGCATGAGCGATTTATATTCTAAGCACATTTTCGTGCGGTTCTCAGCATTCGAGGTTACGCACTTCCCTTGTAAGAACATAGCTATCAACAAAAACGTGACACCTAAGAAAAGTAATAATGTAATCTAAATCATTATGTATCTTTGTAAGGTCCAAACGGATTCATTGAAGTCAATCAGCTTTTATCTTAATCAACCAATCACAAGGGTGCAGTATTGACCAATCACATTGTTTCTTTAAATGACAATTTGCTAGCAGTCAGGAGGGCCATCTCACGATTTCATCTGGCTCCCTATTGGAAACCGAAAGCAAAACAGAATGAAAGCAATTCAAGTACAAAGGAGAGATATCGTCTCACATCCATAAACATGTATTTCAGGCATATCCGTTCACTGTTTCAAAAGTGATTACAGACAGGCAGACACAAGACATAATTACGACTTCTTAGGAAGATTGCCAAAAAAAGAATAAAAATACAATACACGCATGAAAAGATTTTCTCTAAGGTGAAATTATCAGAAGCGAAAAACATTAGCTAATTAGGGGAAAAGGATTTTTTTTTTTTTTTGCTTTTCGAGTCATTTTATTTATGCTGTTCATTATTCGCTTTGCTTAACAATCAATAAAGTGATTTTAAAATTGCTGCAGAATTTCTCAGAGGGATCGAGAATCTTGGAATCACACACAGAAAAGATGAATTTGTGCTCGGTTGTCATAGCAACTAATACAATTGAGAAATGCGAATCTAAAATTAAACAGCAGAGCTGTATTGTAAGCGTTGCAGAACCTTTTTTTTTATCTTACAGGGTAATGATGTGTTAGTCCTCTTTTCCCGAACTTTTCTCTCTTGTATCCAAGAATGAATTATTCCGAAGTAATCTTATAATTTAGAAAATAAAAAAAATTTGAATAAAAATACACACACATTTAAAATTTTAAAAAAAAACTTATATTTAAAACACAATTAATTTCGACAGTATGACCATCTGTCTTTGTTAAGTATGGACTTGACAAAGAATTGAGTGTACTTGAGACACTTGATAAAGACAGATGGTCATGCTGTCGAAATTAATTTTGTTTTAATGTTTTAAATATAAGTTTTAAAATTTTTTTAAATGTGTGTGTATTTTTATTCAAACAGTTTTAACCACACGTAAAAAAGCTATTACGATTAAATTAAAAAGGAGTTTAGAATTTTCAGTTCATTTTAACTTTTATTTCTCGATAGTGTTTTACAATGAGGAATTGATAAACTTGACGTATGAATTTAAATTAAATAGCACGGCTATCTTGCACAATTGGCTGTTCCCTTTCCCTCCCTCTTCATTTTAGTTTACGGAAATTGAGTCTTTCGTGTTTGGCAATTAATTTTCTATCCTTTTACTTATATTAATCTAATGTAAATTAATCATTGATTATTTCGATAAAAAAGTGAATACTGTTTCTTCATTTATATTCGTATTTCTCATGAAATGTATATAACACGGCTGAATTGTTCTGAATTATTAATATATTCTAAAGTATTTTTAAAATTACATTTGTTTCTTCCTAATAGCTTTATTTACCATTTCGTGATTACTTACATATACAGTGAAGTCTCACTTATACGAATATGAGGGGGAACCAAAAATTATTGGTATAAGTGAATATTTGCGTGCTGGCGTGGCCGTGCGATCTCGGCGGCGGTCTGCCGTGGCGGCCAGTGCGCCAGTACCTGGGTTCGAATCCCGGCAGTGGCATGGCTGTTTCAATTTCCTTTCCTGTGTAGACAAGCCTCTTCTTCACTTATTCTTCGGTCTGACGTCATTCCTTAATGGCGTCCTGGGGAAGGCCACGGGAAACCACCCCAGTATCTTTCCCTTGAAATTCTAGGGAGTCTGCTAGGGGTTCGCCATCTTGGGAACACTAGCGCTCCCTGGACCACGGAGGCTTCGGTTACGAAGCTCGCACTTCGGTGCGAACCGGCTCAACAACAACAACAAGTGAATATTTCGTGTAAGTGAATTACATATAGGACTATGGGGGTTTCGCAGGGGAATGAGAAATTCTTTGTATAACTATATGTTTCGTATAAGTGAGTTTCGTATAAGTGAGACTTCACTGTATTACTTACTTCCTTCATATAAAAACCAATGATTAAAACTTTTTGTATTTTTTCTCTGAGGCACCACTGCGCTTCCCGTGAAAGTTCAAAACTTGTTTATTATTATAAAACTCCATACTTTATCAGCGCTATTTCGCAGGGTCTTTCCCTGCTTGTTCAGGCTACATTTTGAAATTAAAACCAAAGCAGTTACAACAAAGAATAAATTTGTACAACAAAAGAATAAGGTTCGTAGTGCATCAAAAAGTTATTCAAAAATACTAATTTAATAATCCATGCAACATGTTTCATGTACAATATTTGTGTTCATTTTTCAAGCCAAAATTAAAAAAACAAAAACAAACAGAACCTATTTGATCATTACTTATTTTCGTACTGAAATGAGAATTCAAAATTAGGAAGCAAAGGATTTTTATCAAAAAAAATGTGAAGAAACCTAAGGAAAAAAATTAACGTGCTGGAAATTTTTAACAAAACAAAGTAATCGGAAGGAATCGGGAACGACCGTTTCGTCCTGAAAAAAAAAAATCTTAGGTTAATTCACCTTACAGGATTTTTAATTTCCTTGTAAAAAAAAAAAAAAACCTTCATTTCCTATCATTTATTAGCAAAAGGTTTTTGATTGTACAAATCAGCACAGCATTTATTGTTGTTGTTTTTCTTGTTTTGGGGTCACTGCCAGGTGTGACGGTGGCCTTCACTTAAGATCTTACCTTTCTGGGTCTTTTATCAGGTAAGGCGGATCGGGTTGATGAGTCCCTTGCAGGACGAAACGGCCGTTCCCGATTCCATCCGATAATTGAATCAGAAAGGCAATTTATTTATTCTTCTGCTGCCTTCATTTCTTATTTTGTTTTGTTAAAATATGAGAATTTTACACAAATCATCTTAACTTAATAGTATTTTATTATGTTTAACATTTTTAACCAACTTTTTTTAATTACAAAATTAAAATCGTTAAAAAGAGTAATATTTGAGTAACAGATTTACTGAAATGCAGAGCAAGTGATTTGTGAACACCATTTCTATAAGATTGTCCAAACACTTCTTTTCGTTAAGTTTCCGCTAATTAACATTGAAAAGAAATATTTGCTCTTCAAGATTTACATATTAAGATTCAATATTACTATCGTATTTCTAAATTTCCTAATTAAAAGGAAATAACAGTTTTTTTGCAATTAAGGAAATGGAAAGCAAATTTAATTATTCGCTTGGTGATTTAATTATTGGTTGTCATGGCAACTAAGAGAATAAAGAAGGAAAACTCAGTGAAAATGAAAAAAATGGAATAACATTAACTTCTTTCAGCGTATTAATAAACAATCAACAGCTGACAACCAGTTTAGCTGCTAAGTCAACTAACATCTGTACACTGCACATACATTTCGTTCTTTTGTCTTACGACAAAAAAATATAGCGAATTTATAAAATACTAGGTAGGGAATGGGTATATAATTAGGGGTCGTCCAATAATCACGTGAGGTTTTTTTAGGAACTTTTTAACCCCCCCTCCCCCCTGGTGATACGTGGATAGGTTTTTGAACTCCCCCCCCCCCCATCCAAAAGCATGTGTATTTTTTTGGTAAAAAAAAACCTCCCAACCTATCTGTTCAACCAAAAAAACAAACAAACAAAAAAAAAAAACCCTTCAGACGTGTCAAAAACAAATACACGTGATATCTCGCTATACCCCCCTCCCCCCTTGTGATACTTCGTGATTTTTTTTACGAACCCCCCCCCCCCCTTTCGAGCCTCACGTGATTAATGGACGATCCCTTATTGTGATTGTTTTGTACGATTTTATTTATCTTCCTGTGATTTCTCTGCATCCATTGGGTTACTGAATTAATTATCATTAAAAAAAAAAAGAGGGGAGGGGGGGGGCGATTAAAAATCAAGTTTTGGGCCATTATCACCATTATCATCTGATGATCATTATCCGCCATGCTTGAAGAGAAGGAAGTGACAGAGAAAGTGATGTCCGAAATGTTGGTTTTTAACACCCGTTTTTTTTTTTTTTTTTTTTTATAACTTACACCTCTTATTAAATGCGCAGACATCTTTATATTTCATTTCGCACATATTTTATTCCACATTTAACCTATCATCTAGAACAGGGGTCTCCAAACTATGGCCCGCGGGCCGGATGCGGCCCGCGAGGCTCTCTCATCCGGCCCTTGGAGACTTTTTTATATATGGAAAAAATTACGGAAATATACGTGTATCCTGCATATCCTAGTGATTCCCACTAATACAGGTGTTCATGTGTAGTTTATCAATGTGTTATTAAATAATAACTGAATAAAATAATATTCAATAAATATTTAAAAACAACATCCATGTTTTGATTCTTTTTTATTTGGACCTCGAGTGTGTAGTCGGCCCCCAAACTGCTGTTTGATAGTTAATGCGGCCCTTGGGCTCAAAGGTTTGGAGACCCCTGATCTAGAAGAAACTTGAAGCACACTTGAAAATTGTAATCAACGTTCTATCATCAACCCATTTACAACACTTCGGTAGTACTTTTAAAAGATGTGACAGCAAACGTAGCAGACACTTACGGATATTTAAAAATATTACACTTACGGATATTTAAAACTACATTTTTTTAGATGTTTATAAGTGATTGAAAAGCTTTTCTCATAAATTACACTGATGGGATTTGAAATACGAACACATTGAAATTGCTACAAAAGCAACAGAGTGAAACATCCCCCAATACTTCTGTTAATTAAAGTTCCCAAGGTCAGATCACTGAGGATGTGCGATGGAACAATGAGTTTGATATGCGACGCCATGCAAAGGCAGCACTGCATGCATCAGTGAATGTAGGGCGTTGCTGAAATAATTTAAATAATCACTTTCTTTAAAATGTAGAATGAAACTAGACAAAACACTGCAGATCTCACCATCCACCTACAAACAAGGATACGTTTCTCAAGATGACATCCAAAAACTCATCGATACTCTACCATAACTCATTCAACAATGTTACTCATCTGAAGATAGTTGTACCTTGTACTAAATAATGTTAATACAGTTGTAAATATCTGTTCCATAGTTAGTCATTTGTTCCCTTGATCATCCTTTATAACTGACTCTAATTCTGTATGAGGAGCAAGGTTCCTTAACTGGAAAGCATTGTTGAACAAGTAAAATTTAGAAAGACATTTCGTCACAACGTACCACTGTTTTTATTGCTTTCCTGTTCCATAGAGTTTCGCGGACAGATTGAGAATCACTGATTTAGGCTATTCCAATTCATTTTACGTCAATTTTATAATAAATAAAGATATAACAGAAATAATAATAAGTAATTTACAATTAAAATACGAATATTTAAATAATGTAAAGTAGCCAGGAAATATTTTTATCCTTTACCGTAAGTTTATGATAACATTTCTACCGCAGCCTACCTACTGTTCGTTTTCGAAAGCCAGAACTGCCACTGGCGGACGATTCTACTCCGCAGAGGGGTGATACGCTGAGATGGGCACTTTCCTAATACCTGTTGACTGGATCTGGAACTTTCAGCTCCCCCCCCCCGCCCCCACAAAAAAACAATAATTTTCCCTACTTCTTTCCCGAAAAGCGCAAATGGAACGCAGCTACTAGTAAACTAACACTGATAAAAAGTAAACATCCCCTCTTTATTTCTCCTCACCCCTATTTTGATGAAATCGAAGGAAACCTGACGCATGCGCAAAAGCGCTTAAGGTTCTCGCAAACAAAAACGAACAGTAACGTTGAACACAGAAATGAATGCACAGGGGCATTCATGAAGACACATATTCATTGTGTATTAACAGTTTTGCAATTTGTTGGTTATGCATTTGTTCATGTATAGAGAAATTATCTCATCAACACATACGAAAAATTTTAAGGTTTTTTCTCATCTTTTTTTACAAAAAAATAATTTATATTTCACGCCAAAACACTGCCCCTAGTCTTACATTTGCTCCCATAACCTTCTATTTTAATAATAATTATTTCCGATACTTAATAAATGCCATTGGTGAGCGCTTCCTAGTAGTTGAGAAACGCAGATCTAAACCTCCGACCTCACGACTGAAGCATCACGTGACTGCAGCACTGAAACCACGTGGTTCAACAAACTTCGCACGACCTTCAGGATTCATCCAGCTTGTTGCCAAGGTACCAGAATTCCAGAAACCTGCTTTTTCCAAAAAGATATCCACATTTAACCACTTCAGAGTTTACTAATAAAGATATATTTGTCTTTTTTGTCTTTTTTTTGTGTAATCGTAAGATTAAGTTTTCTAAAATATATATATATAATCAGATTTACAGCAAAAATCTGTGCCAATCACCTGACTGTAATCGAACTTGCGTTTCCAAACTTAAAAGAAAAAAAACCAAACCAGACTGCTCCATTTTCTGAAGAAATTTCTCAATTGATTAGGTAAAAAACAATATCTGAAATGGAAAAAACCGGTTGTTTTTTCCCTGCTTCCGTCAGCTTTAATTTTGTTGGAGGCAAACTTCTACAGACAAAATAAAAGCTATCAGCGACGATTCTTGGTTTGGAACCGACGATGGATGAATGATAATGAGATGGCCTGAATAAAGCCCACTGTATTTCCTGCGTAGTTTACCATTACTCTCCTATTGGGTTATGTATTGAATATCAGTTGGCTAAGGTAGATCGAACTGAGAGATATTTTGTTTTAGAATTTCGCTTTAACTTGGGACACCGCAATTTTAACATTCACAATTAAGCAACTTACAATTCTGTGCTGCTTCCGGAATATGAAATTTCATTTGAGATTTTTAATTTTCTCCTAAGTTTGTTACCTAACAGCAAGTCCTATCCTGAGGAAAATCCTGATAAATACGACAGAAATATTGAAGAACAAGGATTCATTATTCTTTAAACTGACAAGTCGAACTAGGACTCTTATATTCCGATCTACTCTTCCGTTATTCATTATTAATTTAAAATCGGATCGACATCATATTTTTTTATAGCTGAACAGTATAGGATATCAATAAGCAATGAATAATCCAGTGAAACAACGATACATCAGTAGTAAAGAAGTATTCATTAAATAATGGTTACTAATGAATAATGCAATAATGTGATCAGCAGTTCCAGCATAGCCTTGTGGTCAATGTGGCTGCCTTCCATGAGGCAGATGTGTCGTAACCTAGGTTCGAATACCGGCGTCGGTAAGGTTGTTTACTTTCTTCTGTATTTCGCCTATTTCTGCGGGTACAATGTGAGCTGCCTTTTATGGTGTATAATGATTCTTCAGCTAAATAGATCACAATTATCGCCCCTTGTGAAGGCCAAGACCAGTGCAAAAAGCCCGAACACATTACATAAAAAAAAGTAATGTGACTTCAGAAATAATTGCAATTATCAAAATTAGTTCAACATTTCCCAATCAACTGTTCAACAATTAACTATTGCCAATAATGAGGACAGAATTTCCCAGTAACTTATCTAGTTAGAAGGGACGGCAAAATTGTTTTAAGGGTGGATGTTTAGTTTTGTATAATTAACTATAAATTTAAAGAAAGATGCTATTAAATTGTAGATGTGAATCTATTAATTATAGACACACACACAATTATAGATTTCATCCAATTTAGCGTAGTTTGCCTTTCATTGTCTGCAGTTGTACGAAGATCTCTCCGTTATACTTCCAATTCATCTTTCTTCTCCTCTATATTGTTACATTTTTTTCCAGAATTACTTTTTAGTTTCATATTCTCATCTTGTGTTTTCTCTTTTGTTTGCTTGTGATCTATTCCATTGTTTGCTTTGTGTGTCTGTTGCCTGATGCTCTAATTAGACCATAGACGTACAAACCTATAAGTAACTACATAATATCTATATAAGTAACTATATAAGTAACCGGTAAATAACTACATAATCAGAAGTATGTATAAAAACTACATTATGTCTCATTGATGTATGTTGAGAAGCATGAATGTTCAGTAGAGGTAGCAACCTTTGAGCAGCAGAATCAAAAATACAAGGGCAATAAAACCTGCATGAACTCTGGGAACTTCGTTCAAGAATTGTAGTTGTTGTTAGTTGTAGTTAGTCGTAGTTAGTTGTACTTAAAATCCTTTGACATTATTTTCAAGAGGAAGCAAGCAGTCTCTTCGGATACAAAGACATGGAAATTGTTCGGCTTCAACCCGACATGAGATTGGTCTGAAAAGTTGAGTGAAATGAAACCATGAGTGGGCGACGAGTTCAGAACAGAACTGGAAACTGAAGGTGTTACCACCCCCTGGGTATCACGGCGTGTCAGGTTGCCTGAAGGACGATCACTGTTCTGGACTTTGGATCTGAGAAGGTCCACTTATGATGTGGAGGGTATCGACATCGGCTATCGGATCATCGGCCATTAAATCGGATTTCCACGAGTTCAGAGCGTGAATCAAATGAAACGACGCTTTGGACGTCAGAGAATACGTTAATCAAAGCCAATTCAGTGAAATCCAAACCTAATAGATGGTACCATTCATCTTCTAGGGAAACGAGTCCTTTTCATCCTTTGTTAAATTTTAAACAAAAATTGTGATCTTAAGTACATATAAAGAATTTGAAATGACATCAATCATAACAGAAAATGATTAAAAAGGCTAATAAGAAAACCACAGTTGAATAAATATATAGGTTTATAGATAACAACCTAAACTGGCGTAGCAAAGTCCGGAAATATGAAGTTTGTCTTTGCTAAATTAATAACACAAAATGATTTTTATGTCGCCATTTTTATTAGTTTTTTTTTTATATTTTTTTAGTTACTATCAGTAAGTTCATCAACTCCCAATTTCTTATTATCCTTACTCTGAGTAGGGCCGCGGGAACATCACGAGTACTTTCATCCTTGCAGTATTTATCGGGAATATTTGACAGCGGAGGAAGAGAAGGAGATGAAGCATACAGAAAAGAAAGGAAACAGCCATGCCGACGTCGGGATTCGAACCCAGGTTCCGACACATCTGCTTTCTGGGAGGCCACCGCCTAATCCACTAAGCCATGCCGGAACTGCTTCTATTAGTATTTACATATATAAGTTGTTAATTTGATCCTAAGTTGTACGGATGAAAAATAAAGTCATCAAAGAAGTGCTTCAAACTTATATTTTTTATACCAGTTGCTTCACTAAGCTCTTCTTCAGAGCATCGTACCTAAATAACTGCATTGAAAATGGAAGACGCAAAATTCGACGTTTTAGCTTTTCAACATGGAATTTTAATAGGCAAAAAATTTTGCTGTAAAATTTTCTGTAATGCGCTGGCGTTTTTAGACTCAAATTTCCGTTAAACTGCGTTAAGTTTTGTATTAAATTTAACATTTCAAATTATTATTTATCGAACTATAATAGTTCAATAATTAATCAAACTTTTATTATGAATTATCCGTTATTATGATTGGTTTTAGAAAACCATTCCAACAACACATATTTTTCAAATTTACGAAAGCTGATAGTAACTACTTAATCCTTAATACCTATAATCTTCCTCCACATGTCTCCAGTAGTCGGAAAAAAAAAATAAGTTAACTTGGATTTCAGGTGAGATTCTCATAAATTATCAATAAAGATCCACTTGTGGATAAACCATCCTCACGAACAAAAAGTAATTGTGATTTAATTGGATTCAGGCAATAAGTTCCGGTTCTACATAATCTCAGGAAATGAACGTAAAAAACATCTCAAGTGAGGACTTTTCAAAACAATCTCCCGATGACCTCGCGCAATTCTCGTGGCGCGCGAGATTCAAGACATGGATGACATAAAGGACTGAACCACGTAGCAATGATGGAATATTTATTGGAAAATAACACCAAAATATGGTTGAGGTCTGTGCTATAAAACTAATCCACTATTAAACATTATCTCAAAAACATATCAGCGGAATCTTTTTGAAATTAAATTACAATAACAACTTTGATAAACAAAATTGAAGGAATATCGACGATGAATTTAAAAAGTACGTCTTACAAAACATTTAGTGTAAGACTTTGATTTTGTAGTACTTTTTGATATAATATCTTTATTCGGAGGGAGAACAAAGAAGTGGATAATAAGAGAATGATAAATCAGTGAATTTGTTAGAAATTATTATAGCTTTTAGACAAACAAAAATAATGATTTTATAAATAAAATTCTTCAAAATAATACAATTCTAAATAATATTACATATTTCTTTTGAATAACATTCTTCTTTTTTATTTGACAATAGTTCAATCGATCTATTGCCGATCTTCTTCGGGTCTATAATTCCGTTTTTTTGAATTTGAATAATTTGAAAATTTCATTATTTGATATGAGTACATTGCATAATAATTATATGCATTAACCGAATGCATCAATAAATATATTAGAGCATACAAAAACTATAAAACAAATTTGTAAGAATGGACAGAACACTGCATTATTAACAACCATAATCCAGACCCGTTAGTACTCTCTATAAAATAAAAGATGAAAAAGAAAGATACACAATAAAGGCATTAGTAATAAACAGCTTTAAATACATGAATAGACAAAAAGGTATTCAGATTAAGGATTATTCAAATAATTTATTCAAGAAGAATTTAAAAATACTGAAAGATTCTTATGAGAAATTGTTATTACAAATGATTGTAAACTGTGAGAATGTAATTGTTATTAAGAATACCTAACTTTATGTAATGTCTATCAAATAGTGAAATTTGAAGATTGTTGAAATT
>JAFIDM010000007.1:22634519-22649704 GCA_023159025.1 Thereuonema tuberculata | reverse complement strand
TGTTTGTAAGTTAAACGTCTACCATTTTTTTATATTTCATCATCACATAAAAAAATTGATTTATTCTACCACCTGTTTTCACAGTTCCCAGCACGCATTCACGAAAAATAGCTGCCGATTTGATTCCAGCTTATATTTATTAAATAAACACAAAAAATATATTGTGATCTGTTTATTCTGATGTATTTTCTTTAACACTGCTGCAATTCTTTTTTTTTTTTTCACTCATTGATCTAACTTTATTACTGTTCTAACGAGATTAAATCTTTTTCCAAAAGTTACAATGGGACTCATTAATTAACCAAAAATGCTGCGCGGCAGAGATATTTTTCATTAGTTTTGGAATCTAAATAAATAAAATATGCTGTTATTTTATTTTTTATACACACAAAAAGTACCAGGACTAAAAATTAAAAGTCCCAAATTAAAACTAATTAAATCAGCTGTCCAAAAAAAAAGTTTTCAATAACCATTTCAATCAAATTAAAATTAGGATTCAATTAGTAGACTACATCTACCATGTTAATAATTAATAAAACTAAAGACCAAAATGACTTAAAACTGACTAAATTTAATTAACGGAGACTATTATGCCACTCAAAGAAAGAGAGTGTTTGTGTTTTAATTCTGTTTATTGAAGTGCTTTTGGATACACAATAGTTTTTGTTTTTCCGTCTGGTACATACACGAATAAATCAGAAGGTTTTCCGACGCGTGAGCAGGCCACATACAACTGTCCATGTATGAACCATGGATTTTCGAAATTTAGTCCTCACACTTGTAGCGATTGTCCCTCTGCGCAAGCGCACCAGATATTGTAAAATGGTTCTACTAATTCAGAAACCTTCGTGCGTACAACAACTCACCAAAGTTTCATCGCAATCTGATGAATGGTATAGGAACGCATATGGGACAAACAAAGAAACATTCATTTTTATATGTTAAGATTTGGAAACCTGATTTTAACTAAATAATATCAATCTAATTTTACATTTTAATTATATGTTTTTAATTGTATTAGGCTAAAAATTTCATAATGATTTTAATAACCTCATTTATTAATGTATATAATTTATTTTTTAATAACAAACAATTAAAAATAATGAGGATAAAAGTAAAAAAAATAATAATAAATGAATGGTATTTGAAACAGGCTGGTCATGTAAGCATAAGTGGCTGAAACATGCGACTCTTTTTTTTTTAATATTTTATTATTTTTTTAAATTCACTTCAAAATAAAAACTTTGTACACTATAAGGTTTTTAATTTAAAACCAAATTATAACTAATAAAAAAAATAAGCTTAAAGTTAAGATTATTACAATTTGTTTAATTAATAAATAAAATATATCCTATTTATATACAATGGTTATGTTAAGCATTGTTAATGTTACTTTGAATTGAGTGTGTACTCCCTTCTGCTAAATCTTGATTTACTAGGATGGCGTGATTTTTAAACCCAACCCTCTACAACCCTAGAATGGGGCACGCCCTAAATTCAGGGGAAGAAGATGATATCGAAATGAAACGTTCTAGGGTCTTAAAAACAAAGAAAAAATGGAATCTCTCGAATCGAAAACCAAATAACTGCTTTAATTTAAATATTTCAAGTCTCTTCGCTTGTTTCAACTACTTATTAGCGTCGTCTCTGCAAGAACTCGGTGTTTGCTATGTTGAATTTTGATAAATTATGATTTCTTAACAAATAAATATATTAAGGTAAGTATTCCAAACATTACATCCCTACTTTTGTGTTCAAATTTTCGGACGATGTGTTAGGTACAAATGCTGCTGATAAATGCTGAAATTGTTAATTAAGATGTGCATTGTTTTAATGTGCATCTTCTACTGCTCATTATTTCTAGTGCGCTATTCGTGAAGTTTTAATAGGCCTCATACGTTTTTTCATGCACAGCATTAAATGCCATAACAAAGTATTGACAGATTGCGATTAAGAATTGGAGGTCTGGATTTTCAGGACTTTCAAAATCTTCGATACTTCAATAAAATTATAACTTTACTAACGTATACTTCTTTTAAGTAGAAGTTATTTCTGTGTTTAAATATTATTTTTAATTTCTTCATTCTTATCTAGAAATGTCTAACAACTCTTCAGCTCGTCGCTGAGGGCGAGCTTCTGCATCTAATGCTCGTCTGGTCTGCGCTTGTAGTAGGCTAAAAAAATGAACATTGAAATTTAAATTTTAATCAAGTAGGCTAAAATTAATGAGTTATTTTTTTTTCTCTGGCTCTTCTCTCATTGCGTCACACACCAGAGGGGAGTGATAAGAGATATCTAACAACAATAATTTGAATGTAGTCCCCGTGGCCGATGGATAAGAAAGTTGCAGGTTCTATTCCTGTCGCGGATGTTTCATTATTGAAATTATTTCTATTTTAACAGAAAATTAAAATTATTTTCCAAAATACAGAGGAAGTGCGTTAGAAACAGACAGATCAGGAAAACTATTTAAGTTTTCCAGGCTTAAAATTCGTGCACAAGAAATTATTTTAATCAAAATAATTAGCAACGTATTTATATCATAACTTAAAAAGTTCAGGAAAAAAAACTGACATATCCTTAATGTCCCGAATCCTAACATAAGTAGGATTTGAAACCCTGTTCTTCAATCGAAGGGTGGGTGATTGTTTGACACCGAAAGCCCATTACTTAATTCGCTAAAAGAAAATTCCAGAATTAATAATCCATCTACGGTCGAATTGAAATAAAAATTTCCGTTTTAATAAAAACCTCTTTCCAGTGTTTGGATAATCAATTATCCTTATCCTGAATTGACAGATAGTAAGTGAATAAAGACATCCTCCCCCTCCTTATCATGTTGTAAATCTTCCGATATGATTCGCTGGTTCAAAGAACTGACCTGTTTAAGAGATTTCTGCTCGAATAGCTCTTAAAATAGAATTCAATATTATTGAAATAAAAAAATAAAGCATTGTTTATATTTCTTTTTTTTGTTTGTTCGTATACCAGTTCTAATAATTTGGTGTAATTTACATAAATTATTCCTGTGTT
Source organism: Thereuonema tuberculata (assembly GCA_023159025.1). Lineage (NCBI taxonomy): Eukaryota > Metazoa > Arthropoda > Chilopoda > Scutigeromorpha > Scutigeridae > Thereuonema > Thereuonema tuberculata. The sequence goes on along the minus strand of JAFIDM010000007.1, from coordinate 22,646,671 downwards.
ATAGGTGCTGGAATTTTAATGTACGACATAAACAAAAGCTAATTTTTTTTCTTATTCTATTATTAATTAGATCATACATTAAATGATTTTTAATATGTTTAATGCTATTATTATTATTATTATTATTATTCTCTAAATTAATTTGACTAAATAATTTATAGTTAATGTAATCGTCTAAATTCAAAATTATTATATGGTTTAATAATTTCAAAAAACATTTAACCAATTGTAGAAATACCATTATTATAATTTTGTTTTTTACTTCTAGTAAAAAAAAAAAAAAAATTTGTAGAAGTTATTTAAAATAGGCTTATATATAAATTTTTCTTCAATTTTTATTATTTTAATATTTAATAAAAAACTATATAAGAAACCTATTGTTTATTAAGAAATTATAAATATCTAAAAATATAATTCACCAAATATCGTTAAATAAATAAGAATTCGTTGAATAACGATAATAATTTAAGACATTTAAAATGTTCGTTTTAAATAATAAAGCTTGATTTGATTAAAAGCTACTAAAAAATTATTCGCGCATTCATTGAACCAACTTTGAGATAAAATACAATAGAACTCATATAATTGTCACAATAAATTATTTAGTATTACTGTATATTTGTACGATAAATACAAAATCTTAGAATTATATTTTATTGCTTTATTTTTCTTTTTCTTCATAGTCACCCGAATGGATCATAGGATATTAGATTTCTGACGTTTGTGGTACCCCTTCCTAAGCCTCCGGCCTCCGAGAAGAAAAAAAAAAAAAGGAGGTAAGAAGTAAAAAATATTTAAAGCAATATGAAGTCCAGACACATACTTAAATTCGTTTCTGGTCACAATTATTCAAACTCTATCCATCCTAGGAAGCTGAAATTTTACAGAGACGATTTGGGTGCTACAAGGAAAAATCCCTATTGAATTTGGTAGTTCCTTACCTATTGGTCGACTATGTAAGGACAAAACAAAAAAAATATTGTAAAATTTATTTGCCCTTAAACCGACGCGAAAGCTGCAAAATTGTTTATCTTCCAAAGTCGAAAATGTATTGATAGATAAATGTAAAGTGATGTGAATAGACATTGGACCTTTAGGATCTCGAAAACTATCAACACGAGTTTTCGTAAAGCACCACAATAAATAAGCACAGCTTATATAGAATTGCTGAAGTTTATATTGTACTTCGGTAGTTATTTGTAGATCGATTCAAAGTTGGTACACCAACCATACGGTTCTTTGATGATGGAATGCCTTTTGAGTCAAACAGAGACCTTGGGACAGCTGTTTCGAGCTTATTAGACTCATCAAACAAAACTACTCAGCCAGTGCAAGATCCAAAAGCCGTACGAGAGGAAGATATTATACAGATTGCAAATGACCCCTCAAGAACTAAAGACAACAAAATAAAAAAAATTCAATATTTTGTGAAAATCAAATCCTTGGGTAGCTAAACGCTCACCATAAAGGAATTTGACCACAAAGAACGAAAAAAAAAGTTAATAAATAAATAATAAGAAAAAACCTCTAACTGGTGAACAAAAGAAACAAACTCTTGTTAAACATCATAAAATCCATTGAAAATGAGTATTTGCTTGACTAAAAGATACTGGAAAAATAAAAGATGATATATAGTATATTTATAAGCAGTTATAAATGAAATCTGGAATAAACCATTAAGTTCCAGTGATGTTACTGTATAGTAAGTTTTAAAAAACGAGTCTGTTACGAACGGAGTTGTTTCATACCTAAGGAAAGACATACGAAACGAATTTAGCAGTTGTCTAAAAATAAACAATCTAATTAATTACACAGCTAAAATAAATTGAATAAGAAGGAAATACGGAAAACAATCTCTCTAATTATAGCCTGATAAATTAAACATTTTAATGACTCGTGACGCACTACTATTCGGACTCGTTCAGGGTTGTAAGGGTTGGTAAGCAAGGCTTACATATTCTTATCTTTCCTAAAAATCAGTAAATGTATTACAGAGTTTTTCCTTTGAGACTCATGTGGTTTTATGTTCTTGATCAGATTTTGTAGCGTTTTCTGTATCACTGTAAATTGTGAATCATATACAAAAGACGGGCCATAAAACGGGTTATTGCACAATATACAGAGAGTAAGTTCCTTCTCAAGCTACAGTCGGCACCAGTCCGCGAATTCGAGAACCGACTGTTCTAGAAGGGTATATATCGTGTATTAAACTTTGATACAGTATTTGGATGATCAACAATTGATGATAATTGTTTTACATCTATCTGTAATTATGCACCCAGTTATGATGTGACATTTGCCAAAGAAAAGGCATTTTTTTTTTTAATAGCACATCTCGAACTTCTCTGTTTAGCATCTCCCATTACTTCACTTCACGATAGAAGTCAAAAGACTCGATAGAAATGAAATCGACGGGAAGTAAAAAGGATTTCTAAATTAAAGTGAAATCAAATCAGAAAATAATTAGAAAACAACAGGTAACATTTTCAATTAATAACTTCAAATGTTTTTAGATGGGTCACTTTTATAACAAGGTAGGCATAGCGATTAGTGAACCAATCACAATGCTTCGTAACGTCTTCTGATACGTTTAAGAAAATATATTTGTTATTGCTTTAATTTCCCTATTATTAAATATAAATTTGATTGTTGCGAATGCAAAAGGCGCAATTGTTGCGATTATTTTGATTGTTGTGGATCTGTATTATCAATGTGATTGTTGCTAATGATACTTGCGATTATTGGGATAGTTGTAATTGTTGTAGAATTATAAATTTGATTGTTGCGCATGCAAACGACACAATTGTTGCGATTGTTGTGATTGTTGCTAATGATACTTGTCCACAGACAGAGAAACCAGGATGATATCAGAAGACTAAAAAAAAGTGTTAGTTTGATTTGGGTCGAATATTCGATCGAAATAAAGATATAACAGATTTATAATAATGCTTAATACGATTTAATTATTTCTCCTTTATGAATTTAAACTTCAATTTACTCGTAAATTACTCCATAATTAGTTAGTTAGTGTAGTTTAAAAAAAAATAAAAAACTTCACTTAAACCTACACTTCGAAGAGACATAAAAATTCTTTTCAGCTCTTAAATCCTTTTTGATACCAGATCTTCGCATCATTAAATGTAATAGTGAGCTTTATATATCGGGTTTAGGTTTTCAGTTTTTGAAGCGGAATTATTGATGGACGCGTACAACCTAACTGAACCCCTTTTTACTCGACTCGAGCACTTCTCTTACGTAAGTAGTTGTAAAAGTGCCGATCTCAGCTCAGGTATCCAGCCAACATTCAATTGGAAAAGGTCCTTGAAAAACTTCACGTACTATTGAAGGAGAAGAAAGTGCCATCGAGGTTTTTTTCTTCTTCTTATGGTTTCTTAATCATTTAGAACTATTTCAGAGTAAAATTAATTTGCAACAAAATCTTTATATTTCACAACTTAAGATAATATTAAACAGATTTTATTTGATTAAAATACGTTTTTATTTTACGTGGTTTTATTTGAAAAATATCTATTAAAGTAAACGGAATATAATTAATATTTTTATTAAATTTCAATATATCTATCATACATTCTAAATATATTATGTATTGTATAATAATGCGAACAATTGACTAAATTATACCATTATTATTAATAATATTATAAACTATTCCATATGCGTAAAAAAAACAACTTTATTTATCTTAATTTATATTAATTAATAACAAGAACTTATTAAACTAATCTAATTTGGTTTGACTAATATTAGTTGCATTTTATTTAAAAATAAAGACATAAATCTCTGAAATTGATTCGAACTTGATTAAAACGTATTTCTATTTATATTATGTAAATTTAGATCTATGCAGAATGTTTTCAGACGAAAAGGCAAACACAAAATAAATTCGAATAAGGAATAAATATTCGTATTTACTTGCGTCCTATTGCGATTAGATTATCCTATCTCTTATTTTTTTTCTCGATAAAACTTAACGGACTATTCAGGGTTTTGGGAGGGTTTAGATCCGCGCTTTAGGATGGCCAGAACTTAAGAAAAAGTTTAGTCTCCTATTCTTTAAAAAAATAAAAATTTACAGTTAGGCCTGTGTATAATGAAAGTGTCTCCACTTTGTATCATTTCTTGTTTTGTTCGATGTATTACGATATTCTGAAATCCATTTTAATTAGGGCTCTGGGACACGACTGCCAGAAGCATTTAAATACTAAATAATTATTCATTGTATAGAGGCTGTGTTATTTTGTAAATGAACCAGGGTTTAGATCGTGAACTGGTTCTATCAAATTATTATGATTGGCGAAAAATAACCAAACAAAACCTAAACTTTTAAAACAGAATGAAATTTCTTTTTCTTTATGGTCAAACTGTAAAACAAGATGCTAAAATCAACGTATCACATCACACGCTAAGAAATTGTTAAATTTTTTTGTTATTTTTTTTTTCCTGTAAACCAAAAATGGGAAACCAATAGTACAAGCGAATATTATTCATGTTATGGAAGATTAAGTAAACTTTTGATAGTATAGTGTACGAACTTAAGTTAAAAAGGTACATTTGATTTTTTTTTTTTTTTTTAACAGGGAAAAAAAAAAATAAGAAATCTACTTTCAAAGCCCCACATATTGAATTTAAGACCTCTCTTTTCTATGAATTTTTTTTTATCAAAAATAATATATGTCGTAATACCAGGCGTTGATGCAAGGAATCTTCGTTGTGCACTTGAAAAGTGCAAAGTTGATTAGGCTTATTTACGTCGCAACGTTATTTTGGGGGGTTTTGCAGGTTCTTTATAACTTTGTTTTTGTACAGACGGTGGATGTTTTAATTTTAGCCTAAATGGGGATATGTATGCACTGAACGACAGTGAGGAAATGCTAGCAGGATGTCAACATGGTACGTTGATATTAAAAGCGCTGCACTTCTGTGGGTTTTACTCGAAAGTCACGTGACCTGCTTCCTTCAAGTTCCGAAGAATAGAAAAAAAAAGAAAAGAAAACCAAACAAACTTTGAATTCGCGCGATTTTTAGAACTACTATCAAAAATAGAAAAGAGCGCGAAAAAGAAACACACTTGAAACCCCGTCTGCTAAAAAAAAAAAAAAAAAAAAAAAGTCGTCAAACCCTTTATTTGATTTCGTCCGTTACCCCAAAGGAAGCCCGCTCAAACTGAACTCTCGTCAATCAGTCTGCAACGTAATGAAATCAACGTTTGAAGCGTAGGAGTGTGTTGTGACCCTGGCCACTTGCAAAGCAGCATATGGCTGCCGCCCGGCCAGCTACCGTCAACTGCAGTTAACGGCCTGGACCGAAGTACAAGTGTTTTCACAAACAAACACAAGGACGATGATGATATATTTGGAAGAAATACAATGCATTCCATTACTTGCCGATTCTATTCAATCAAAAGGACCTTTACACTTGCAGCAAGTGACAAGTAAACATTGGAATATGATCTTGTCTATTGCCAAATAGTCATGATGAAAAAAGTTGCTACCAATTTAAAAATTGAACTATCTGAGGGATTCGATTATGAAAATCTGAAATGAAAATTAAAAAAACAAAAACAAACGAAAATAAACCTTTTATTCCGGCAAAAATTTGCATTAAAAACTCGATTTTAAAATTACTTTTCATTTTTATATTTACTGAATTAGATTATTTCTTGAAGTTTTTGAAAAAAAAATATTTTAATTAATTTTTAAATAATATTATAAACTTGTCTAAATTTGAATTAGAAACTAAATAAAAGGAATTAACTTGAAATTAAATGTTACAATTTAATTGGGTAATTCTAATTTTTAAATTAATCTTATTATATTCCACCCCCAAACTTCTAAATTGAAAATATTAAGTATTTTTGATGATATCTGAAACTGAGGTTTTCAATTATTGGAATTGCTTCAAGGCATGCGGCGCTATTAATATAAAAGTAAAATTTAAAATATTAAGATGGTTGTCCATATGGATTAAAAAAAAAGAGAAAGAAAGAAAGAAAAAATTGGGGAAAAAAAACAAAAAAAACCCCGCCAAAGTTGTCGTCCAACAATAAGCAACAATCGTTGGTTATCCAGCATCACACATCCCTACGTATTGATCCAACTGTTGTTGAGGCTGGCCGTCATCTTCGTGACGACATGACGGCAAGCGTTCTTGGCTTCTTTGGCGGGCTTAATTTGGCAAGGTACCCGAAAAGCGGTCGGTGCAACTGGTGCTCTTGGCGTAGGTTCCTGCCGCGTGAATGCAACTAAGAATCGAACCATAAATAAAGAAAAGCCAGCCGTACTCACCTCACCCTACTCGGTCAGCAGACGATAGGCGGCCTTCGCATCACGAGGAACTAGTGAATGAAGTGAGCGGCGGTGCTCTGACGTCATGCTCCGCTCCGTCCAAAACGGGATCGTCTTGCGCCGGTAAAATGCGAGAGCTCGGCCCGAAATTTCTGACGCAACCGCTGAGGCCAGAAAAATGACAAGGCTTTAATTGACATTGAAACGTTAAATATATAAAGTTTCAATTTAGTTATTACTTTTTTTTCTCAAATTAAATAATTTAAAATTAAAATAAAAATTCTAAAACAGGAAAAATGTATTAAAATTTTAATACAGCCAGATGCTAAAACTTTGGAGGAGATTTTTTTATTTTCACTATTACGTTTAAAGAAAAAAAAATAGCTAGTAAAATTTTTCAAGTTTATTATAATATTAAAAAACCAATCAGTAAATTTTTAGAAAGTATTTTACGAGTCATTGTTAATGTTAAAATTACATAATCATTTAAAAACAGATAGAGCAGGGGTTTTTTTTCTTGAACAATCTGTTTCATTACGTTTGGCGTCAAAATTCCAGTCGATCAGTCACAATATCGGTCCACTGGGCTTTGTCCTTTATTCTTAAGAATAGTCCGCCTTTGAAAGCATTGTTAAATTCACTGGAAAATGTAACTTATAGGAAACGATAAAAATTCACCACAGACTAAAAGCCTTCTTTACATCTTTACTATAATATTTCGAAAACATTTCCTGTTTCCTTCATCAGGTTTACATGGAAAATGGAGAACAACTAATATGTTCTCTCTCCTACAATATTTTTAACAAACATGACATATTATAAACTCTTTATATAATATTTCATGTTTGTTAAAAATATTTAAGCAGAGAGAACATATTAGTTCTTCTCCATTTTCCATATAAACCTTTGAAGAAAACAGGAAATGTTTTCGAAATATTATAGTAAAGATGTAAAGGAGCTTTTTAGTCTGTGTTGTTGTTTATCTTATTATTTGACAAGAATTGATGTAAGTATATAGGGAACGATATTTAAGAATCTTCAGTTTAAGCTATAAGAGGTTACACGGAAAATGGAGAAGAAATGTAAAATGTTCACGGACTGCATGTTTTCTGTTCGATTCCCAGCGGAAATAAGACTTTCTCGCTTATTCTTCTGCAGAAGTCCTCCAATAATATTCACCTCCAGGACCTTCCACTCACTTCCATCTTCATTCCTGTCAACAAGCGACCAGATAACTTTATTTTTCAAAGGGAAGTTGGAATAGGAAGAGCCAACTGTCCTTTGCATTACATCCCCCTCCTATAATTAATTTGTTGATTAATTTTTAGTTAATTCAGTGTATTGTAATTATTTTGAATTTATTTACGTACAGACATTTTTTTTACATTTTTGTTGTTGTTAACTCTAGCCGCCCAGTAAAATTAAACGGCCTGTTATATAGCGAACTGATGTTCGACAGATCTTCAGGATCACAGTTCTCTCATCCGAAGATAGGAACGTCAGGTCATGTTTATATGTTCCACTGGGATAATAGAATAAAATTTTATGATTTCCTCATAGGATTTCATGTAATTTTAAAAAACAGTACTAGTGGGAAGACTAACCTTTGGCTCCTTAATAATAGTGGCCCGAAAACCACGAAATTTCCTATTATTCAGCTAATTTTTTACGGATACTTCATATTTAAGTATCATATTCTCTTATTACTTTTTTTCTATGTGTAAAGATATTCTATTATTTAGGTATAAAAAGGGAATAAAACACAAATAAAAATCACTGAGCTGCTTTTGGATATTTGGATACCGGGAATACAAGACGGACTGCAAATCCAAAAGCAGCTCAGGGATTTTTATTTGTGTGCGTTTTTATTCCCTGTTTTTACTTTAATAATTGTACGTTAAATTTTCCCATATTCTATTATTTCTTTATCAGCGCAATGGTCATGCCTAAGACCATTGATAAACTTAAGAATAAATTGAACATTGGTCAGAGATGAAACCTACACTCATTCTTAGAATATGTAAATCACTTAATTAATAATTATGTTTCTTTTTGTTTTATAATAATGACTGTCATAGAACATCGTTGACATGGAAATATTTAATCGGAAATAAAAAATTATATAGATATCCTGTAGCATCAAGTATTTTTTTTGACGTAATTGTTCTCAGTAAATAAGTAAATAAATAAATAAATAAATAAATAAATAAATAAATAATATCTTTATTTTGAAGGTTGTTATTTGATGAATTCTCGAGTGTAATATAGAATACTCGTGAATGTTTGTCGCAGAATTGGTTTAGACAAACCAAAATAAATGTATGTCAAGTGAAAAATATATAACAATTAGTTATATTATTAAAATTGATTTAATCAGAAATTTTCGTTTAATAAAATTGGCTCATTAGGAAGTTACCAATATATATAAAATCATTTAGTTACTTAATTTTCTTAAATCATTTAACTAATTTAATCCCATTATGATTTAGTTAAAATGATTAAATAATAAGGGTTTAATAATTAATAAAAAACGATTAACGTAATTATTTAATTAAAACCTTAAATTGGTTATGATATAAGTTACTGGTAATTGCTTTCTCTGATATTATTACTTTTTTTAATTGTTCGTTAATCATATTTTTCACTTCAGCTTTATCTTTTAATAGCTTATTTATTTATTTTTTGATTTATTTTTTAGAATACTTAATGCCTGCAATATTAAGTGTATTATTCCATTGTTAGTGAATTAGTAACAATTCACGAGTTCACACTCTCATCGGAGTGAGGCGGGATGGGAACATTATTTATTTTTGAAATGTTCCCATTCAACATTAGACATTTGTCAGAAGAACGTTGAATATTACAATCTTTAATTTAGTGATATGAGGGCAGTTGCATTAAGATGTAAAGTCACTGTATGGTCTTTGTGATGTCTTTGGACATCAAAGACCATACAGTGACTTTATTAAGATGCCGATGTCAGCGTACTCAGGCGGTATATAAAGATACTATTCCTTAAATCCCTATTGTTGCTGTATAATGTTGGATTAGCCATAAAGTTGTTTCGATTTAAATCGTTTTAACATAAAAATTTATAGATTTAAAACATTGTGACATCAGTAGGCAAAATTTACTAAACGATGACGTCATAACAAAATTTTAAATATATATAACACTACGAAGCTATTCCGAATATGTGTAACCATGAGCACCTTTATAGAACATAATTCTAGAATTATTCTTTAAAAGCAACTAAGGGGTGCAGTTCTAATTAGGAACACAGAGATGAGAGGTTTTTCGTTTTATTTTTTGAAATTTTGTTTATGGATTTATATTCAAATAAAATTTTAATTCAAATTCGTCTTCAACATTTTTATACATTTTTCTTCTTTTCAGAATGTTCTTCATTTCTAAGATATTTTCAAAGTCGTTTTATATCAAATTTCTAAATTTTATTTAATTAACTTAAAAGGCAAAATTTATTTTAAAATTTCTATTTATAATGATCTAACAAATTATTTTCAAAATCACATTTATACACGACCACCACATAAAAATCACATTTATATAAATAGTCTTTATATATAAAAAATATATATTTGTAATGGCTTAAAATCATTTTCAGGAAATCATATTCCACAATGACAGTCTTTTTATATTACCGGTATTATGATTAAAAATAATTAAAACAATTATATTTAAAATAACGGAAAACATTTAAAAAAAAATAATATTCACATTTCATAGTATTTCAGTTGTTATTGTATGCAATTAAAAAAAAAAAAGTTTTACTTCCGTCAACGAAGTAAATTACATCTTCCTGAAGTAATTTGAGTCAAACAAATAAGATAAAAGTAATAAGGTAATTAAAATGTATTTGATTTCTTCTTTCAGTTGGCCTCCAACAATAAGGCACATCTGCTGTATTCAGCGATAAAATCACGTGACAGTACAGATGGACTGGAGCCTGCATTGATGTAAGTGGATTCCAATACATTAAATAAAATAAATTAAAATATTAGTGAATGGAGGATGAGAAATTTCAGTCTTTGACCTTTTAGCACTACATTTCAGAACACACATTTAGTTATTATATCTATAAATAGCATACGTATTACACAAGAGAATTATTATTAATATAACCAAACAAATAATATTTACTTATTATTTTTGTTGTAATATTTTATAAAAAAATTCTACCCATCCTATTTCTAGTGATAACAAACATTAATTTTATAAATTAATAAATTTTATATACATTATATTAATATATGTACTAATAAATTAAATGTACTAATAATTCATATTAATATTAATATGAAGTTGTAATAATTATAATATTCAGGTTAACATGAAAATTCGATGTTTCTGAGGGAATTTATTAGTACTTAATTTAATAATTTTGCAATTTATATTTATTTTATATGTAACTTATGTATTTCTTATAAGAGGGTAATTGTTTCGTTCTCTGTAAGAAGGAATAATAATCTTGAAGATTTAACTTTCGTAATTATGTGTTTTTTAACCAGGTTTTCTCCTGGTTCTCCAGTTTCTTTTGAATTCCTCCAGTCTATCACCAAGGATGAATATAAAAATAATTGAATTTATAAAAAATATTGAATTCATGCATTTAGCCAATTCTTTTTAATTTTTTGGAATCTATTTTTATAATTCGAAATTTTATGATTAACTTGAAATATTTGAAAAGATCTGATTAATTATAAAGAAAAATGCTAAAAGATAATTAAGAAAAGCGATAATCCTCATTCTAAATCTGTCTTATAATATTATAAAAAGTTTATAGATTTCAAAGTGCGCGATCTGGTGGTTAATTTGGATAAAAAATTTGCATAGTAAATATAAACGTTCAATTATTTAGGATATTTGAAATAAATATATCAATACTTACATTATTATAATACTTGTATTATTACAACTTGAGTATAACATAATTTTTATTAAATTCAAAATATAAGCAAATTCGAAACTTTGAGAAAAGTTTCAGGAAATATGAAGAACAATAATAATAAGAATCTTTTTTTTTTTATTTCTCAAATGATAAAATGTAATAACTATAAGAAAAATGTGGTTAAAATATAGTTTTCTTTAAAAAATAGTGATTTTAAATTACTTTTGGACAATAATAATACTTTCAAATAATACTTCATTACTTTATAAAAACAGAAATTATCTAATTTAATTTTTTTTTATTATATCAGGTTATTTCACTATATATCGTTTAAAAATATTCTCAAAACTACTCATTACAACGAAATAGTTTTAACAAATCCAAAATACTTTCAATAACATACAACTTTCATAAACAAATTTATGTTCTTAATACCAACCGAAATATCAAATACATACACCACAATCTTCTGTAAAAATTAAACACTCCTTTATTTTCCGTCTGTATTTCATCTTTCTTTGCTAAAGATTTCTTCAGGACATTAAATTTATATTTTTGTTAGAACTTAGTTTTTATACAACGAAATAGTTCATTTAACGAAATCGTTAAAATGGAGTTTTTAAATATATTAAACATTAAAATGAAATAATAATACTAATTAAATATGGAAAGGAAAAAAATCCTGCATTGTAATATTTAATTGTAAAGATAAGAGTAAGAATTTATTTATTTATAAGAGTATAGAACTTAATTTATTTATAAGAGTATAGAATTTAATTTATTTATAAGAGTATAGAACTTAATTTATTTATAAGAGTATAGAATTTATTTATTTAAAAGAGTATAGAATTTAATTTATTTATAAGAGTATAGAATTTATTTATTTAAAAGAGTATAGAATTTAATTTATTTATAAGAGTATAGAATTTATTTATTTA
>JAFIDM010000007.1:22608584-22634316 GCA_023159025.1 Thereuonema tuberculata | reverse complement strand
ATTTATTTATAAGAGTATAGAATTTATTTATTTATAAGAGTATAGAACTTAATTTATTTATAAGAGTAAGAATTTAATTTATTTATAAGAGTATAGAATTTATTTATTTAAAACAGTATAGAATTTAATTTATTTATAACAGTAAGAATTTAATTTATTTACAACAGTATAGAATTTATTTATTTATTTATTTATTTATTTATTTATTTTATTTATTTATTCATTGTTATAAAACTTGTTTAGTAGATGAAAGAGTTGACTATGTCAGTTCTTATTAGTGAGATGAGGAAAAGTTCCCCAAATAAGAGGGTTTTACAGAGGGGTGCATACCATCAGACGCCTGCAAAGAGGGTCCACAAGGGATGATGAAAATCCATAAAGAAAATTACATTTCTTGTATCTTTAATGGCCAATTCTAAATTGGAATTTTAGAAAAGCAAAACCAAAAAGAAAAGAAAAAGAAATTTGTAAAATCAAGTCTCGAAATTTCGGAATTTGGAAATGTATGGTATAAATTATTTTGGATATGATCTTGTGAAACTCATCACCCTTATTAAATAAGATGATTTATTTATTATAAGCCAATGATTTTCAAATGGCCAGTATATTAAACATCTTCCATAAGGCCTAATTAAATGATTTTGAAGTTTATTAAAGTTTTAACAATAAAAATAGTACTTTGTTAGATAGTTAAAAAAAAAGTATCCATTAAAATGAAAAAAAAATAATATTATTACATAATTTTATCCTTGCAACATAAGACAGCGGTAATAGATAGATAGCTAGATAGATAGAGAACTTCATGAAAAAAAAGGGTTTAATAAAAATATTTAATTACGTATACTACACATTTCTCAGTAAGGAACTGCATTTTCAAGTGAATAACATTAAAATAATACAAGAATATACTATATCAAATTTTAAAAACAATTAACAATAATTCTTAAGAAACAATATAACAAGATGAAACTGCAACTAAATGCTAACGAAACGCTTTTTTGAACTTAAATTAAAAGATAACAAAAGCTTTAAAAATGTACAGAACAACTGATAAAGACAATATAACAGTTTGAAATAAATTGGTAATATGAGAAATTTCAAATTTAAAGTTCATTAATTTAATAGAATTTTTTTTATTATAAAAAGCTTCTTTTACTTGTAAATTCTGATAATTATTGTCAATATCTAAAATTTTGATGTCATCCCAATCAATAATAGGGTTTGGAAATTTGTTTAAATCTTCAGTAATAGTTGAAGTTCTCCTTTTTTTTCATGAAGTTCTCTATATAATATTAATTGGCTAGTAGATAGACATTCGTTCCCACGCTGAAAACGAAAAGTGAATGTTGATGAATATCTAGATAGGGTTAAATTGTCTTTAGCTGCCAGCAATGATATAAATCAGTGCCAAATTTTTCTAATCACTTCCAATTCAGCAAATGGACTCATTATCCTAATCACATTTATTATTCACAGCAAAATATATCGACGAAGAAAAATTGTGAGAGGAATAAAATATTTTCAACATATATAAAATTATGCGAGATATATACTCATTGTATTACCTTAAGTTATTTCACGAAAGGTAGCATAACTATTCATTTTCGCATGTATTAATCTAAAGAATGAACCTGCTTTTGTTTAGATGTCGGTTTAGATTTAGTCAGGGGGGGGGGGGATCTTTTGTAACTCGAAGGCCACATGTTTCGATGTGGATAACATACTTCATCAGGCCGCAATCAGTATGGATGCTATTAAAACATTCCCGGTAGCTCTTGAAAGACCTATTTTAAATTCTAAAGTAGTAAACATCAATATTCTAGAACTCTTCTAGAATGGGGATGTATGGAAAATCGCTATTCGTTTAACAAGGAATAAAGTTTCAAGACGCTTTTACCAGGAATCCAATTCTCTCGTTCTCTTGTTAAAAGGAGAATAGGCAGATCTGCCCCACCACTGTATAGCGATAAGATATCTAACTATAGAAAGATCTCCATAAATAGAACATTTTTTATCATTACGCCTCAATTATTAGTCCGTTCGGAGTTATATAAGTCTAGATATGGCTTATCTAGTTGACATGTTAATTCCCGGATGTATTAATTAATTATCATTTAATAATTACTTTCAATAACAGTAAATATTATTTTCGTTTATTACATGTAAATAATTATTATTTACTTGAAATAAATGATAATATTAATTATTAATTACATATAATAATTATTAAAAGTTAATTAAATAATAAATTCGAGAATTACGATGTCAACTAGATAGTCACATCTAGACGTATATAACTCCGAACGGAATAATAATAATTGAGACGAGTCGTAATAATAAAATATGTTCTATTTAAGAAGATCTTTCTATATATCTTATCGCTATACAGGGGTGGGGCAACTTCCCATACATTTGTGCCCATTGTCCTTTGGGCGACTTTATTTCAGTCGATTTTGTAAATAGACTGAATAGGCTTAAAAAGTTTTTCAATTTTCAGCTCTGACTATTGTGAAAATGGTAATTTTCAATTGTGAATTTTCAATTTCTTGGTAATATAATTCTTTACTGTTCTTTGTGTAAGCTTCCTAGTATTACCACATATGAATTTGAAATTGTATGCAAAAGCCGCACTGAATATCACAAAAGGTCGCAGATTCCCTGTCCCTGGTCAAGACTATTCCTATTGAAGAATCTCTCGTAAGTTGTGACCATGCTTCGGTTCAGTTCAAGATTCACCAGCGGACCACACTTTGAGGAACACTGTTGTCCAGAATGGGACATCTTCAAAAATCTTTAAAAAGATTTCTGTTGCAGTGTCCAGTTCAATTACTGCTGGTAACGAGATACTGGTGTCGTTAAGTTCAATTTCTCAACGTCCATAAATGGGTTTACAAATTTCAAAGAATCTACGTTTGATTATTCCATTACAGATCACGCTTTAATCGCTTTGAGAAGAAGAACGTTCTATAGTTTTAGATATATTTTAGGTACGTGATTTCATGTGTAGGTAGGTTATGCTTCAGCCCAAGGGAAACATCCTCGAATCCACGTAAATCGATTGCAAAGTAGATTGCGATGCATTTTGGAAATCCATTGTTAGCTAGTTCAGTTCATGAAAGAAGAGCTTTTGATGACGTACTTTCCTAATAGATTGATGTTTCCAGTACTCTGGACATAACAGCGCCATCTATTGCTACGATTCGTAACTGAAATCTTATAAACATTACGAAAACATTCTGGTTTTCGTAGTTTCTATAATTACGAATACATTTCTATATTATTGTTATTATTATTTTAATAATTAAAAACGTTCCACACTATTCCCCTTGCTTGGCTATGCAAAGTTTGTCCTTTCTTGGTAACGCTTATGCGATCACAAAACGACGCCATCTTGGACTGACTGCTCGGAGTTCAAGTTGATGACGTCATGACTGGTGACGTTTGTTCCAGGCAAAATCGATCGCTACGGAATGACCGTATATGGCAAACCCTTCTTTTTTGAAAACTACTATAAGTTGCTTCGTTTCTTTCTTTAGGAATTTTTCGCAGCTTCATTGGGATCCCAAATGGAGTAACTTTCGAAAACAAGAAATAAATAATTTCTTGTCTTTAAATATGCCAGTCAAATTTCAAGAAGATCTAGTCACTAGTTAACAGTTATTGTGTTAATATTAATTATTAAATAGCTTATTTATATCGTTCGATCTCACATTTAATTCTACAGTTGATTCTCCTGTTTTTAAGGGCTTTTTCCTTATCTGAACCCCGTTAAAACGCGGTGCTCGGGGGTCAGAAAAATCACATCGCGATAAAAATGGATCACTTTGGAAATTCCAGCCGTATTTCTGCATTTGCCTTATGCCTGCTGTCAATTTCGCATACTTGCTTGTTTTTGCGCGTGATAATTGTAGTATTTTAGCATAACAATACCAACGTACATGTTTCAATCTTTTATTGATACATTGTACAATAAATACTCTATATGACTAACTGTGTTGTAATTTTTTTTCACAAGAAAAATAAACATAAAAATGCACACATTTAAAGATTCACTGAGCTACTTTTGAAAATTTCGACCCGGGAACCCAAGACAGACTGTGTCGAAGTTCTTATTGTACCTCTCGTCGATTGGATTCGCCCAATACTCATACTTCAGTGGAATAAAAAATGTGTGCGTTTTTCTGCTTATTTTTCTTGTTATATATGTATCACGCACGTAAAATTTTGCTATTACGTAAATGTGTGCTTTGCAAATTAATCTTTTATAAGCTAAGCGTTCTGCTAGCGCGGATTAATTTATTGCCCTTTTTATTCTTAATTTGTTTTTTTAACTCAAGGGTCATTGTTTTGATTAATTTTGTTCTTTGTTTATGATTCTTTTGATTTCACTGAGCTATGAGTACTGGGCGAATCCAACTGACGAGAGGTAGGAACCTCGAAACAGTCTGTCTTGGGTTCCCGGTACGAAATTTCCAAAAATAGCTCAGTGAATGTCTGCGTTTTTATGCTTATTTTTCTTGTTATATATGCATTATGCACGTAAAATTTTGCTGTTATATTGTTATTTCAGTTTAAGAAAATTGGGAGCCTCGCTTGCACCGCGTTGTAAGCGGATTGCAGTTGCAACGGATCGCGTTACAACGACATTGAGCTGAAAAAGTAATTTTTCGGAATATTTAGAAAATCGAATGAATGAACGTTATTATAAATTTCTTTTGAGACTTATAATGTAAAGTTCTGTAGCGACGAAACATGCCGTCCTTTATTGTCGGAAGAAAAAAAATATCCCTTCCATTCACGGGAGTAATCATTTTCAAGTCAAAACAAGTAGATGAGTGGAAGAAGGTTCTCGACTTTTAGTGAGTGACGATTTCAACAGAAATATCATAAATTTCAGTAATTGTCCTTGCTCAATTGCACTGTATTAGAATAATAATGTTTTCGTCGTTGCTTAATAAGACTTTCATAGGCCATTGATATCTGTAGACCCTTACTAGAGCCAGAAAATTACAGTTATTCAATCCCTTATGAAAATTGTTCATAAATAATACTTTTTTTTTACCTCTTCCTTCGCAAAACTTACACGAGAACCACTTCGCTCAGCAGACCCAGCAAATGCAAATAATATCATCCTTAAAATTTCATCTTCCCAAGACTAATAGTTTTTTGAGTTATCATAAACAGACAAGGTATCCTTGGTTCGATGTAGAAGTGCATTCCAAAGTCTTTTTTCGCTCTATATCAGGCGTGGTGAAACCTCGGCTCGCGAGCCACACGCGGCTCTGTGATCTATAATGTGAGATTTGCGGAAATATGTTGGCTGGGCGTCTTTTTGCACCTGAAATAATATAAATGGCAAATAAAAAAAATAAAAAATTAAGCTTTTTAAATTATTCAGTAAATGTAAGTTTGATCTTCATGCAATTTAATGTTAATGAAATACCAAGTTTCAATCCAATTTCAACCTCCCCTATATTAAGATCCCGCAGGTCCTTGACCCTGATGAGTCCTAATAAGGGCGAATTCAAACTGGAATCCCAGATTCGCGTTTGACGATAACTCAAAGGCGTGAATTGAAATGATTTTTACTCTTCTTCATTTTCTTTACTCCTCTTTTTCATGTTTCCGTAGTTCAATGCCCTGTAAATACACTCAACATAGTTAAGAACAATAATCAGTCAATATCTTGAAAACATTTGCTTTGAAAATGTGTACTTTGTGATCATTAATACAAATTAACAGCTTAAAAACTACATATATGAATAAATACATAAATGGATTTCTTAATATTTATATATTTTTTTTAACAAAAATGGGCTTGTAACAACAAAAACATCTGTTTATTATTTCTTTACTTCTTGGCGGCTGTCAAACATCTGAAGTACGGTATATCATTTATGACTTTTACGTTCAGTAGGTTTTGGCTAACCATGATCTATACTATGAATATTATCATGTCCGATATTTCGTAAGATCTTCGTCTTTTCAAGCAGCTGTAAACATAAAAATAAACTTGGAAACTTTTAAAGCAGCAGTCATGCGTGTAATGAAACGCCAGCAGAACAAAAATGCTACTTTGGTAGTCAAAAAATGACCAATCTTTGATATAATTTTAAGTTTCGACAAAGATGCTCAATACGTAGCAAGTGTTGCATAGATTGATTTTACTTACAAATGTAGGCTTTTTTAAATTAAATTCTTGTAACCTTGAGACAACTCATTCATTACATAATGTTTTTCTTTCTGATATTTTTTAAAACATCTCGTTGCGTCATCAAAGGTCGCATTAAGAATGCAATCTGTTGGCTGCTGTGACTCGACTGACAGTTCTATTGTTCAGTGGAGACCTTTGGGCCAGAGTTCTCCATCTGATGACAGAGTTCCAAATAGGATTGGGAAAAATAGGAAGTGAATTGAAAAATGTAAAGTCATGATTAGAAAGGCTTTTAAGCAAAGCACTG
The DNA here is from genome assembly GCA_023159025.1 of Thereuonema tuberculata. Taxonomy (NCBI): domain Eukaryota; kingdom Metazoa; phylum Arthropoda; class Chilopoda; order Scutigeromorpha; family Scutigeridae; genus Thereuonema; species Thereuonema tuberculata. The sequence continues at coordinate 22,627,855 of JAFIDM010000007.1, read as the reverse complement.
AATGACTGTGCGGGGTGTTTAATATTCTACTCTGGTAAAAACAAGTTGTTGAATCTTAAGTGGTAGAGGGAATCAGGCTTTAAAAACTGTCAGTGTCTTGGTTCCATTAAGAAAAAAAATTCAGCAGCCTTTTAAATTATGACGTAAACAGGACCTCCAAAAAGTTAACAAAGCCCCAAAATCTTATTATATAAAAATGAATGCTTCTTTGAGGAAATTTTAATGTCCTAAAAATATTAATAATAAAAACTTCCAACTACAAATAGCACATAGATAACAAACATGATAAAAAAGGGCAATAACTACATACGTTATAGAGAAGGAATGATAGTTTTTTAAGTTTAGGGAAACTTGATAAAGGACCCCTACCGAAGGGTTGTTCGAAATGTACGTTCGAAACAAAGAAATTGTTTGTTTGTCCCGTATGTGTTCCTATACCATTCATCAGATTGCGATGAAACTTTGGTGAGTTGTTGTGCGCACGCCCGCGAATGTTTCTGAATTAGTAGAACCATTTTCAATATCTGGTGCGCGAGTCGTTCAACAAATGAGTGTATTTCCGGTTTCAACGTCTGCAGTTTCCGGTGCGACTCGCATTTGCAATGACCATCAACAAAACACAGGAACAATCGCTACAAGTGTGTAGACTAAATTTGGAAAATCCATGCTTCACACATGGACAGCTGTATGTGGCCTGCTCACGCATCGGAAAACCTTCTGATTTATTCGTGTATGCACCAGACGGGAAAACAAAAAATATTGTGTATCCAAAAGCACTTCAATAAACAGAATTAAAACACAAACACTTTCTTTCTTTGAGTGGCATTGCAACGTATGCCGGATACAGCTATAAAAAATGATGCAATTAACCGAGGCGCCTGTATTCACGCAAGCCACAAATGGATTATCTGGGCGCATGAGAGTAAGGAAAAAGGTTAAACATTTATCAAACAACAGTAATTTGAATGAGCACACGTGGATTAATTGCTTTCATAGTAGCTTTTTGCTTTTTCTGAATTATTTGGAGGTTTTACTGTGATTGTTTACGTTCGATATCTGCCTCCAGGTGTTGGGTGGTAACTACGTCCTGGCTGATGAACGCCAATAAACAGAGAAAGTTGTGTCAGGATTCATTTTTCAAGACAGGATCTGCATCTATTATTCTTTTTCAGAAAATATTAAGGGTAATATTCTACAAATAACTTGACTTTCCTAAATTCGCATTCATTGCCAAATGTCGTAAGATAGTCTCTTTTGCAAGACGCACCAAAATCTTGTATAATAGTTTAAACTTGGAAAAGCTAGTCATCCATATGATGTAAGAAACTCAGTCTAATGCACGTCCAACCGACCTCCTGTATTTTAAGATGACGGAAGAATGTCATCACTGAAATGTAGACATATCGCGAATATAACGTTAATGAAAATATTATATTTAATCCATAATTCTCATATAATAATATATTAATCAGTGGTCCCTTTTTTTTTATTCTGATAAAAAATGTATTATTCGGTACAACCCTGTTATGCGAACGACATAACCACTGATGTGAACGCCATCTATCTCAATCAACTACCCTCAGTCCTGTGACCCTTTTCCGAATCTTCTACAACTTAGCCTAGAAACCTATTCAAAACAAGCAGTCGAATATATATGGCATCGTAACGTAAATATTACCCTTTTTATTATTTTTTTGCTTGAATTAGAAATCTTCTAACACACAGTACTAATACACAAATTAAAGCTTTAAAACTTTAAAATTTACACTGAGTAGTTTCGGGCTGCCTCTAATGCAATCCTTTCTCAATGTGAGGAGTCATTCAACAATCAAAGTCTCTTTATAACACTAGGAACTAATAATTGAATCATTTTCACACGGACTGCTTGGTGCTGTAGGCTACGGGGACTCAGTCCGTGTGAAGATGACTCGCTTATTGGTTACCTGGTGTTCTAAAGAGACTTTGCTTGTTGTATTACTTCTCACATTGAAAAAGGGTTAAATTAGAGGCAATCCGAAATTAGGCAATCCGTAAAAATTTTAAAGTTTTAAACTTTTAATTTGTACATTAGAAGATTTTAATTCAAGTAGATCCACTTACACACGTTAAATGCAGTTTATTATATTTTTGCTTGAAATAAGATTCAGCACTATTGAATGCTGATACAGAAAGAACACATTTTAGTTCCTCTCCATTATATCTGATGAAAGAAACAGGAAATGTTTCTGATTATTATAAAGTTATTAAGAAGAAGAACATATTTGTATTATCATTTAGAAATACTGCTTGTTTTTTATTAATGTATTAAAGAAAAAATATATTGACTTTTTCTTTTTTGTTATACAGTATTAAGAAGTAGAATAAGTCATAACAAAAAAAAATACTTTAATTAATCTTTGTTCATTTTGAAATACCGGCACTGTAAATAAATGAAAAAAAAATCTTTCTTTACCATTAAATTTAAATTCAGGATTAGTCCCTTATTGTGGGTCTGAAACGTTAAACTGTTTTTTTTTTTTTTTAATGCTAAAATTATATATCTGTCCTCTAACATCGGTAATTATAAGGAATATATGAATTTTAAGAAAGCGAATTAGAATTCTCATTATACAATTGTATAGCATCTTTATAGTGCATCTGCTCTATGTAAAAGCCTATTCAGTTTGAAGACCGCGTTGACTGCAATGAAAAGAAAGTGAAATATAAAAATACAGGAATAGAAATTGCTTTACTTTACGCTGACCACAAGAACGAAGAACGACTTTATCGGCTAAACAGTTATTCATTCAAATCTTATGAATGCCTTATTTCAGATTTTATTTTTTTATTATTTATACAGTTAGTGCACATATTTTAATGTTATACGCTCCCTGTCTTTATTCTTCAAATGTAATAGAAATCTGCAGCCAGTGATGACCGAAAATAAATGCCAGCAATTTAAATGTTTATTGAAATGAGATCTTACAGTCCAGGATTATCCAGGAGTCAGTGATCGGTCTGATTTTGCCCATGTAGAGGAAAAACTTCTTTGTGTCTCAAAAAAAGACATAGGACAAAAAATATGACGCAATAGAAATCTTTAATTAATAAAACAAAACGAGGAACTTATTGAAACCGGGATAGCTGTTTCGAGCTTTTTACGCTCTTATCAGTCAGGGTTATTCAGCTCTCACAGACTGAAGGGCGAATGAGAAGGCAATTCAAAATAAAACTCATTCACTTAACAGTAGAAATATTATATTAATATTTTTACAAAATATTTAGATAGAAGAAGAAGTCCAAAGTTTAGATCTTTCGATTTTAAGTGGTTTTATAAAGAGTAAGTGAAATGTAGGATCTACAGGTATTTAGATTCTTTTTGGATTATCTCATACTTACCAGGGGAGGCAGGGGGATGGCCTAGTTATAAGGAATATATGAATTTTGAGAATGCGAGTTAGAATTCTCACTACATAATTGTATTGCATCTGCTTTATGTAAAAGCCTATAGAATCTATAAGTATTTGGGAACAGTTTTATTGCCTCAGTGAACTTTAAACATATTTAAATCAATTTCCATAAATAATTCCCTATAGCCATTGGTGTTGTGAATGGTTCATGAAAACCATTTTCAACCAATTTTTCGATGCCTTGCTTTCACTAAACTTTCGTAACATCAGGCTCGTTATAGATTGTTAATTCCTTACTGTGGATGTTTTTTCCTTTGTGATGTTCGGTCGACGGATGATGGATCGTTAACTCAATCATTGTTCTGTTATGTAACTTCATCATCGTCAGTCAACTGGCCGTGACCGAAAATATGTGGGCTGACGTCACTACTCTGCTAGGAAGACTTCCAGAACATTCAGAATTTTTTTTTTTTCTTTTTGGCCGACAAAATCTAAAAAACAGTTTTAGAAGGAAAAAAAAGTTTATGCTAAGAAGAAATTATGTTTTATTTATGCGACTTTAGTTTAATTTCACTACTGCACGGTAAGATCCATCAAGAGAATGACAGCTCTGTTTTGGAATGGATTGAAACGATTCGAAATGAAGATCTTACAGCGCTAAATAAAAAAAAAAAAAAAAAAAACCCTCTTATTTTCTATTGGATCTATAAGAATTCGAAACAGTTTACAGAATTTGTTTTGTTATTTCGTGGAGAAATTTCTTGCGAGGATAAAGAAAGTCTTATTTGCTAAAATACATCGAGGAATGATTATAGATATTTATTTTCTATATAACAGAAAATATATTTTAAGTAATGGAATATTTTTAATTTTTTTTTAAATATTTACAGGGTAAACACGTGAGCGTAGAGTCAACTATCCTTATCTACTAAGAAAAGGAAAATGGAATCTTGAATTTGGAAGAATCCGAGCCTTACTGGCTCCCTGGGAGTCTCAGTAGTGTCTTATTATGGCCGCTGCGGTTGGCGTTGTAACTAAGACATTGGCCTCTCACCTCTGAGTACCGGGGTTCGGTTCTCATGTGGTTTTCGTGATGGTGGACGATCCGCGCTGGGCAGGTTTTCTCGTGGTTCTCCCATTTCCCTTGCACTTCTTCCAGTCTTTCTCTCCGTCTGTCCTCATTCCCGTGGGTTCGCACAATCGATCTACAGGTTGCGGTGCTTGGCTTCCCTGCCACCCACATTCACCACAACCAATCAAATCGATCAAGTGTCTTATTATTATTAATAAGATTTAAGTCGAAGATTCCACTTTAGTTCAATGAATACGAAGTGGATTTGCAGTAGATAACCCTACTCTTGCTCGATTCTTTTCATTTCACTTCATTCTATCATTGCAGCTTTCGTAATAATTCATCTCGTTTTCCTTCACCAAACAATCTCAACTAACCCCAGAGGAATTGACCGAAATTCCGACAAAATTCCATTCCACCCTTTTTTTTTTCTTTAAAAGACTTACTGGGGTTCTTATTTATATTAGTCTCATTAATAGTAATTTCTTCTGTTTTTGTAGCTGACCCAGAAAACTTCACCCGAGCCCTCTAGTAAGTCCTATTCATATTTCTTGTTCGTTTATGCCATCCTACGATCAATTCCTAACCAACTAGGAGGAGTAATTGCTCTTTTCATATTCATTTTAATTCTCATTTTCAAAGACAAATCATTATCCTCTCACTAAAATCTTATTTTAAAGTTTAACAGCAAAACTGATCCTCACATGGATTGGGACACGAGCAGTAGAACAACCTTACGAAATAACAGGCCAAATCTTCACTGTAATATACTTTCTTTGATACATTTTTATCCCCTTATCTTTAAAAATTTATTAATACAAAGAAAGAATATTCTTGTAAATACAGCTTAAATCTACCGCATCCTCTGCCTCCTTGAGAACTGCATTGTACATCTTTAAATTCTAAATTTAACGCAAAATTTCTGCCAAATTAAAATATGTATTTATTTTCATTAAAATATGTATCTTAATAATACTTTAATTTATTTCTCTTACTATGGATAATGGAAAAATTCTGGTTCTTTCGTACTAAAAACTTAAATCTTTTGCGACGAACGATCGAAGGTGAACAATCGATGCCATCGTCGAACTCGCCGGTTCTGTCAACCTCAAGTTCAATTCCAGTAAATGCTGTGCGATTCACATCTCAAGCCGGAACCCATTGGATTGCCCGGACACCGTGTTCACGGTTAACGGTTTACCTATACCGTCCCTGGGAGATGACGACACCTGGAAGTTCCTCTGTGGTCTTTCAGATACTCTCGGACTTGACGTCCTTGAAGGACTTCATGGACGTCGCCTCTGTCATTCTCAGCTCGAGGCTTGCCCCATGGGCTTGTCCTGATTGTTGACGTGACAGTCCCTTTTCATAACCGGCTTAAGGCCTTCGCACAGGCTTGCGCGGCCAAGATTGCGAAGTACGAGTCCTTAGCTACTTCTTTGCGGAGGGATTACGCCGACGTGAGCATTGTCCAGTTCATCGTGAGTTCCCTTGGATCTTGGGACCCTGGCAATGATTCCTTTCTGCAGCTGCTTTGTTCTCCCTCGTATGGCCGGTTATTCAGAAGATTGTGTTTCAGATGCCATAAGGCGGTCCCTTTTCATACAGCATATAACTGTCAGAGACAGTCTGAGTGATTCCTGCTTTTCTTTCTGCTGTTCTCATGCCTATGTGAATTGAAAGTTGCTTCCGTCTTCCTTATCCTTTCCTTTTTTTTCTTCTAGGTTTAAGTTTCCGTCTTCCCTGTAGAATAGAGTACGATTAAAATTAATCTGATTTTGTTTTTCCAACTTGCATGGAATCATTCTTGAATTCATTAATAAGGAATTAAATATTAGAGTTTTACTATTAATTGTTAATGTGGAAGCAAATACTTCTTTCCACATATTGATTGCTAGCAAACGTGTGATCACGTGATCTTGGATCCTGAGATGATTTTCTCACACCCGTGACCGCGAGCGTGGAGACCTTATGGTTGATCATAAGTCACGTGACAGATAAAAATGAAAATGTGAACGTCTCGGAGTCCTCATGCTTGATCGTAACTTATATGACATCCGGTTGGTCCACATAGATACAAATGAAGGAGATAGGGCCAGAAAAAAAAATCCAGTTTTATATATATATGGACTAGCCGGCTACCGTCGCTTCGCTGTAAAAAACCGCTTTATTTACTTAGCAAATTAATATCTAGATCGGAGAATATATGACTTCCCAGTCTTTTGTGGCTTTCTCCACACCCTTATCACTTGAAACCTTCCCCAGTTGGTAAAAACAATCATGTGCTCATTACCAATCAAATTCACTCGATTTAAATATGATACCCTTTGTGGCCTTCTCCACACCCTTTTCACTTGAAACCTTCTGCAGTTGGTAATAAAACACGTATCATTAGAAATTAATATTATATTCTAAATTAAAGTTTAAATTATAACAATATCCAACGTAATAATTACCCGTATCATATATTTATCGCCTATAGAATTATCAGGTAACTTGTGAGTTAATCGTGATCAGCGCCTGCAAAGAATGTTCTTAAACGTACTCGATTTAAAACTGCGGTTGCGCCATCTGTCGACAGCTTTGGGAAATTTTTCATTTTGGGCAGTTTTTGGACGTTTTTCATTTATCCCACGGGAACTACTTGATGGATCGGGATGAAAAGTAGCCTATATCCTTCTCCGTGTCATAGACTACCTGCATGCAGCATTTCATTCCCATCCGTTGTGCCGTTGAGGCGTGACTGAACGACATACAAACTTTACTTTTTTTTGTTAGTTAGGATTAACATTACGTGGTGGTGGTGAATATGAGTGACAGAGAAGCCGAGCACAGCGACGTTAGGTTTATTGTCTATTCCCATGGAAAGAAGGACAGACGGAGAGAACGGTGAAGAAAAAATGGTGGAAGTAGTGCAGAAGAAACGGGAGAAGCCCGAGAAAACCTGCTTCCAGCGCAGATCATCCACCACGAAACCCACACAACTATCGATTCCTGTGATTATTAGTATTGCTATCAAACAAGATTTTAACTCAGTTTCAAAAAAACGGTGTTATTACAGCTGGAATTTTTAAGATACTGCAGACTGGAATCGAATTCCTTTGCAGTTTATTTCCCTCTTTAACTCCTTGTATTATACAAATGCTAATTACACATTTTTTTTTATTAAAATAAACTGCATTTTATTGAAATAAAACATTCCTGCAAAAGTGAACTAAAACTAAAAGTTTATATGCTTTTGTTGTCAAATTATTGTATAATTTTGGTGAGATTAGAAGAAATCTCATCACAAAAAATCATAGTGTTTGTTGACTGATCAAATAGTCGTTTAATGAGAAAAAAAGAAAATTGAGAACGTATCAAGTGATTTGAGGCTTCTCTAGAATGAAAAAAATAAAAAGAAGTAAATCGGTAACCTTCCGGTTAACCGGATACCTTCATACAGGGAAGCGAATTATTGTTTTTGAGATATTGTGATTTTGTGTATTAAATGTACTGTTCGTTTTCAAAAGCGAGAACCACCACTGACGGACGATTCTACTCCGTAAAGGGGTGATACGCTGAGATGGGCACTTTCCGAAGACCTATTTTTCTTTAAGTACCTGTTATTTTTGCAATAGTATGTATTCTTTCCATAATTCTTTCCCGAAAAGGGCAAATAGAACGCAGCTATAAGTAAACTAACACTATAAAAAGTAAACATCCCCTCTTTGTTTCTCCTCACACCTATTTTCATGAAATCGAAGGAGACCTGACGCATGCGCAAAAGCGTTTAAGGCTCTCGTTAACAAAACCGAACAAAGTTGGAATGATTATCTCGTAGGCATTTACACATTAGTCCAACGCGTATCAGAATCACAGGATCTTTCTTAGGACATCCGAGAAGTCCTATAAAGGTTGAGTTATCTTTTAACAAACAGGCAGATGAATTTGTATATTTCGATTTAACTTTGGATGGTGAAGTTGTTTTCTTCTAACCCTTTTTTTCCTTCCCCGATGAATATCAAGAGTTGTTAGAAACATTAGACTAAGGCTTATGATAGCATCTGATTACATAAACAATAAAGGTTGTGACAAATGGAGCAAACTGGAAATAAAACTCAGTTTTCTAAACTACACTCATTTCCTGTCATGTGATCAGGGTAATTCATTATTTTCAGGGGTTGAAGGGTTGATGTATTTTTTTTCTTTTTTTTAATTAACAACATCACAGTAACTTAAGTTCGTACTGCAAGGCGTTAATTATAGAAATCTCTGTGTTGTAACCTTTTTTGGTCCTAATGAGCAGAGACTTATAAAACTTCCTAAGATAATAGTCATTTTGATTTCCATATATTGTTGGTTTTTCGCGGTTCAATTTGTGCTTAAGTCTCCTTATGGTGTTTAGCCGTGGTATTCTGCATATTATATTATTTGATAGCTTTGGCGTGTTCAGGCATTCGGATCCCTAGCTTTTTTTAGTCTCCCCTATGTACTGACACCTGTTTTCCCCCCCTTCCCCGTTCACATTTTAAATGTAAAAAAATGAGTGTAGTTTAGAAAACTGTTTACTCCATTTGTCACCTGACGAAGGGGACCAAACTTGGATCCCGCAACATGTAGTGCAGATTTTTTAAAAATATGTGGTTTTTTTTTAAGTGTGTTAGGTCCCAATTGTAAATATTGAATTATCACACGAATATAATGGAATAAAGGGTGTGTTTTTGGTATAATCATGCAGAAGACAGTTTAATTTAAAATATTGGCTGTGGGAGTTAATAGTAAGTGTTCCCTTTTGTTTTAAAGACGTTCTAATTTAGATTTGCAAAATCCGTGTTTTTATTTAAACTAAATAAAATGTAAAAGAAATGACAACATTGATAGTTTCTTTGGGAATAATTTTTTTTTTGACTTCTTTGATTTATGTAAAATGCTTAGGCTGATTTATATGAATTATTTGTATATTTATAGTTTATTTATGCTATTTTTGAAAGAATAAATATTATTAGTTAAAATTCAATATTTATTGAATTTATTAACTTTAACTTTTTGGATTTTGGCATTAATAGTTTTATCAATAGTGACACATGATTTTCATGAAAAAAGGAAATTTGTTTTAATTAATTTTGATATTTGACATTTTGTAGAAATTTCACTTTACATTTAATTTGAGATTAGATTATTTCCTACTTTTTTATGATAATTCAAGGATATCAACCTGTTTAAGCCGGGACAATCTGAATAAGTTCAAGCTAATATTTTGTACATCAACAGTGCCTTTATCTTTATTAATTTATCTAATGTATTATTATGAGGAATTTATCTTTTATAGTGTTGGTTAATATGAAAATTTAATGTTAGTGTAATTTTCTATTTTGTTATTATTATAGCATTCTGTTTAGTGTCACATCAATCCGATTAGATTATTTAATAAAATTTTCCGAGAAAAATATTAAAAAATGACAACATCTTTAAGTTGTGAGAAAGCCCTCTCATAATCTTACCTTACAAATACCAGTGAACCATGAACTCCAACAACCAATGAATACGCAGTGGCACTAAGTTACGCCCAATAAAATAAAACTGTAGCCGTACTTTGTTCTTTTGAAGCGTCTCTTTAAGTGGGCAGTGATTACTTGTATGAAAAGGATATCAATCGTGAGATTGGAGACATGACCATGAATATTCTTCCTAACAGATTTTAACTAAGCGCTTCCTTTGTTTTGCTGGTTAACTTATTAAGTTATAGTTTAGTTATCATATTGAAGGTTTAGTTATAATAGTCCTCAAACTTATCTTCAAAAAACTTCAAGATGATTCTTTCTGAAAAGTAAACACATATTCAAGTGCATTTTATAAAAAAGCCAATTCATTTCCGTTTGTATTCTTAAAGTAGAACTGAAGACATAAACGTTAGGAAACCTTTTACCTTTTGGTTTTCCTATCATTCTTTTTTTTTTTCTTCCGAATTGGCCCAATGAGAGATCACAGAACTAGCTCAACCTGACAACGTCAGGGCGAAGCTAGTGATATTCCAGAAGGGGGGACGAGATTCACATCCTGTCCAGGATAACCCTGAGATAGTAAGTCCCAGGTAGAAACGGACGAAACACAGAAGTTGAAAGAAACAGCCATGCCAATACCGGGATTCGAACCCAGGTTCCGACATACCAGCCACACGGCAGACCGCCGTCTAGATCGCTCGGCCATGCCGGAACTGCTCCATCATTCTTTTATTATTTCAAAAATTACTATCAAGAATCGATCAGTAACTCGAGTTAAAGCCCAGTAGTTTGTTTTGCCATAATTGACGCAACTATGATATTTCTAACCGTCGCAACTATGAGACGGCAGCCCAGTGATTTAGGCATTGGACTGAGGACTAAAGGAGTCAGGAATCCCGATGATTGATTTATATACATTTGCTAACTCCTCCAGAAGGACCCTAGCGTTCGCCCAGCCCTCTGTCAAATTGAGTACCGGATTTTTTTCGGAGAATAACTGGACGTCGGACGTCGGAAATGGATGTCCCATTGGCAAAGTTATCATTAGAGTCTAAACATGCCACGGACTTAAAGGTTATACACCTTTACCTCTTTTACCATTTATGTATCATAGTTAAAATAAAATTCTGTTTTTGAAAGGAGATGAGTTAAAGGACTTATTCTAAAAAATTCTGCCAAAAATTAAAGGCAGGAATTATATCAATTGTAAAATTTCGTTTTTTAGGCTACAATGTTGTTCGTGTGAATGATTCCATTTTTTTAATGTATTTTTTTTTATATCCACAACAGAAACATAATTTTCAAATTTTATTGTAAGTTTGATCTAATGTTCAAAGCATTACTTAATATTATAAATCAGGCTGTAAAAAGAGTTAGAGAGAAAAAATACAAAACTGTACTTTGCAATTTTAAGTATAAAGGCGTAAAAAGACGTATTTCTGTCCGATTGTCTGTGGTGAAAATGATTGGAAACTATTTACCCGGAAATGCTGAAACTTTTACTTTATCAAATATTAAAGTTACATTGATTTTGTTATCTTACTATAAGTAAGATTTTAGAAGGCAAAACTGTTTTACACGAGGCTTTGAAAGTGCCACTACCATGGAAATTCAAAACCTATTATTTTAGGAATCTGAATCTTTTACTGATTATGTTATGTGGGGAGTGTGGGTGGCAGGGAAGCCGAACACCACGACCATTGGTCTATTGTGCTATCCCACGGAAATAAGGACAGACGGAGAGAAAGGCTGAGAAAAGATGGTGTGAGAAATGCAGGGGAAATAGGAGAACCCCGAAGAAAACCTTTCCAGTGCTGATCGTCCACCATCACGAAACCCACATGAAAACTAAACCTCGATACTAAGAGGTGAGAGGCCAATGTCGTAGCGACAGCGCCAACCGCGCGGCCATCTTTTACTCGTAGACTTAGGCTTTTTGTAAGGAAGGACTATTGAATGTAAATACCACCATTTGGATGTGTGTGATCAGTTAAAAAGTTGACTCTGATGCATCATTCCAATATAAATATTTTTTTAAAAATCTTATGTATGAATTATCTTTCAATGAATCAACTCTTTCCCATTCATTTCCGTTTTCAACATACATTTTAATAAGGTTTGCCCTTCTGAAAATAAGTAAATTACTTCAATAGTGTCACATGACTTCTCATTTCTAAGTTTATTTTGCAAACCCTGCTTTATCCACAAACGGAAGAGAAGAAATTCCCCACTGGCCACGAAAAGCACTGATGGCTGTTTCAATTCGAAACATGTTGCTAAATAAAAACTTTCCTTGAATTTCGTAATATTTTTCATGAGATTTTATCTGAAATGAGATAGGATTTTTCTTTTTTACTTTCGTCAATCAGTAATTTTGCGTTTATTTAATTTTTTAGTCGTATTATTCTGCCAACTTTAAAACAAATGAAATAAATGTAAATGAGAAAGCCTGGGATGTAATTGGACCAAAATATAGTGTTAAGAATAAAATAGGAAAATCGTATCTTTGAAATTCTTAAAAAAAAAATTTGGATTGGCTAAAAAGTTCGTTCGGTTTTTAAGTAAAAACAAATAATACATTTTTCATTTTCACCAATAATTTTATTGAACAAGGTCTTCAACGGTTTGTACCAGTACCTTCTGACATCTTTCAGACAACTTCATAATTCCATCTTCCCACAACTTTTTATCTTTTTGAGCAAAAAAATGTTCCAGGTGCCTTTGGTGTCTTTTAGGGAATTGAATTTTTCCATTAAGAGAATTTTGTAAAGACCGAAATCAATGAAAATCCGAAGGTGCAATGTCTATTCCCTATTCCCCCTTCCCCTCTGTGTTGATGCATGCCGCACCGCAGGGGAAAGTTCAACATTGCTAATTATACCTCTTCACTGTACCAGGCTGATACAGTGATAATTTTCCATTTTGCTCTTGCTAATTTTATGAATAACACATTTTAGTGTATGTTAACAGCTGCTTGAATTTCAATAAAATGGCACAATCCTTGTAGGTATTGCATTTTTTTTTCCTTAAGTGTATTTTCTAACATCCCTTTCCCATCGTTCTCTTAACAGCTTTCTTTCTACGCTTCATAATCTTGAAATTTAAATGAATAAAAAAGTAAACTAGGTTTGTTGATGAAGAATTGCACTTAGCAAATGTGCGAAATAAACAGAGTTGCTTTTTAAGACATTCGACTTAAACCATTAAAAATACTTCACTATTCCTTTCTTTTTCATCTTATCTGATGAAAAAGTTTTAGATTGAAATTACTTAATGTTCTAATTAAACACAAGATAAAATTTATTAATACAATGTGATCTAAAGCGGACTCTTACAACAAAATATTGAATATCTGCATTAAACATGTCTTTGGCGGGTGTCCAATATTTTCTTCAAAAGACCATCTGAAATCAACACAATGGCATGATTAAAACCAAGATTTCGCCAAACATCATACTGGTTGTAGAAAAGGAGACATCAGAACAGACCCTGAGCAAAGCAGAGCTTCTCTGGGATGCAGCTCACACATTAGAGGCAGATATTATGCTAAATATAGTTTTGTTATCTTGATAAAAAAAAAAAAAAAACTCTAAACACTAACATTATTGTCATCTCGGAGTCTCTTGACGATCATGTGACACCATAGCTGAAATAAAATAGAAAATAGTCATAAGATGTAAATCAACTGTACAGTGTCTATGTATGTAGTAGAACATTATGGGACTCTCAGTTTAGTACTGGATGTCAATCAATGACAACCTCAATTTACAAGATTAGCATTTGAGAACAATGCAAAGAGCTGATTTAGTAAGAACACATAACATCACCCGGAGATTTCTGAATCAGGATGGACTTGTTTGAAAAAAATTAAGTTTTTTATCATATAATTATCTTGATTCTAAACGAATCCGGAGTTTATGTTCTCTAAGTAAAACGATAAATCCTGTTTAATAAAATAATAATAATAATAATAATAATAATAATTTGAGATTGTGAATCAAAAGCAGGATAATAACGCAGTGTTTCTTTAAGAGTATTAAGAGTATTACTCTTTAATTGCTTAAGAGTGTTCAGCATAAAAAAGTGCCATTAAATACCGATTAAGTGTGTGCCATGACTTTTTTTTGAATTAAAACAAACGGACACAATTAGTTATAAGAAATGGTATTAACAAAATGGTTACATGTTTCGACCTCATCTTTTGGTCTTTCTTGAACAGATGCGGTCGAAACATGTAGCCATTTATTAATACAGTTTCTTATAACTAATTGAGTGCGTTTGTTTTTATTATATAGAATAGGTCCACGCATTAAAACCTTTACTAGAATGAAGTATAAACTTCTTTGTATTTTTTTTTACCTAACAAAATAATTATAATTTTTTTGTTGTTTTTTAGGTTTGGGTTTCGGATCGGGGGGGGGGGGGGGGGGGGGGCGGCTGTCGTGCAATGGTTCCGTAATATTCCCAGGCTTTCGTGAACTGGCTAACTTTGGTTGCTGAATTTACAACTATCCCAGAGTCCCGATGACATCAGCTGTTAATGTTCTGAAAATTTCTATTTCTTTTGTTTTCACGTTTCAGTTAAGGTTAGACCTATTATTATATTCCTCAAGGGAAAAACTAAAACTGTAAACACTAAGATAATTTTATGGATGGTGGATATAAAAAGAACTTCTTTCTAAAATAAGAACATAATGTAATTGTTGTTTACTCGCATTGTAAAAGTATAATACATTTTATAATAATTTATCCATTATGACTCTGTCTTTTAGAATCAGCGCAACTTATTTCTATCCTAAATCACTTACACTACCTTCTCATATTTGGATACTCTGAAATTCTACAGAAATCTTACTGCTTAATTGAACCAAAACAGAAGAAAAGGGGTCGGCAGACAATCTTTCACGTGATCCTGAAGCGGATGTTCTTCATCTAAGAATCTATATGATATCGTGACGGTTCGTTCACCCACCATAAAAGGAAAAACCTTCCCTCCAGTCAATCGAACAGCTTCAATGTCAACAGCAATCAGAGTAAATGGAAAGAGAAGTTCATTGAATGATTTCATCTTTATATTGGACGAGACCGAAAGAAGAACATATTATAATCATACTTTTAAAAATATAAAAATGAGATAGGTAATCAAAATAAATAATAAAAAAATATAAAAAGATGTATCAGTTATAAAAGAGTTCTATTCTTTCATTTCGGCAAAAAAATACAATAAAGAGT
Source organism: Thereuonema tuberculata (assembly GCA_023159025.1). Taxonomy (NCBI): domain Eukaryota; kingdom Metazoa; phylum Arthropoda; class Chilopoda; order Scutigeromorpha; family Scutigeridae; genus Thereuonema; species Thereuonema tuberculata. The sequence goes on along the minus strand of JAFIDM010000007.1, from coordinate 22,612,679 downwards.
TCCCAGGCCAACGTTCTAACATATTAATACTAGAAGACAATTTTCATAAAGGAGAATGGGCAAACTCTATGGGAATTTGCCCCACCCTGTATAGTGATAAGGTATATACCTATAGAAAGATCTCCAGAAATAGAACATATGTTATTGTTACGATTCGTCTCAATTATTAGTCCGTTCGGAGTTATATATGTCTAGATATGACTTATCTCGTTGACATCTTACTTCCCGGACGTATTAATTAATTATCATTTAATACTTATTTTCAGTAACAATAAATATTATTTTCATTTATTACACGCAAATAATTATTATTTACTTGAAATAAATGATTATTTCGTATATTACTTATTAGCAGTGTGATTGATTGATTGATTATGGTGAATGTGAGTGGCAGGGAAGCCAACCATCTACAGCCAAGCATCCCCCGTCTGTAGGTGGTTGGCTTCCCTGCCACCCACATTCACCACAATTAATCATTCAAACATCATAACTAGAATTATATAACTCCGAACGGACTAATAATTGAGAAAGTCGTAATGATAAAAAATGTTGTATTGATGGAGATCTTTCCTTACGTATATATCTTATCGCTGTATAGTGGTGGGGCAGATCTGCCCTTTCTCCTTTCCAACATTTTTATAAAATATGGATTAATATAAAATGATAACTGCTCTTTTCGGAAACTTCGAAATTGTTATTACTACAGTTCAACAATCTACAATGGTCCAATTGTCCTAAAATACTAAGTTTTTTATTAAGTTTTTTATTTAATTTAGAGATTCGATTCCCATTGACTAAAGATTCTCCATTCCACTGACACCTAGTGATTGATTCAGTCTCATTCCTTCATTTTTTTAAAAAAAAAGCTTCCTATTAGCAAAGTTTCTTCATTCTTAAAGTAGAAGGTTGTTATTCACATAGATATTCTCGATGATAGTCAAACTTTTCTGTGTGAAAGTATAGTTAGGAGTCATTTCACTGACTCCTTTAGGTTAACTATACCTAAATGCAAAGTTTCAGTTCTTCTACAGAAACAATCTTCATGGGAAAAACCTTTTATTGAATTATCTTCGCTTATTCCGTTATGGTAACTGTAGCTATTTACAAAATTTCAATTGTTTTTGGTTATTCTTGCAGAATTTATCTTAAATGACGTTTTTTAAAAAAAGCATGATCATACATTAAAAAAAAAATTCCCCGTTTTAGATTTAAAAAAGTTATTGTTAAAAATTTAAAAAAATTCTTATAAACGGGATCGGACAAGACTGGACAGTTTCGACCTGCTTACGTCATAATCAACTGATAAAATGAAATAATGTATATATTATGTATATATTTCCAAGAAACCAAGCGTGAATATAAGCTATTGGTGTAGTTAAGAATCAGTAGAAGAAAAACGAGGGTATTGATGAAAAAGAAAGTAAACAAAGCACATGTCTAAGTGTCCTCTGGTGGTGATCAAAGAAGCTAGCCTGGAAATAACTCTGTACAATTTTTTTTTTTTGTGATTTTACGAATGTAAATGATATTTGATAGTTGATTGTTAATAGGAATCTATTAGATAAATCCAATAAGCTTCAATTCACTTCCTTTTAAAGTCCTTATTACATTCTTTTAATATTTTTGGCTCATTTAACAGAGGACATTTTTGATTGAAAGTAACGGAATGTGAAGCGATCATGGAAATTAAAAGTTTTGCAAGAGTATCTGTGTTGATAAGGCTTTTCTAGGGTCTGGCTGCTCTTGCCAATGTAAAAACAATTGCTTCCCTTACACTTCGTAACGCAAAATATGTCTCAAGAGGGTCATGATCTTGCTTGGAACGTTTTATAAGTATTCTGATACAGTGCTTTTTCCCAAAATAGATACATATGAACGGACCATTCCAACTCAAAAGAATGAACACTATAATGAATAGTTTGGGAAGTAAGCTTATTGACCTGCAGTTGTCTCTCATACATTCTAATCTATATCCTTATATATTATTTCTCAAAGGTGTGTTTGTGTCGGTACGCCATATCTCCCTTAATACTTCATCAAAATCAATGATTGAGACATCATTTTGAAGATTACGTTCACCGCTAATGACGAAAAATAAACAAAGTGTTGAAAATTAATGTTTTCGTTAAAAAAGTTTATTTTAAAAAACTTTTTATAAAAATGTAGACAAGCTTTAACAAAAGCGACTTATCTTTCGAAAGCGAACAACATTTTAAATAACACTATAGCGTCGTAAACTTCAAATATATCTTTTTTGAATAAAAATTCACTTTAAAATGATATTTCATTGATTATTTAATAAGAACAGATAAAAAAACAGACAAAGATTTATATTTTAATAAAAATAAACGATTTATTACAATAAAAAACATAAAAATTTATCAACTTCTCATATATTGATATTATTTCTCAAAGGAGTTGTTTTTATCTCTCTTAATACTTCATCAAAATCATTGATTGAGATATCATTTTGAAAATCACTTTCACCGCTAATGACGAAAAATAAACAAATTGTTCGTTTAAAAATTTTATTTTAAAAACTTTATTATAAAAATATAGAAGGCGCCATCTATTGACTAGCCATCTATTGTGTTTAACTAACATGCACGACAGCTTTGGAGTTGTTTATTATTTCTCAAAGGTGGTTTTTTTGGTTACGAATTATTCGCACGGGTCAACTAGTTATTATTTAATTGAATATCCTTACAGGCACAGCAAGTGCTGTTGTCATTTCCTCCTTATAAACAAGCCTGCTTCCTATTTTACTGTTTACTACTTATTACAGTATTGCTTACTGTATGAATATAAGGTAACAGTGCTATTGTAATCTTGTGTTTATTAAAACGTCTTTATTAACGTTAAGTTACTGTAAAAAAGTCGAGAAACTTTACTTTGTTTCAATTTACTACTATCTGATGAAGGAAATCATTTAATTCTCGCGAAACCCTATAGTTTTGAAGTTTTTTTTTTTGTAAACGTTTTTAAAAGCTTTAGACTAGAATAAGTGGACATGGAGACCAGTAGCAACAGAGCAGATTTTTGGTCTCCCACAAACATCAAGCAACAAGAAAAAAAAAAAATATATAAATAAATACTTAAAAGCTATGGTTTTTAAAAGCTATGGTGTTTTCGGCAAATTCTCTATAAACTGATTCGAATTAAGAGAATCATTCTAATTGTTAAAACAATGAGAAAAAGAAATAAAACCAACAATTACAATAATGAAAAAGTTTTACAATAACCACTCAACAATGCATGGTTATCATATAAAAGGAAGCAGTGAAGCAATGTGGACAATTCCCTGAAATCAAGAATTATAAAGGCAACAACATTCAAGGTTATATTAACGAAGTGTATTGAAAACCGCTTTTAACATTGAAATTAGGCTGGTTAAGGTTGTGTAGCGTCGTAAATCGGGTTCATTGGAATGGCCGTCTTCCAATGAATACGCCTTCGCATCCGTAGTAATACGCTATTACGCCTAACCAAAATTTAATTTAGTATTAAAAGATTTGAGATTATCTTTGGATGAAAAATTCCAGGATTTCTGAAGATTCCAAAGATATTGTACTGAGGATAGGAGAAGTCGTTCCTGACTTATACCACCTGTTATCTCACCGTGTGACTTCATTGCTATCTTCTATTTCTGTCTGTCAGTCTATCCGGCGCAGTGCAACAATGGAAATCGGTGTTTTCCAATGAAAAAGGAATGGCCAGCTTTCTATGAATACGCCTTCACATCAATAGTAATACGTTGTGAAAAATTGGATCTCTTAATTATTTATTTCGAGATTTAACAATAAATATATATATTAAGTTCTGGTGAAATCTAGGGGTTAACTAAGATATTTCCAAAATAATTGCAGTGGCCAAGAATTCAAACAAACATCTTTTAATTAAACATATCGATTGTTCCTTGGATTACAATAAGAATTTTCTCTTCGAAAAAATGAATAGCCCATCAACAGTTCATGGATAACTTGAAGCTTTTACAGTTCTCGACGGCGATATCTAGGAGACAGCAGGCCTAGGAGACCCTTGGGTTCACGGGAAGTAAGGCTCCGGCGTTTCTTGACCAACGAGACTATGTTGAGA
>JAFIDM010000007.1:22548895-22572723 GCA_023159025.1 Thereuonema tuberculata | reverse complement strand
GTTTGGACCGAGCTAAAATTAATGGGAGGGGGGGGGTGCTGATCCAGAAAAATTTTAGCCTTTGTTTTAAAATTGTGTGAAAGGAAACAAACATTTATAAAAAGAAATTTATCAAGTTTCTGAATAAATTTTCTTTTTATACATGTTTGTTTCCTTTCACACAATTTTAAAACAAAGGCTAAAATTTTTCTGGATCAGCACCCCCCCCTCCCACTAATTTTAGCTCGGTCCAAACTGCAGTCATCAACGTTAACTGAAGTTTGGTGCACTCCGCCATGATTGTAGTAAGATTGATAAAGTTTGATAATCTCAGAAGCCTCATTGAAATTGTTGCCTTAGTGTGTTGAGTAATGTGCAGTGGTTCTTCAGTTACTTTATTCTTAGGAATAAAATACATTTTCCAATTCTCCATTGTTTGTTTGTATATATGTGAGTGTGGGTGGCAAGGAAACCGACCAGCGCGACCATCGATTTAGTGGCTACTCCCATGGAAAGAAGGATAGAAGTATTGATAGAAGTAGTGCAGGGGAAATGGGAGAACCCCGAGAAAACGTCCACCACCATCAAATCCACATGAGAATCGAACCCCGGTACTCAGAGGTGAGAGGCCAATGTCTCTTAGCAGTAGCACCTTCCCCGTGCGGTGATTCTCCACGTTAGTAGTAATACGAGTAGCACAACATTCCAAAACTTTGTTTCTAATGAAACAATACAACTCCAACATAGTAGCTTACTACTTTTTTCTTTTTATGGAAGACTGGAAAGAGCTAAATTAAATTATTTACTGAATAATACCGAACTCTTAATCCACAATCATTGCAGGATTCTTAATCCATAAGTATCATTGATTATCATTGATAAGCTAATTGATTTAGCCATTTCCTAACATGCTTTCGTACAAAACTTTGTTCAAATTGGTTAGCAAATTAGAAATATGTTTTTCGAAGTAGCTATGTTGTGATACTAGTAATCTTGATACACATTACTTACATAATATTACTTACATCAGAGATATGTTGTTATTGTAATTTTATACAGTTTTTATTTTGTTTAAATTCTTAATTAACATTCTCTTCAACAATCTTCTTCCTTTCCATTTCGAAAACGTTAGATAAAAATACACTCTTCCATACATGACATTAAAAAAAAAAAACATCTAGAATAAGGTAAACAATAAAAGAGGCTAACAAAGTAAGTGAAGACAATTATAGATAAACAATTTAAAGAACGACCATGTGGGCGGAGCTTAGGCCGACAGGTTACACTAAATTACGGTAGAGTCTTCCCCTTCTACACACACGTAGAATTGTAACTATACACCTACTGTAACTGTATGTATTGCCATTTTAATTTAAATAAAACATGTTAATAGCATTTTTGTGTTGATTTTCGTCCTTTTTCGGATTATCCGCGGAATTCGCGTATCCGCGATTGCCGCGCCACCTAATTCCGCGGATAATCCGGAGTTTACTGTACTTACATCAAATTATGTAAATATTAAATAAATAAAACCACAAATTCTTCCTCCTTTTCAGAATAATTCACTATATTTCAAAAGCATATTCTGTTTTCTTCATCAGGTACATTACGGAGAGAAATCACTATGTTTCTTCTCCTAAAATCACAAAAAAACATCGAATATGATAACAATTATATGATATCACGGAATAACATTGAATATGATAACAATTTTTTGTTATCATGGAATGACATTATTGTATAAATTAAACATTATATTTCTTTCAGCAATATAATTTTTAAAGAACAATCTGAAAATTTGAAAGTATTAAATAATAACATTATAAATAGATAGATTATGAAAGTCTGATAGTATTATTAAGGAAATAATAAATCCATAAATTTAAAGAAATATCGTTAACTTTCAATGATTTATCTCTTTGAAAAGCCAATTAAAAGTAGGCATACAGTAAACTTCTTCTCTAATATAAATTTGTATATAAAAAAAGCAGTTATAAAAAAACAACCTTAAGAGAATCACAACATATACAGAAGAGCCAAAAAAATGGCAACTCTTAATAAATAAAATGAAAGATAAATTTAAAATTAATGAATATCCAGATGACTTTTTGAACAATATTATCAATTCATATTTGAAACGTATTAAAAGTTGGAAAACTAAACCTATAAACATTAAACCTGCAAATGAAAACACATCAATCAACTATAAGAATTATCTTCGAATTCCTAAGAGGGTAAAAATCAAAAAAGATATTAAAATTTATATTTTAACAATAATATGAGAATTATAACGTACAAAGATGATAAATTATTCAAGTTAAAGAATATCTTATCTTTATGGGTGTTGTATATTCTTTACAATGCAGAGATTATAATGGGATATTAATTTTTAATAATTTTAATAGAAAGGACCAGCCACATCAATAAGCAGAAAATTAATATATTAACATAAATACAAATACATGACATGTTTTGTAATGGGATATATTTTGGATGCACATCTCGAACTACAAAAGGACGCCGTACTGAACATATATGAGGCTTCAAGAACAATAAACCAGAAATTTCCGACTGGGCATATCATACCATTAATTTAAAACATAATCCCGATACTATCATTAAAATTGTTTACAAATGCAAAAATGAACAAGATAGATATTTTATTGAATCATGTCTTATTCTTTGTTTGTTGCAATAGAGATAGATCATTGACAGTTAACGATATTTCTTTAAATTTATTTAAGAAATATATAGAAATTAAAAATGTACAGAAATTTAATGTATATTGGTTTATAGCGATTTATTATTTCCTTAATAATACTATCAGACTTTCATAATCTATCTATTTATAAATGTTATTATTTAATACTTTCAAATTTTCATATTGTTCTTTAAAAATTACATTGTTTAAAGAAATATATTGTTTAATTTATATAATAATGTCATTCCATGATATTGTATTTTGTTACCATATTCGATGTTTATATTGTTATCATATTCAATGTTATTCCGTGATATCATACAATTGTTATCATATTCGATGTTTTTTTATGATTTTAGAAGAAAAAAACTTATTGATTTCTCTCCGTAATGTACCTGATGAAGAAAACAGAATATGTTTTTGAAATATAGTGAATTTTTCTAAAAAGGAGGAAGAATTTGTGGTTTTATTGATCTAGAAGAAAATTTCCTCTTTGGTAGAGGAATGAACAAAAATTTTTGAGGGGCAATAAGTTAAATCTGTCTCCGATTTCTGTAGATCCATTGGTACGTAGCTGTGGTCCCGCTAGCCAAATGCTAAGTATTGCAGTTTGAAGAAGCAGGGGAGGTCAAGGATTTTGCCACTTTGGATTCTTCTCTAGACGGGTTCTAGGGTCCACTCAGCCCTCTGAAGAAGGCACGACAGGAAACGCAAGGAGCCTTACTTCCCGCAACTTGAAGAACAGCACTGGCCTGAAGTGAGATATTGAAGTTACTGTTACGTTGTTAAATGTAGTATCTTATTGTTACTGTTACTTGCTGAAATTTATTGTAAGCGTGACCCTGAATTTTAATTAACATTATTCACTGTTGTAGCGATCCAATAGAAAGAAAGAATATTTTTCTGTCTTTATTAGCAAAAAATGGGCCACGAAACAGTGAAACAGTATATAACTGTACAATGATCACAATTAATATTTTAACAAAAAAAAAAAAGGAAAAGACAATAATAAATTAGAGAGACCTGGCAAAGTTAAGAGACAAAAATCCTTACTTAATTATAGAAATTTCAAAAATTAAAACTTGAAATGAAAATTAAAAAAAAATATATTCATGATCTCGTGATTGGTAAATTACGTAATTTCAAGTAATTAATTTATTTTTCTAAAAATTTCATTTTTCTTTTGTTTTATTTTTTTTTTAATTTTTATTCATTAGACACAGCTGAAACAAAAGATATTTATTACAGAAAGAAAGTTCTGTTTGTATTTAATTATCGCTTTTAATGGCCTCTATTGTAATGGAAAGAGAAATAGATGCGTGCCAGTGCATTTAGGTAATGACAACTGTATTGACTTCTACTTCCGTTTGATGAAACGGAAAGAAAGAAAGATTCTCTTTTTAAACAGTACTTTCAAGTACTTCTTTAGTAAAGGCAAATCCTGTATGGGTTTTAATGCAATGTGAATTAATGCAGCTTTAAAGGACGTATTATTGAGGAAAAACTATCCCAGATTTTAAACTATTACTAAGTGGAAGTACTTACAAAGGTAATTAGGAATTTATTGTTCTAGATTTTGATTACTAAATTTTCCTTAATTTCTGCAAAACTTAAAAGTTAAAATTATTAGTTTAAATTACCTATTGGATAATCGAAAATCTCCGAATGAGGTTGGAGACAGTATTAAGAGAACTATATAATTTTAATTTACTTGTATTTGATTATCAGGAGAAGACGTACATCCGCTGATTTACATTGAAATCTTTTAGTGGAGGTCAAAATTTAACTGGCCTTTTGTGGAGGAGTGGAGATATTATTATCGCGGAGGATCTCATGGTTTTACGAAAAGCCATAATGGGATTTAAGATATTAAATGTAAAGGAATACAAAATGATCGCTGGTTTACTCGAATGAAATATATAAAATTTTAATATATTACAACTATGACTCGCAGTATATTTTTATAGTTCTTTACCATGTATTAAAATTGATCAAATTGACTGCCTGTCATCGATGGAGTTCGTCTGGCTGATGAGTCCTAAAGAGGACGAAACGGCCGTCCCAGTCTCTCCCCGGTGACAGCTGGAGGTGTGAAATCTTTTTGGTTTCTTTGTGCCTTCCATAGTTACCATTTTGTTGAATTATTAGGTTCGTAAAATTTGTTATAGTAGAAAAATTGATGTTGCATTTTTTATTTCTGTTTGAATGATAAAAATACTTTTATATTTATTTATTAAAAAAATGGACTCAAAATTTTCACTTATGAATGGCAAAGTGATATTTGTTTCAGTGGTAGTATAAAAGTGAAATTAAGCATAAAAAGTCCAATAATGTAACGTGCACGCCATAACCGTAGTAGTATGTACAGTTTCATTGGCAGTTAATGTATTACTTAAACTTTAATTTTGTGAGAAACGTACTATTATCCAGTAGGTATTGGGTGGGTTATCTAATTGCTATTCGAAGTTAAACTTTGACTAGATTTTGTAGAATAAAAGTTATATAATAGTCGGAGCCATCCATTTACTAAAAGAAATTTTCAATTTTTTAATAATTTCTTATTGAATAAAAATAAATTGATAAGGAAACTAACGTGGATGGATATGGCCAACCATACTTGCACTACTTACAGTTTAAAAAATATATAAAAACACATTCATATATATATAAATATGAGCTGTGCCCCGCGGTGTCACCCGCGTTAAATTCGGCCTATCCCGATAATGTTCGGTTCTCGTCGTGCGGCCAAGTTGCCCCGCCTCCGCCGCAGCCGCACCCGTTGGTTGACGTTTATGTTTACTGCTCCTCTCTAATTGGTCGTAGCGTGATGTTATATAGCCTATAACCTTCCTCAATAAACGGGCTATCTAACCAAAAAAGAATTTTTCAAATCGGACTGGTTCTTCCTGAGATTAGCGTGGTCAAATATATAAACTCTTCAGCTTTATACAGGGTGATTCCCGAAGATATGCAGAAACTTCTCATATTCATTCTACATATTCGTTCTACGGGAGCTCATTCTACATGTAAAAGTAAAGAAAAAATGTTATATAAACATAGGTCCGGAAATGCTTCGGTAGCGAGTTACGGCGAGCGAAAAGATTTCGCCCACAATAAATCAAAACAATGCAATTCACATTATTGTGAACAGCTGTTGTTATGTTACTAGCAATTTTTCGAACAACATTATTCTCTGGTTTTAAATAAAATTACATTCTGTCATTCAGTATTTCAATGCAATAATTTATGTACTTTACGACACATATTCATTTGTACTTTTACAATTATAAATTTCACATGTAAAGTTGTAATAAACATTTACTCTGTTTATTGGGAAATTAAAAACGTTATTGTCGGCCTATGTATAACATGTGTTGTTGTGTTCTGACGAAACGTTCATTTACTCGACCATCTAATCACGTTCTGTATACTGTACTTGAACCGTTTTCTTCAGAATTAAATGTTCTACATCATTTTGTTGTAAACTTTTCTGTCTCTAACCTACTTTACCAACGTTATTGTACGTCAAACGGAAAAAACGTTGTTTCGCGATCCCTCTTTTGAAGGTTCCACGTGGGTTACGCTTACAAACACAGGGAGATACAGTTCTGCGACATGTTTCATTCGATTTTTCAGGTCAACAACCATAAGAAACCACTGCTTTCGTCCCTTAATTTACCTTCCCAGACTTCCAGGAAGTCTTCATTTCACCCAGGGTACTACATTAGGGGCGAAATCTTTCGCTAGCCGTAACTCGCTACCGAAGCATTTCCGGACCTATGTTTATATAACTTTTTTTCTTTACTTTTACATGTAGAATGAGCTCCCGAAGTTTCTGCATATCTTCGTGAATCACCCTGTATATTAGTATAAGATAAATTCACAATATACAAATTCACAACAGTTTTAAGTCCTCCTGCTTTTAGGACCCCTTGTTACGTGGTAGTAGATTTCCATCGGCTTCATCCCCCATCGGAATTCGTCCTTGTCTTCATTCCAAAAATGGGATATTTAACCAGCTATATAATATAATAGCTGTAATATTTTTTTATTTCATTTTGTTTTTACAATAATCTTTAAAAAAAATGCATTGTTGCTATATGCATTTCAAGAGTTGGGATACATTGTAGTAAATAGTTTAGAATTTTATAAAATGTAGGTGTTGTTTATACAAACATTGTTCAAATACAACAAATATCATGCTCCCTTTTTACGAAATTACATAGAGCAGATGTCTATTTTTCATTAATATAATACCTGACAATGTACTAACTACTCTAGATTAAATTAACAGGAAATTTTATTTAATTTTTGTTTAAATTTTTTAGCTCTACAGTATACCATTCTAATATTGCTGTCTTTTCATACTTCTTTGTCTGATTTACTAACCTTAATTCCTAATGGTAAGTTCATCACTTTATTGTATTTACTGTCTTTTTCTGTAACCTTTCTTTAAAGAATCTACTTATTATCTTTTTTCACAAAATTCGTGGTGTTTTCATTCATCTTAAAAAAATTTTTTATTGTGTTAATTTTACTTGTCCACAATTTCTTATTTTCTATATTATCTACTATTCTTTTAATATGATTTCTTACAATAGCTCTTTTTGTATGTATGCTGTGTCCTGAATGAAAATTCAGAAAATGATTACTTTTGAGATTGTTTGCATGGCGTTCATAAGTTATATTATTATCATCATTTACTAATACTATAACCAAAAAAGATAATTTTCCATTAATTTCTTCTTCCATTGTGAATTTCAATTGTTTTTCTACAGAATTTACATACAGTAAACTCCCGATTGTCCGCCGACCTCTCCTTTTTCCATTTGTTTTACTGTACAATAAATTACGGAATTAAAAAAAAAAAAAAATCTAGAATAAGGTAAACAATAAAAGAGGCTAACAAATTAAGTGAAGACAATTATAGACAAACAATTTAAAGAACGACCTTGTGGGTGGAGCTTAGGCCGGCAGGTTACACTAAATTACGGGAGAGACTACATACACGTCAGACAGCTGACTTGTCAAATAAGCCACCAACTTGAATTTCTTTTTAATTATTTTGTAAATTTGTTTTACATTCTTTGATTCACGTACACTAATTCGTAAGTTGAGTGTTATTTGAAACAAAACTTGACATCTGACGCTTCAGGTATTAATTGTAGTTGTACATGGAGAGGGTAATGTTTCCCCATCCCCTAAACCAGCGCTTGAGCACCAAAAGGTCGTTCCTTAATTTGTTTACTTTTGTATTGCGATTTTAATGTAAATAAAACACGTGAAAAGCATTTTTGAGTTGATTTTCGCTTTTTTCGTCTTATTTCGGATTATCCGCGGTTGCCGCGTCACCCAATTCCGCGGATAATCGGGAGTTACTGTATTTATAAAATTTTATAAACTGTCTCTTCATAATATCAATATATCATCCGCATATCCTATATATTTATTATTGAGCTTTGTTCCATTTTAAAATTTTATTATACTCCAGCCAATTCACATATATAGTACAAAGCGTTCCTGAAAATCCTTTTATTTTCTTAAACAATTTGTTTACCCCTTACTTAATCACTTTAACCTTTTCTAATCAGTAAAAAATTAAAGTTTATAAATTGTTTTTTTCTTATTGCTTTTAGATATCTCTAAATTTGGATTTAAAATAGCATCACATCATGGTTACCAAAACTTTTCGCATAACACAGACAGCAAAAGCAACTTTAGAATCCAATTGGTTTATCATACGCAACTTTGTGATTTTGAATGTTGGTGTAGTGATGGTTCACGTAGCCTATTATGCCTATTATTATCTACAGCCATCGATGAACAGCGAAGGTGGAGTTGGTAACTTGGCTCTTGCTGTGGATTACATATCACAAGTCATATCTTGTCTTTTTATTCCACCTTTGCTTATTCGAAAGATCTCTTGTAAATGGACTCTTATACTGTCTATGGCTTTATTCGTCCCATATTACTTTGCCAATTTATTCCCTTCAATATATTCGTTTCTGCCAACTGCTGTATTGTTGGGTATCGGTATGGGAACTGTTTGGGCCACATTCGGAACTTATGTGTGTACTTTTGCATTTCGTTACGCCGATGTGTCAGGAGCAGATCCTGATCTAATGGTTTCTCGTTTCTTTGCTGCCTTCTATATGAGCATCAAAATGACAGCAATCATCAGTGGCAGTATTGCTTATGCCCTGCTGTCTTCCTTCACGCGCTCAGAAGATAATCCTCCACCAGGCGACTGTGGCTTTAAAAGATGTCCAAATTCGGAGATCAGTTCCCCATGGCATTCCATCGATGTAGAGAATATGACCAACACTAATACAACAGACTTATTAGCATCGAAAAAGCATGATCTCAATATACTTTGCAGTGTACTGATAGGCATTGCCGTGTTTGGTCTGCTATTGTTATCTGTTTTCCTTACAAAAATTGATTACTCCAATGCTGACAGAGGATTAAGTGCTTTTACCTCCACATTTCGTCTGATGAAGAATCCAGATTTACTCCTCCTGATGTGGGTCTCAATAGGATTAGGAATTCGACAGTCATTTAGCTCAGCACAGTTCAATAAGGTAAGTTTAATTATAGCACTTATTTAATCTAACTAACAGATCGTGATAGTTTGTTCTATACTATTCACTTCAAAATAGGCAAAATATTCGATCTTTCAAAATGTCTTTCAAATATCCTATAGATATCTTACAAATGAACAGCATTTTACAGTTAATCCAAAATGCAATTCATCAAAATTTTTCATTCTCATAAAACTCCAGAAATATTTTTTACAAAAGTATATCTTTAGCAATCAGTAATTACCTGAATAAAAAAAATCTCGTTATTTTCGTATGAAAAAAAAATGTTATCTGGCTTACCCCAATCACTGTCATTTTTCATTCTATAAAAATAAACCGCTTCTCAAAGGAGAATAGGCAGATCTGCCCCTCCCCTGTACAGCGATAAGATATATACGTAAGGAAAAATCTCCATAAGTAGAACATTTTTTATCATTACGACTTGTTTTAACTATTAGTCCGTTCGGAGTTATATACGTCTAGATATGAAGTTTGAGTCATTGATTATAATGAGTGTGAGTGACAGAGAAGCCAACCACCTACAGGCGGGGGGGGGGTGCTTGGCTGTGGCTGGTTGACTTACCTGCACCCACACTCATTACAATCAATGACTCACACGTCATATCTAGACGTATATAACTCCGAACGGACTAATAATTGCGACGAGTCGTAATAATAACATATGTTCTATGTAAGGCGATCTTTCTATATGTATATATCTTATCACTATACAGGGTGGGACAAATTCCACCCATACCATTCTCCTTTATTTCAGAACTGATAGAACATTGATGGGTAAACCAGCAGGTAAACCATCTCTATCAGCATCAGTATCCCAAATGCAGATGGGGTGATAGTTCTTTGAATACAACTTCAAGAGAACATTAGATTTATCTTTCGCTCTCTTGATTTCAAGAAAATCCCCACGGACATTCAAGCCGGATGTAGGGATCCGGATGCGGATCGCTATATTATTGATACCTTGCTTAATGGTAAATACTGTCATGAAGACGAATTAATGTAGATATATTCGTTTCTCCCTTATAGTCGTACATAGGAGTGGAATATTCCAGCTATTGAGAGATAATAATCTCGAAACTATGCTGGGTTGAAATCCTATGAAATAAAAATAAGAGACATTTTATTTCTTGCATTAATCCTATCTTATACACATTTTTTTTTAAAATAATTATTCTTGTATTAAATTCCTTGTATTAAATTAAGACAGTCTGCTAGAGGTGTATTGAATTTTTAAAGTTTACTATTTCATTACAGCTTTTTTTGAATGATCAGTAAATTTTCTTTCATATTATTAACTGTTAATAAATCGAATTTAATCCGTCGACCACTGGATAATTACAGCTGATGAGAGATAATAATCTCGAAATAGAGCTGTTCTGGAGAAATACCGTCGCATTAAATAAACACAAACTTCAGATTGAGATTTTGCGTTATCACTATTTCTTTTGTATTCTGGTAAAAATACTTTTAGATATTGTTTCGCATTAAGGTCTGAATTTTTATTGCATATTATTATTTCTATTATTTACTAATATTTATTAGTTTCTGCTTTGTTTTTTTGTTTTTTTGGCTTTATTGTATCAATTCCATTAGGGATAATAATAATGAGAACATGATTTTAGTGTAGAAAGTGTTTACTAGAAGCATCTCAAAACAGCTGTTTTTCGCTAAATTGGCGATCATCAGTCACTTGTAAACACATCATGTCTCAATACAGAGGTGAATATAAATAGAAGTAGGAGTCAGTGCGACACCTCCAGAAAACTAAAAACAAAATACCCATTAAAAATAAAAATAAAGGATATTCATGTGCTGTCCTTCGACGGCCTCAACGAATTTCCCATGCGCAATTAAAATAAGAATAAGCGCTTTAAAAAATGCATTAACACATTAAAAGGATGAGACCAGTGTTTACAAGTGACATCCCAAAACAGCAGTCTACATTGTCTATTGGAAACATTTGTATTAAGAACACGTTAATTTAATCCCAAAAATTGAAAAGAAATGACCTACTTCTACTATGTACTAATCAAATAAAGTATTCCACGGCAGGCCTACGCCCTCCCCCCAAACGCCTTTAACCCCAGAAAAGAAACCTGGTACCCATTTGACATGGGTTTATGAACCGCAGCAGAACTATGTATTAGTAGCATTATTCAGTATGTTGCTTTTTCTTCTTGGGCAATACGATCGGTACTTAATTAAAACAAATAATTAAGAAATGGTAGAACATTTACATTTAGATATAAAGGCAATTTATTGTGTCTCTGTTACAGCTCTTTTGCATCTTAGCTTCTGCATATCGAAAGTTGGCACACTAACTACATAGTTTTAATTATTTTTTTTATTAATACTGTTTTTACTTAACTATTTCAGGAGTTTATCACCTGTGCCTTAGACTTACGATACACTGCTCTTGCCATTGTAATGAATGGAACAGGACTATCCTTAAGTTCTTTTCTCAGTGGGTTTCTAGTGAAGGTGTTTCGAAGACTAGGTGTAATGATTTTGGGTACACTGATGTATTTAGCGTATTTCCTGACCCTCACCTTCTGGAAGCTTGATTCCAGCCAAGTCCCAATATTTCTAATCTTGTCTCTCCTTAGTGGATTTGCTGAAGGATTACATCTAACCCAACTGTCAGGTGAGTTAACACCATTAAAAATTTAAGCATCTTTCATTTCGATTTATCTTTTATCAAACAAACAATTGTTATTCTTTGCTAACAGATATCATATTATGAAAAATCAAAAAATTTCTTCCTTAATATATAAATACAAATAACTCATAATAACTCCTTCTTCCACTTAAAAACATCTTTAATCAATATTTCAACTTCTTTAGCAGAAGTTTTCTTCAGGAAAAACTACAGAAAGTGTAGAGAAAACCTAAAATTTACCTCTACACTTAAAACAGAATTCAAAGTATAAACAATCATGGAATCATTCATGACACAAACATTCTTGAACAACAAAACCATTAACTCTCATACAAATCTTCTTTAAACAAATAAATTCATACAACATATAACAATTACTAATTCTTATACAATTCTTCCTTAACAAATTTATATACACACACACACATAACAATTTATGCCAATTTCAATTTTTGTTTCAGAATTTTATTATTTTTTTATATTTTTTTTAAAAAAACTGAATGAAATGGGATTCATTTTATAGATTTCATATTGTTTAACTTATAAACCTGTAACATGACCAAATCTTTTGTGTCTATCAAGAATCTATGTTTTACATAAGATGTTTTACATAAGAATTATGCAAATATTAAGAAAATCGATACAGTTATTTTAGTGTGATGGTGTACAAACAAAGGTACAGAAAATAAATCTGAAAGGTGAATGATAAGAATACGCATGCTCAGAAAAAAAACGACATAAAGAAATAGATTTGACATGAGGATCAAGATAGTGTTCAGAAAATTTCAGATTAGAACACAACATACATACTAAAAAAGTAATTATTATTAAGTATATAAGAAGAATTGTAATGAAAATAAAAAATTGTGGAAAGAGAAAATAAATAAAATGAAAAAATCTTTGATTTGAATGAATACCCTAGATATTTTGTAAACAGAATAATTGATAATTTTTTTAAAGATAAAGCTAAGATAAAATCAAAAGAAAATATTGAAAATGAAAAAGTATTCAAAAATGTAATGAAATTACCGTTAGGTATAAAATTAGACAAATCAATCAAAGATTTATGTAAATAAAAACGAAATTCGTATTGTACCGCATCGAGACAATAAGTTGATAAAGAAAGACAAACATATGGATAATGAAATGTATACTATGGGAGTAATTTATAAGTTGAAATGTAGAGACTGCAACAAAATTTATTTTGGAAGTACTGGAAGAACATTAAGAGAACGAATTATGAAACACATTACAGCTTTCAAAAATAACAGAGGTAATATATCCGATTGGGCAGACCATTGGAAAATTCATAAACATAACCTTGATCCTATTGTAAAAATATTGTTTCATATCCTAGATGAAAAAGAAAGATTCATGGTTGAATCTTCTGTTATCAATAGCTTCCCGTGTATCAATAAAGGCAAATATTTAAAAGTTAGTGAATTCACCTTAAACAAATTTCAAAAATGTATTAAGAACAAAGAAATATTCTTGTAATTATGTTGAAATATGGAATACAACGGGTACAGTTTATAAATAAAAATGTAGGACTTGTCAAAAAATCTATTTTGGAAATTCGGGAGGAACCTTAAGAGAGAAAATACAAGAACATATTGCTGCTTTCAGGAATAACAAGCCTAAAGCATCAGAATGGGCGGAACATTGTATTAATGAAAACATAATCCGGATCCAATTGTAGAGATTTTATTCAAAATTTAAAGATAAACACACAAGATATATGATAGAGACCTGTATTATAAAAAGCTACCCATGCATTAACAGAGACAAAGGTTATGCAGTGAACAGCAACACATTGTCTCAAACTAATGCGACATAAAGAAGAGAAATTTCAATAATGGATATCAAAAAAGTGTTTGTTAAAGGATATGAATTATTATTTGTTGTTTTAAGCCATTGAAATAACTTCAATGCTATATATTGTTGACATTATTATTAGTATATATTATTGTTATTTTAATTTACGAAACTTGACAAAGCGGAACGATAGCTTCCGCGAAATATCGTTGTAGGAATTTGAAATTGATGGAATTTGAAGAAACATCATTATGATATTAAAGAAAACAAAAATAAATCTTCAGATTGTTATGGAGACGTTATTCGGAGTTAGTGATAAATTTAATGATTCGTAAGACTTGTTACCGCTTCTAATCATTATCATTTCATACTGACATGTGAAAGGTTTATTAGGCACTAATAAATATCGTACATCATTGCATTCAGGTCAGTTATATAATATAGACAAAGAATGTAGAAAATGACCTAATAACCCGAAAATAATGACTTACCGAGAAGTAATGAAATACTTTTTATTCCAGTTTTTTTAATATTATATAACATTTGTTTCTTCATTAAAGAATTAAAGCTATTACAGTTAATATTTATACAGGCCAATGCATAAAATGCTTGTGAGTGATATTAAATAAATAAATAAATAAAAAGAGCATTATTGATAAATTTCGTTGTCGCGATTAAACTTTTTCGGAATTTTTTTATAAAAGAACGTTTGTAATTTTTCGCTAATGCTTCCGAATATGGAATACTCCGAGTATTAATCTATATAAATATTTATGAAGTTGTTGAAAGATATCAGTTACTATTTCTAATCAAAATTGGACTGGCGCAGTATGGCCTTAATTGCTCTTATGCAATATAAAGACTAAATCT
This sequence comes from Thereuonema tuberculata, assembly GCA_023159025.1. Classification (NCBI taxonomy): domain Eukaryota; kingdom Metazoa; phylum Arthropoda; class Chilopoda; order Scutigeromorpha; family Scutigeridae; genus Thereuonema; species Thereuonema tuberculata. The sequence goes on along the minus strand of JAFIDM010000007.1, from coordinate 22,558,097 downwards.
ATCTAAAATTAATCTATCTTATTATTTACAAATAATATTTAATCTCAGCAAAAAATAATCTGTTGTTAATTTTTGTTTCTTTAAAAAGCGCATTAAAATGTAGAGTATTTTTTTAAAAGATACATCAGAAAGTTTATTCTACAGATTGCCATTGAGCTCTAAAGGTTTTCAATCATGATCTTTAACTTGCAGTGAATATTATTTTAAAGAAAAACACCTTATGGTAATACGTTTGCCTAAAGCACTAACCTCATTATTTTATTTTTGGTTAAAATATAGGGTGAATCTAAAACAGGGGGACAAGCTGAGGGGGCAGTTTTCCTATACCAAAAGAAGTAAAAAAGGTCAGATAAACATATGACCGGAAGTGCATGGTTGCGGAGTTATTGCAATCCAAAGAAACGAAGTCAGACTACATTGGAAATAATGGACATGAACAGAGGACATTTTGAACATTTACTACGATATGACCACATTGTAGTATTGTAAGAACTACATGGTAGCAATAAAGATACTCTTCTCGTCCATTGTTTCCATTGTAGTCTGGCTTCGTTTCCTTGAACTGGAATAACTCAGCAACCATGCACTTCCGGTCATAAGTTTATCTGACGTTTTTTATCTAATTTGGTATGGGAACCCGCCCCCGCAGTTTGTTCGCCTATTTTAGATTCACCCTATACTGAACAATTTTATGCGGGTTTTTTTTCTAGCTACCATCCCGCACTATTAAAAAAAAACAGTTTCCAGATATATCATAATCATGCTATAATTGCATGTAAAAATTCTTTTGATTTTGAATTGTGCCATATTTTTTTTTTATTTTATTTAGAATTTTACAATTTGAAGAATTATTATAAAAAAGCAGGATTGCCTTCAATTATTTGAATTTTGAACTTACACGAAAACTAAAAAATAGCAAAATAATAAAAATGTATAGTTATAAAAACAAAGGCGTTGTAAATTGGAAAAAAATTATTTTACTTTAAAAACTAAATGAAATTTTTAACGGAAAAGTGGAAGCTACACCAACACATACTAACACTCACATCCCTACAGAAGTAAATATCCCCTATAGAATTTATAGACCAATCACAAATATCACAAAAACCACATCAACCAATCAGAAGCAGATGTTACATTATATTGCATCAATTTCTAAACTTGATAAAATTCAAATTGTGGAACAAAATAAAAAATATTTCTGATTAGAGATAGTATGAAAATGGAATTCATTAGTTATTATTTAGGCCATTGAAAATAGCCATTGACCGTAAATCTATCTATCTATCTATGTATGTATGTATCTATCTATCTTTCTATCTATCTATCTATCTATCTCTATCTATCTATCTATCTATCTATCTATCTATCTATCTATCTATATCTATCTATCTATCTATCTATCTATCTATCTCTGTGATTTAACTGTCTTTGCGACAGGTTTCAATTGGATGCTCTCCATTTTCTTCTATCCTGTGCATCTTTCTTCAATTGTTCTTATTTTCTTCCCCTTTTTAACATCATTCAGCATTCCAATCCCTCTCTTTCCTTCTACTTTTCCCTCTATTATTCTTTGTTGTAGACAATTTCTTCGAAGCACATGTCCTAACAAGTTCTTTTCTCTTGCGTATGGTTTCTAACAATTTCCTTTTCTCACCTATTTTTGTTAAAACGTCCTCATTCTTTACTCTATCCGACCATTTCACTTTTAACATTCTTCTCCAAAGCCACAGTTCAAAATTTTCTAGAAATCTCTCTTCCTTCATCTCTCTTTCACTATCTATCTATCTCTCTATCCAAAATTTGATTTAAGGTTGCTGATTTTATTTTTATTTCTGTTAATATTCTGAGACCTTATTCTTTAAATTAAAACACTGCTTATTTGATATACTACATTAATTGTTTGATTTGATATTTTTTTATGAAGATATTTGATGTATGTTCTTTCTGAACTTTTTCAGCATTGTATGGTGTTGTTTTTCCCAAATGTCAAGAAGCTGCTTTCTCCAATTATCGTCTATGGGAATGTGTGGGCATTTTCATAGGTTTTCTATGGGCTCCTTATCTTTGTTTGGCAACTGTTGTGTACATTATCTACGGTGGACTTTCTGTGGGCATCGTTTTCTTCTTAATTGTCGAATATCGTTACGCCAAAAGAGAAAAGCTTTTCCCTGACTAAGCAAACATTACTTACATTTTATAAATATTTTACGTTTTATGTTAGACGCCAAAAATTCTTTAGATTCTGTTAAGGATTTTTTTACATCTAACATAAAACAGATTAAAGCAAACATAAAATAATATTCTTCACTATATATTTTGTATCTAATGCAAGTTATTTTCTGAGTTTCATCATTAGTTTGTTACAGGAACCACAATCTTCAAAAAAAGAAAAGTAACTGTGTTCAAAAGATGAGTTATATATTTAAAATATTATTCATGTTCTAAATAGAAAATAATTATAGCATTTATTTTACATTTTATTGTTAATAAATTACATTTTTAAAAAGCTTTGATTTTTTTTTAAGATTCATTTTACAACTTAGAATAATTTTATGATAATAATTTGGATAATTTTTTCCCCTTTTTTTATATGAGTAAGGAAAATGTTTCTATTTAAAGGATTTTGTTTCCTTTTTTATTAATTTTATTGTTTTATAGAATGCTTGTGATTGATTAAGTTTAAATTCAGTGTTGCTTAAGCTTGTTAGTATATACAAAACTGGATGTTTGTTTGTTTGTTCCTTTCATATTCCCTTTTGACGGCCTTGAATATGAATTGTTTCAGATGATAGTAATGTGCATTTAGTTTCCATGGTTACGTGAACGTGTCCTACTCTGATCAAATCCTGAAAAATATGACATCTAGAAATGGCCAATTTGTCCTACGACGTTTCAAACACCTGTTTTATATTTAATCTTTAAATGCTACTGTGTGAACTGACCAATAAGAGCGATTGAATAACAATGGAATTGTGTAACTGTAGACATTGTTGATGGTTGCTAGTGACATAAATACAGTATACTCTCGATATCTCGAAGTCGAAAGGACGCGAAAAAAAATTCGAGATAGCGAGTTTTCGAGATAACAAGGTCATAACCAAACCATAAAAATTCACGTAAAAACACAAGATACGGAATAATATTCTAAAAATTAGAGTCTTGATAGATGAGAATAAGTATAAATATATAATGATAATTGACATCTCTTTTGAAATTGCTTTTTAACAATTTTTCTATTTGAAAAATAGGGGCAAAGTCACGTTTTCTACGTTTTCCGAGCATTCCATGAAGCGTCATAGTATATGAACAGCATCTTTAGCTTGGGACGCAGATAATGAAGGGTGTGAGAGATTCTTGGAAAAATACCTCTATTTGCTTGGACACAAGTGAACGGCGATTTTTCCGGAAAAATTCATTTTTTACTTCGAAAAATATTCGACATAACAAGGTTTTTGAGTGAAAACTCTGACAGTGAATTAAAATTAACATTAGATGAATATGTAATATGAAGGGGATAAAAATAGTTTTTCGACATATCAAGGTTTTCGAGATATCGAAGTTCGAGATATCGAGAGTATAGTGTAACAAAGACATTATGTTAGCATCGATGTAATGAAATAAAAATGTGTGAATCAACATAGCAAAACATAACATATACAAAATGTTTGAATCACATAATTATTATCAGGGGTTACATTCAAAGGATGTCACAAATAAAGCAAGGATTATGTGGAAGACAAGAGATAAAAATCCTTGTTATAGAAGCATTTACAAGAATAATCTATAAAGGGCGGGTGCAAAACTCAGCGAAATACACAAACCAAGAAAAATTGATATTCGGATACTAAAGAGGAATCCTTAATAAAGTGAAGGTAACATTTTTAATTTATATTGCACATGAAGATTTAAGAGATACTGAGATCTCTTTTTAAGTATGTTTGCAACAAAAACCTATATCCGTTCGAATAAATATAGTTACTCTATCATTTTGTAATAATTTAAAGATTTTATTTTTCTAAACAAAATGTTGATTTTCGTATTAATGATTCATAGACTATTTATTTCCAGTTACTACTGAAAGCAAAAACAGTGGATATTTAATATGTTCATGAATTGTAAGAAATTTGCTTGGATATAAATCTTTTTGTTTGAATCACGGACATAGGAATTTTTTTTTTTTATTTCAAAAATTCTGGCTCAAGTTTTTGGGAAATTTTGATGTTAACAAGAACTGAAAGGCAACGCCCCAGAAAACAAAAAGCCATAGTCATTCATTGTTGACCGTAAATTTTCCTGAGGATTGTTTTATATAATCATTATACAGATCTGTACAGTCTGTATAATCAATCTATAACATAGAGAAATTTTTAAATATAGTGTGGCCGGAAAGTTCCCATACCTTAATTGGTAGTCATATTTTTAAGAAAATATTTACACATTAAGTGTCCAATGCCTCTGTGTGTTCGCCATCATGCTGTACACACAAATTCGTACACCACCACGTCCTCCTTGACATTTTTTGTAGCAGGTCCGGTGTGATGGTTCGACATCCGTCCTCAACTGCATTGCGCAATTTTCTTCCTTTGTAGCATAAAGACATTCAGACACGTAGGCCTTTATGATTCCCACAATGAATTATCAGGCATCGTGAGGTCAGGACTTCATTTCAATGGAGCTGGCGATGCTGGAGTATCGCGACCAATCTAGCGTCCTGGAAAATGTTCATGAAGAAACCCGCGCACAGTAAGAGCGAAGTGAGCTGGTGCCTGTCCTGCTGTAGCCATACGTGTTCCATGATTCCCGCGTCTTCAAGCTGTGGGATTAACCATGTTTGTAACATGTGTATCGTAGTTTCGCCATTAACATGAACATCATTCTGGTGTCAACAATTGAAATAACATTCAATAGTAAATATTTACTATTGCATAATAAGAGGTATGGGAACTTCCTGGCCACACTGTATGCTTTCTTATATCAGCTGTTTTTATAAAATTCGTCTACATCTTTGCAGATTTGGACTTATGGACGCCCGGAATTCTTTCTGTGAACTGACAAACATATTTACCAAACTGTTTATATATTATCCTAGGATCAATATTATAATCAACAATAATATTGTTATTATTGTGATTTCTAACGAAATATAAGGTTCTTTTAAATTTAAACGTTTGTGACTCATATTTTGTAAACATCTGAAAACAGAATGTTAATCTAAAGACATGAGTCAGCGAAATTATTACAAAAATCATTCTTTTTTTGTCAAAAACATACAACTGTAAGCCCAGAATATTAAAATATTTCTATTTTGTCAATGTAGAATGTGTCCAAAGATATTACAGGATTCAATAATTTACTTCAATATTTCTGCACTTCAGAAATAGTAGATATGGAAGAACGATAAGACATTTATTAAAAAGTATTCAATAACGCTTGTATTTGAATGATTAAAGATTTCAATATCACAGATTGCTATCAAAAACAGATAAAACCAACAACAAAACATTACGTTAACGAAATATTGTTCTTGAAGCAAGTCAAGAAGCAGGAAGACGAGGCTGAAGGCGAATAGAGTAGGTAAGTTTAATTGAAAATGGTATCCTTATATTTCTATTCTTCTATTCTTTTCTTACGAACCTTCTAAAAATAATTAGCTCAGATTTTATTGTACTTATAACTATCCATTACATCAATCCTGTTGTGCTTAGAAACGTATTTAAATTATCATAATAAGATTGTTGACTCTGGCTATCAGCTGTATATCCTATGCCATCATATGATTTTACGATCTCTATGACAGCATCATAATAATGAAGACAAATCTTCATTATAATCTTCCATATAAATTACTTTGTAGTCTAACGTACTATTATAAAGTACATTTTTGCAAGGCTAAATTAGTTACTGCTGTTGTAATTAACTGAAAAATTGATTTTTTTTTGTTTTTATTTAGTAATTGAAAAGAAATTATTAATGTTATCTGAAAATATTTTTCGTTTATCTGAATATCCAAGTATTTATGAATTCTTTGTTTTTCTTTATTCTTGACAAATAGTTCTCTACATAATCATAATTTATTTTAATAAAAAATAAACCGGGTAACAACGCATTTTCAAAATGTATTAATTGATTATAAAGAATTATGAATCAGGATTTAGTTTTTTTTAAATTAAGAAAATAATCCGATCTAATTTTTTTTTCCAATCTAACAATTTTTTAGAGACTTCACCATTTATTATTCTTCTGATATTAGTTGAAGAAAAGGCAAAATATGTCTTTAGTTTTAGTAACAAATTGCTAATTTTTGTAAGTATCTTCAAGAAATGTATTTTTTTTTTACTGTTCTGAATTCTCCTGTGTAGCATCCAGACAGAAGTTTAATCAATGAAAAGTTCAATTAACGAAAAATTAAAAAAAATCATAATCTATAATTTTGTGTTATCACAAAGTCATGTAAAGTTCTGGGTAATCACTATAATATAAAACATACAGGGGGTGGACACAATATCAGTGTCAGTCGATCAGCAGCAGTCGTACGGATTGCATGTGACAATTGTGTAGCAGTGAAACGCCGTTATGTCCGATCTCTCAATCTTCGAAAGAGTCATTATCATTGGAGCGTGCCTCGCTGGAGCGTCAATGACGAAAGCAGCCAACCTTGTGGGTATTGCAAGAAGCACTGTGTGAACTGTTATGACAGCCTACATAAAACATGGTAAGAGGTTATCTGCGAAACAGACCAGTGGGCGAAAGTCAAAGCTCACGGACAGGAATAGACGGGTGTTGAAGTGGATAGTGACCTTACAGCAATTGTGTCCCAGATAACCCCTGAGATGAATACCCATCTCCAGGACCTCTATCAACCAAAACTATCCTGCATGTCCCGGGAACTGCATGATGCGAACATTCATGGCATAGCGCCTATTCAAAACCACTGGTGACACCTCGGAATACGTTGAAGCGATGTCAATGGTGGATACAACGGCAGTTGAGACACATCATTTGGTTTGACGAATCTGCATTTACAATATTTCAGACCACTGGACGTGCTTACGTGTAGAGCACGTCCGCAGAAGCCTGTTATGTTGACTACCTCCATCCTACTGTTAAATCCACACTTTCTGAACTACAGATGTTCATATTTTGTTCACCCCCTGTGAACTTTGAACAGAATCTAAGCCATTTCTGAATCTGTTCTCCTTCATATAATCTAGGATAAACGTTGTCTACCTTTAGAAACTATTGTTATGCCTTAAGTAGTAATAAATTATATATTGTTTATAATATAATTTTGTATAATATAAAATATCTTTTTTTTTTGGATTGTTAAGATTACTGTAGTTTTCTAGCAACTGTATAAATAAAACTATACTATATAAAACTAAATATAACTATATAACAAAAAATATAAGCAAACACAATTACAATATATGCTTCCGCAGAATGCGCAGCTCTCATTTTAATATATTTTTACCAAAATCTGATATTTGGAAGTGTACAGTTTATTTTTAATGTTTCTTAATTAAAAATTTAAGTTTAAGAAAACTTTTTAAATTTTCATCTTAACTTTGTTTTTTTATCGTGATTTCTTTATTATATATTCTCAATTACTTATGATTTTCTTTTTTTTTTTTTAGTTCCCTTATGTTTATGAACACATCACCTGACCATGTCTTCTACAGGCATTTATGTTATAAATAAGTGTCAGTCAACTTCTGGTTCCAAGTCTTGTGTCATCAAGAACTTCATTGTCCTGTGCGTGGGAGCTGTGTTGGCGCACATTGCTTACTATGCTTTCTTCTATCTGCAGTCATCATTTCAAAGTGATGGGCATCTGGGTGATATGGCCTTAGCAATAGATTATATATCTCAAGTTGTATCTTGCCTGATTGTTCCACCATTTCTTATTCACAAGATATCTTGCAAATGGACTCTAGTCTTGTCAATGGCTTTATTCATTCCTTACTATGCTGCAAATCTCAAGCCAGCCGAGGAGACGTTATTTCCAACAGCAGTTCTACTGGGCATTGGCATGGGCACTGTTTGGGCCACTTTCGGTACTTACATATGCACCTTTGCGAATCGTTATTCAGCTGTTTCAGGAACCAAGACTGACGTAGCTGTTTCCCGCTTCTTTGCCGCATTTTATATGAGTTTAAAAGCAGCTGGAATTATCAGTGGAGGCATTGCCTATTATCTATTGTATAAGCAAGCATCAGATCCAAAGTCGATTACAGGAGAATGTGGTTTTGTAAGATGTCCTAATGGCAGTGGGCTGTGGAATACCGACAAATTGAAACCAACCAACAAAACAAGTATAGCCAATAGAAATCAAATCGAAATCCTTTGTTTTGTGCTGATAAGTGTTTCTACGTTGGGCCTACTTCTCATTTCAATTTTCCTAACAAAAATAGAATATTCCAATAATGAAAAAGGGTTCCAAGTGTTTACGTCTACCTTTCGCCTGATGAAGAAACTTGATCTTCTTCTTCTGATGTGGGTGTCTATTATCCTTGGGATTCTGCAGTCATTTAGTGCTTCTCGATTCAATAAGGTAAGATTCAAAAAGAGTTTTCTTATTGATATCACGAACTACACTGTTTTTTATGTCATTTGCCCTGTGTTTCTCGATAGAAAAAAATTGTTTAAATGTATGAAATTTTATACATAATTGTTATATGAAGGGAACTTGAAACGACGCGACGTAACGTTTCTGGTTTTAGTTATTCTTTTGTTTTTTTTGGTAACAGTTTTTACGCGGTAAGTACCTGAAAACGATCTTACTGATTTGTTTCAAATTCAAATTAAGAACTGCCGGCATGCGCAATATTTCATGTTTTACATTCTGTCAAAATTGTCATTGTTTTTCTATTGTATCAATAGATGCCCTAAACATGTTTCCATGTTTGCTTTGTTTTTATTTTGTTTTTTTGGAAATTGAAAAAATTGTTGACGCTAAATATTATCAGGCTCAAAGTTTATACCTTGAACAACAAGTTTAACGTGCGGAAATAATATTAACATTACAATAAAAAACATACACGCACATAAATAAGGAATCACTGATTTGTTTTTAGTTTTTTCGATACCGGAATCAGGTTTTCTAATCTTCATCAGCTGGATCCGCCCTGAAACAGCTGTTCTGGATTCCCGGTATCCATTACCCGCACAACCCAATCCATTTACAACAATGCACACCCCC
>JAFIDM010000007.1:22518992-22538895 GCA_023159025.1 Thereuonema tuberculata | reverse complement strand
ACCCATGCACCATAACTAACTTGGTTTCGCGATCTGAGCTTTCAACAGAGGGTTTGTGTGGCTGATGAGTCCATAAAGAGGACGAAACGGCCGTCTCACACTGATAGCTCAAAGGCGAAATCTTTTGTTTACCTTTGGTGCCTTCTTGGTTTGTTGTTTAATTTATAACAGATTAATATTTTATTGTAACAATATTTAATCTTTACTAAGACTTTTATGTCTTATCTTCGATGTTACTGTCAAGTTATTTTCGATGTTACTGTTTTTGCTAATTTGTAAGTTTCAACTTTTTCTAAGGTACTGAAATTGGATAATCCCAGCTGATAAGCTTTTACTAAAGTTGTAACCAACCTCTCATTGAAATCCAAAATGTTGCATGTCTTAATAATTTTAGATTTAACATTTCTGAATATGAATAACTCTTTTTGTAATATTTAATTTTAAATGTAATTTTATGTTGGTTTTTTTTTTTCTCAAAATATCTCTAGATATAATTAGTTTCAACGTTTTTCCTTTCATCTTTCACTTTCAATCTCACGAAATTCAAAATCGTCTTCTGCGGATAGAATGATCTCGACAATCAACTATTGTTGATAATTAAGGTTAAAAAGTTGAAGCTGTACCGCTACACGCCATGCAGGTCCTTTGGTTTAGGCTCCCAGCGATTGTCGACCAAGTAGACTAATTGAGATAGGATGATTAGCCAGGTATCGTTTTGACAGAGGGATGAGTGAACCCTAGGGTCCGTCTGTGGGAGAAATCCCCGACTGGGAATTGAAGCCGGTCTCTCCGGCCTAAACCACTGGGCTACCAGATCCATCAGTAATTATAATTAAAGTCGAGCATTGTAGAAGTTAGGGGTCCGACGCACCAGAAACTTCTTAGTTTAAAGTCATAAAAAAAGAAGGGGGTAATAAAAGGGTTGTTTTAGCCGCGGGAAGTTTTTGGCGTCCCAAATAATGGGTAATAATGAACGTGTCGCTTCGGCGCGCATTTGATAAAGAAATCGTTCTGTTCAGGACACGCGTTCGCATAAATTCCAAATTTATATCTGTATTAAATACAAAAAATATCTATATAGAGAGCAAACGAGAAACTCGCACAATATTTAATATATTTTATAATATATTTTACATAAATATATATTATATAAATTAATATTTTACAACTATATATGATGATCCACCCTTTTTTTTATACATTGTGAGATGTTTATAATCATGTATTACAATTATATGTTTTAAATATATCAATAATTAAAAGTGGCAAGAAGAATCACGGCAACGTAAGTAAGCCCTGAGGACTAAAAAGTCCAAAATTCATAGACAGGCTTCACATAGCTGAACAAAGGAATAGCTTGATGCTTTTCGTATTGTAAACTTTTACTTATTTATTGTCTGTATCTTGTTGAGGGAGAGATTTTAATCTCACAAGTACATCTAATTATTACAGAAATACGTTTTGTAATTTTTTTTAAATCGTTAATAAATAGCATACAGCTGTTGTGTAATTCATGCAAGATTAGTATTATATTTCAAAGAAATATTATAATGTTATGAACTGAAAAACAGGAATTTCAATTAAGAAAAAAAACTTTTTTTTTTAAATATTTATTTATTTTATTTACTTCATCGTGATAATTTTCATTGGGTTGAAATATTACTTTCATTGAAAACAAACATAAACTACATCTTATATTGAATTTTTGGCGTTTTTAAGAAGATATAATTAAAATTACTTTATTTAGTTTCGATTTTATTACAATCAATCGCCATGAATGTGGACAATGACATAAAAATTCATGTTTTTTGATGTGACCGTCTGCCAGCCTCCAAATGCAATTCTACGATTTGCTTTGAATTTTAAAAAAATATTTCTTTTATACGCCGGAAATATTAACCCATTTTTTTTTTAAATTACTGAAATGCTTTTTTTTTAATGAACTTCTTTAATCATCTGTTTGTCCAAGAGATGCTTCAAAATTCGCAAAGATACGTAACTTTCGAAATAAAAATCTAGAAAGGCATCATATGTAATTTATGTATTAATCAAATTAGAATATTTTTAAATATGATACAACAAAGAAGTAAAAACAATTAACAATACAAGTATATTTAAATTAATTAACTATAAATACTGGTATTTATAATGCCGCTCTATGTTGGTAGATGTCGTACATAAAAAATCGAAGAAAATACATTATCTCAGAAAAAAAAAAAAAATAACAACAAAAAATTAACATAACTATCCATTTAACTTTGAATTGAGCAAACCTTTTCAGCAAAACAATCGTATTTATTTGAAATATCTCAAGTTATTTCTTTTCTTGGTCTTTTCTTCCTTGTTTCCATGACCGTCTTTATGCCTGAGGGTCTGAAAAAAATTAAATTTCTGTTTTCATTGCGCGCGCTGCACCTGTAGTACGTTCTCCCTTTTTGGACTGCAAACTTTTTCCTTTTCTTCAAATTTGTGGCAGGACCCTTCTCCCAAAATACTGAAAAATTTCAGAAATTACAAAATTTTTAGTGAGCGCGGCTAACTACAGACAGTAGACTTGAATTTCCCCCTCTTTTAATGACCCGCCTCCGGCCAACATTCCTTTCTTCCGTTTTTTATGACTTTAAACTAAGAAGTTTCTGGTGCGTCGGACCCCTTACAGAGATATACTGTAATTCGATTTACTATCTCGCTTAAGTGAAGAAAGGTGAATAGGTTTTTTTTTCAAAATGCAGTTCCAATGCTTTCTAAAGTTCTTCAGATAAACAATAATGATTATCATCCAAATTTTACTGAACGACATCGGGATGAATTGATTGAAGGAATATATATTTTTTTATTATTTAGTTGAATATTATATTTTATTTATTAGTACAGAACAGAGAATATTTTAAAAAATAAAAACCCAATAGAGAGAGAAAATCACAAACGGACAACAAATATGCTTTCGCACGTTGTTGATGTTGGCTCAATGATGTTGGCTCAATGAATAATCACGGACATTAAATTTGCTTTCATAAAAACCCAGTTATTGAAAAATATTAAAAACTAAATACATTCAAACATTATTCACGTCCTACTTTATTTCCTTGTTTAATTCTCAGTTAGTAATAAAAATGACAAAATTAAACTAAAAATAATTATTTTTTTGTATGATTAAACCTTGAAAGTTTACACTTATTTTCTAAGTTATGCTACAGTATTTTAACAATGAGTTAAAATTGTAAAATCTAAGCATATGACAAATGGACAGCAGCGAAAAAAAAAATATTTAAATGGAACAATAAGTCTTGTTATTCTCAATCCAGATCATATATTTTTGAATGCACATATATGTTGCACATTTTCATCTAATTTAACGATTCAATAATTGTAAAAAATAATTATAAATATAAAATAAAATGTGAATTGTTTAACATTGAAGTTTCTAGTGATAAGATGTTGGCAATTAATTTGATTAAAAATTTCGGTTAATATTAATAAACTGAATAGCTTATGGTTGTGTAGTTTGTATTTAAGAATTATCATATACAAAATATTTATTACCGAAGTTGTTTCAATTATTTTAAAATTGTCACAAGGTCTCTAGTATCAATTTTGAATCAAATCAAATCAAATACTAAAAAGCCAGCAATTCTTGTAAATTTTATTTTGAAAACAGGTCTTAGGAATTTTGATGAAGTGGTGTGAATCTACCGTTTTCGGGTGCGAGAAAGCGATTTAGCTAGGTCTCGATTTCGGGAAAACTGATGTTATTGTCTACAGTGTTCTTACTTTATTCTAGTTTTATTTTATTCTTAATAAATTCGTGTTCTGTGCGTTTTTATGTGTAATAAAATAATAATTTTACTTAATAATAATTTTTAAAACGTTTTTCTTTCAACGTCGTGGGAATTTACTGAGGAGCTGCCCATTTCACGGAAAGGGGGCTAAATAACTAGGTGATTATATTTTATTTTCGTTTTATTTTACCGAGGAAAGCTCCGTCTTACAGGTAAAAATATAAGGTACAGCAATGATGAATTATTACTTTGTAAATTATTTTATGATTGTCCATAATAAAATTTATGTGTCTCATTTTGTTTTTCAATCTCATCATTATTACGTATCTTTTATTCTTCTTGTCGACTACTGATAAGTTATCCAATTATGTTGAATCTAGTTAAGCAGTTAGCCAACCAGCATTTTTGTCTGTTTCATGCTTAAGAATAAATCTAGAAAGAATTCCAGTCGTTTTTCGCTTGACGGGTCTAGTTAATATAAATTTCCTTAACATTTCAAGGTTGAATACGTATATGCTGTAATGCAGTCATTTTATCTATGCTGCTCCTCTCAACGTTACAGGAAGAAGAACTCACTTCGAAAACTGTAAGTAGATTTCTTAACTTTTAATAAGCCTCTAAACCCTACTGGGACTCTTGAACAGATGTTTCGAGCCCTCATCGTGCCAGAGCTCTAGGCACGAAAGGCGAAGGAATGCTCGATTTTTTTTTATTTATTTCTTTTTCTTATTTGAAGTTTTAAGAAGGCCACAAATTATCGAATTACCTACTATTGTGTCAACAGTGAGGAAAAGCTGGCTGATGAGCTCAACAAGCCCGAAATACTGTTCTAGTGCCACAGTTTCAAAAACCTCCGGATTCATAAAGTTGTTCATTTGTTTCATCTCTAGTTTTGTTTTGTTCTTTTGTTTTGTTTATCTCCTCTTGACAACGTTAAACTCACGGAGGATTTGGGATTCACGTTTTTTTGACAGAGTAGATGTTTTGGCAGAGTCATAGGCAAAATAGCGTAAAACATAAAACAAGCTCATTAAGTAGCATAATATTGAACGTGAGTGAATTTGTTTTAAATAAAAATTACATATATAAATACTGAATATGAAATTGAATTAATCCTTTCATCAAATTTGTACCTTTAAAATTCCATAAAAAAAACAAACAAACTGGAAAATGCGATACAATAATAATATTCAGTCATTTCTTCTACTACTGCAAAATGAATGTTCAAAATTTGATTTATCAAATAGTACTGAACGTAATTAAAACTAATGTCCTTTACTGTAAAGCCCATTCAATACAAACAAAGACTATTTCTTTCTACTTGCAATCTGCTGATTAACTTAATCTAACCCCACGAGGAAACTTTAATCCGACCAGCGAATGATTTTGTATTTGGCATCACTGATCTAAGATAAACCACATGCTTTTATAGTTTGGATCTGAAAGAGGGACATGATACTTGTTGGAGGGATTTTCCCACTCCGGGGTGAGGTTTACTCAATATTTCGGCTCGGTTCCTTGATCCTTCTTCAGGCGACGATGGGAATTCCATAGATTTTCCTACTTCCGCTTTGTCCGTGTCTTGGACAAGCTGTATCAGTGGCCTTCTTCCTAGCGAGATTGAGAGTACAGGCACGGACAAAGCGAAAGTAACAAAATCTATGTAATTCTCATCATCTCCTGAAGAAGGCTCAAGGACCGGGCCGAAATATTGAGTAAAACTCACCCTGGAGTGGGGAAATCCCTCAAACAAGGATCAGCACATGTTTATAATTCAACATTTCCACAGATTACTTTAGGGCAGTGTTCTTAATGGGGAAGGCGAGATATCTTTTGTTGGGAGCGAGACAGGACATTTTGGTTGGTGAAGGTAAAATAAGCAAGACACGACAAGAGTTATCCCAAAAGAGTCTTGCTGATGATGGGGAGCTATGATTCCCTGAAACTGTTCAGGAATTGTTTTTAAATATTTTTATTTTTTATTTATTTTCTTAACTAAGATTTTTAATATAAAATCTTTTTTAATTATGCATTGTGTGTCTCCAGTAATTCAGCTTATATATTTTCGTATATCGATATACATTTTTTTTATCAATTATGTGTTTAAGTATAAGAAAAGAATTCTTTCTTTATCTGCTTTCGATTATTAAGATAATAATAAAGTAAAACATATACTGTACATAATTACTTGAGTAATTAACCTTTTTTCTTTTAATACGCAAACACTCATATTATAAGAAAAAAAAAAGAAAGTTATTTTTAAGTAATTATATACAGTATATGTTTTACTTTACTTTTCTGAATTAAAGTACTTCTATTTAAATAACAAAATTAACGAGAATACTAATCTTCTTCTTCTTCTTCTTCAGCCGTTGTTAGTCCACTGCTGGACAAAGGCCTTCCCCATAACTTTCCATTTCCGCCGGTTCATTGCCCTCTCCATCCAGTCTGCGCCTGCAAAGCTCGCCAACTTCGTTTTTTTTTTTTTTTTTTTTTTTTTTTTTATAATTAAGAAAAACTAAAATTTAGTTAGTGAAGTATTACATTTAAAACTCTTACATAAAAACTTAAAATAAAAGCACAACTGAAATAATTTTAAATACAAACAGTAAATGAGTATCATCAGAACATGATAAGAAAAAAAAAAGGTAGTTAATTAAGTTAACTAATTAATGTATTAAAAATCAAAATTAAGGAGAATATTATTTATTTACTTCTAATCTTAAATTGGTTTTCTGTCTAATATACATAACATATAGGGAAAAAACTTACATTAGACTATCATAAAGAAAGAAGATAAAAAAAAAATTCAAAAAAAAAGTAAAAAAAAATAAAAATAAAATGAAATTAAAAATAAAGTGAAAATGAAAAAAAAAAACTACATAAGACTTGCATGGGAATCGAACTCCGGACCCATCGATTTGAAATCAAGGGAGTTAACCATTTCACCACGCTTGCACTTGCTTTTCAACGACAATAGTGAATTAATAAGGCAGTACTTGAAAATCGACAAAAATAACGCCGAATATCTCGAAATCTGTTAAGCGTTGGCCCCAACATATAAATTTGAAGTACTTCATGTGTACTTTCATCTCACAAAAGGGCATTCAGATTTTAAAGATACAGGGTGTGTCGACTCCTTGTTAGAAAATTTTGTTTTGAAAACTTTGTATTAGATTTACTGCTATTTCATCAATCATATTTATCTTTCCTTTAATCTTTCTTGTCATCTTGTTTTTCGTTTTCTTTAATTAATTTATTACCCTTCTTGTTTCTTTATGTTCTTTTATCGTTCTGTTTACTTGAGAACTTAGTTTTAGTTTATTTTTTCCCTGGTCATTAATCTGTCAATTAACTCTTACTACGTAACATGTCAGTCTCTATGTCACCTGTATTACTATTGGTTAAATTTTTATGCGTATTGATGACATGGTCATGTCTGTATAATATTTTGTCAGTGTTTTGAGAAACCTTGGATACGTCGAGTTTTTCTCAGTAGAATGGGAAAAGAAAGTCAATTCCCGTCATTGTAAGCATTTCGTAAAAAACTAAGAGACGGAGGAACTTGTTGTATCTACAAACTACCGAGAGGAGAACATCAAGATTTTCGGAGAACGGCGGTGATCTCCAGAGTGAACTACTGGATACTGAGTGTTTCGGACGCATTTCCCGAATCCAGCCTTGTGTACGGAGCCGGCAAGTTCAGATCAGCGGTGTATGTTTCACTATTCCGCTGATGTGTGTCTGGATACACAGTGGCACTAATGTGTGTATTTTATTTCAGTTCTGTTAAGAACTAGAGATAAGTGAAAAATGTGTTTTGTGTTCTCCGCAAATTTGGGATCCCAAATTAAAAAACAAAATGTGCGGCGGTGATTCAACTATTCTATGTAAGTACTCTTTTTAGCGGCCCCTACCTTACAGCTTCCCTGTAACACCGCTAGGGGACCGCTCTTGCTTTTATCCTGTCTGGATGTCACACTCTGTAGTGGCCAAATGGTTAGAGATATTAGAATGAAACCTTCACCATTGTGTTCAGCATCAAAAAGTAGGTGTCCACGTAAAAAAAAAATCAGACCTCTAGGACCACTCCCTGACCCTTCCCCAAGGCGTTTTCTGTCTTTTAAAGGCGTTTTTAAAAGAAAGAAGTGTGTGTACCATCCAGACAGCATAAAAGTAATGTTAGCGGCCCCTAAGTTACAGCCACTTAGGGGACCGAAACCTTCACCATTGTGTTCAGCATCAAAAAGTAGGTGAGTACGTCCAAAACATCAGACCTCTAGGACCACTCCCTGACCGAAAGTTGGGGTCAAAAGTGGTCGTTTCCGATAAAGTTTTGTTTATAAAAGTTTGTTTATCAAATTGTGCGTATTATGGGGCCGCTTTGCTTTTGACTAAAAGCATTAATTACCTTGTTCTCTAATAGATTAACTGTAGTTCAAACAGACCGAGAAAAATTCTCCTTACGAATTCATCGGTAGTAAGGAACTTTAAAAACTGTCATAACCACGATCATTATTTTAAACGTTTTCCTTTATATCTGTGTTTGAGACATTGTGTCTTAAAATAACAAATTTTAAGAGATTTAGTATATTTTAAATATTTTAGTCAATAATTTTATTATCTTGATGTTCATATTTATTTTGCCTGAGATTGATTTATCAATATGAATATATATCTTCTACTTTGGCCGCGCGGTTGGCGTTGTGGCTAAGACATCGGCCTCTCACCTCTGAGTCCCGAGTTCGGTTCTCATGTGGGTTTTGTGATGGTGGACGATCCGCGCTGGGCAGGTTTTCTCAGGGTTCTCCCGTTTCCCCTGCACTTCTCCCACCATACTTTCTCAGTCTTTCTGTCCATATTTCCGTGGGTTAGTACAATAGACCTCTGGTCGCAGTGCTTGGCTTCTGCCACCTACCTTCATTACATACATACATACATCTTCTACTTTTACGCTTCGATATTTACTCTTTGGTTCTTAGCGTAATTGTTTACATCTTTTCTTTTGGTTGGATAGCTTACTTTATAGAGTTTTGTGACAAAATTGATAGCAGAGTTTTTTTTTTATTATTATTGTACACAGAAAATACATCTTCCGTGTCAATATTGTAAATTTAGTAATTATATACTGTTGATTAAAGAATTTTTTTATGTAAGAAAAAATTAGAATTTTAAAAAAAAAATTAAAAACTATTTTATTCATTAATTTTTATAAAACTTTAAGTTACATTAATGAATTTTATGGAACGCATACATTTTCTTGAATTGAATGTAAATTGTAAATATCATTTTTGACGGATTTTTTTTTATTATTATTACACCAGAAAACAGGTCTATCTATATATATATATTATCTATATATATTATATATCTATCTATCTATATATCTATAGCTTCCACATGACGGTGATAATATTGTTGTACTTTTTTCCTACATTTCATGTTTGAAAACACACTTTTTTTATTTTATTTTTATTATTTATTTCTGCAATATTATACTGAGTATAAAACATTTCAGAATCCTAAATAAAAATAATTAGAACGAAGAAATAGCCATGCAAAATAGTAGCAATTAATTAATTAACGTTCTGCAATTAAATAGTTCATTACGTAATTATGTAATTAAATAGTTATCCATCTGTATTTCAACATTTGAATATAGAATTAATTTATAAGATATATGTTTATTAATTTTGTTAATATTTTTCTGAGGCCTCCCACTCGACAGATGGAAATCCATTTCTATATTTAAATCACTTAATCAGATGTTTGCATCGGCAGCTGTTGATCGAAAATCTGGAAGCAAAGTTCAAGTCCACAACGATTTAATGACAAGTAAGTGAATGAGTCTAAATTTCTCAGGTATTATTTAGAATCTTAGAGTTTTATTAATTATTAGGAGTTAGTTTCTTAAATCATCGTTTAATTAATTATTTCTGAGGAAATTTTAATGAAATATTTATTGATTAAAAAGATGAATTTCAAGAATAAAAAATTCAATTAGTAAAAGGAAATGGATTGTGGTTCATTCCACAATTGACAATGAGAACAGGGGTAGAAGGTTAAAAAACAAATTTGTTTTTGAATTAAGAACATTGGTTCTGTGACTGAGTTTTGATTTATAAATTATTACATATAAATGTTATATAAAAATCTTTAAACGATATTAATTCCATTTCATTTATTTATTTATTTAAAAAAAAAAACCAACAACATTCCAATAGACCTTAGCAGAGGTAAGTCACAGAGAGGTGAAGTCATTGCGATGAATTTCTCATTGCTGGCTAATGATATGGGGGAGGATTTCATTATTTTTTTAAAGAGTTTATATTTGTATGATGTTTAATAATTATGATGGAAGTTAAATCTTTCAGATAGCTGACTAAGACTAAAATCTCCGTAGCTTTTATTTCATTGGCACGAAGGCTGTAAATAACGTAGGTTTCAGTGTTACGATTTTTTGATTCCTTTGAACTCTAAATAAAACCAATAGGTCTGACTGCTGAGTGCTAAGAAGCGCGTATTAGTTGTTTCGTATTCCGTTGATAATAGCTCTTTGCGTCCTGGTTAAACTTTAGATTACGGTATCCCCAATGGCTGCCCGTTCGTGTTGAGTTGGTGCATACTGTTTTCTCAAGATCGTAGTTGGCCAGGTGAGGGTTAGTTTTTCTAGTAAAAGATCGTGCAAAACTATTTTGGAATAATCATTCTACTTTTTACTAGTTAATTGTTCATTTCACATTATCTGCCGTCTTCAAAATAGTGCGATGACCGCCGGCTATCGGGCGGCTATTGGATACCGTAATCTAAAATTTAACCCCAAACCGTTCTATTTATTTATTTATTATTTTTTTTTAGAATTCGTAGACTGTAAGAGTAGTTCTATTGTAAATAATTTACATTGTTCTAAGCCTTTTCTGTGCTGCATAATCTTTTTCTAAACAGTATGGTCTGTATTATTATTTCTCGTATTGCATAGGTATGTGCTGAGGTATTCGGTATAATCGCATTACAGCGGAAAATCATAAATCTGCTCTTTAATTTGCATGTCTTTATGATCGGGAAAAACTTTATAAAAGAAAAAAAAAAGTTATTCACCAAAAAACTGAAAAGATGTTGGAAATAACAGCTTTGGAGGCTTTCGAAAATTAAGAAGGAAAGAAAAAGTAAGATCGATAATTGAAAAGTTGTTGTTTTTTGTACTATCGTTTTTAATTATATCTTGAAGTAAATATGAAGTTCGTGACTTCTCATCCGATCATTACTAAATTCAACAGGGTTCTTACAACAATTTAAAATCTTGTTTAAACGATTCATTTTTATAGGACGAACGATTATTTTTTTTAATGATCTGGATACCAGAAGCAAGGAGGGATATGTGGATTTCGCCTTTAAATTTTATTCTAAACTTTTTTTTTATTTTTGTTCTAATCCTTTTTTCGCTCTGATGGATATAACAAAAATTAGACAAAACCTACAATACTCTATGGTACTGTGAAGGAAGAAAAAATATAAATTTGGAATGCCAAAGTTCTTGTTTGCAAATAAATAAATAAATAATTTCTTCTTAGCCGTTCCGCCATGGCCGAGCGGTCTACACGGCGGTCTGCCGTGTGGTCGAAGTGTCGGAACCTGGGTTCGAATCCCGCGTGGGCATGGCAGTTTCTTTCTTTTGGGTTTCGTCCGTTTCTCCCTGGAACTTACAATTGCAGGGTTATTTCTGGACCGAGATGTGAATCCCGTCCCCCCCCCTCCTTCAATTTCCTAGCCTCACCCTGACGTTGTCAGGTTTGGCTAGCTCGTGATCGATGAAAGAAGAAATTTCTTCTTGATATTAGATAAATCATTTAAGTCAATTCGACAAGTTATATTTAGCACAGTTACCACAAATGAGTAATTTTCCTCTTAACTTTTTTTTTAATATAGTGAATTTCATCAAATGCTGTTGAACAGTGGTTCGCAAACTGGCAATCGTAATTAGAATTTGAAGGGGAAAGGGAAGGAGACCATTTATTACTAGAGTTAACTGAAAGTTTTGTCTTATTTTAGATAGAATGAAATCTGAAAAAATTAATTTTTAATTGTCTATCATTAAAAATTACAAAATAATGCTTTCATATCTCAAAGGTTTTCTTTTTGTTGAATTCTGTTTTTTAATTTTGGGAGATGAGGCTTTCTTCAATATTGAAAGGGAAGGTGAAAGCCAAAAGTTTGGGAAACATCATTTTTTTTTCATCTTAAATATCATTTTTTTTTTCTTTAATGTACAAGGATTAAATACGGAATGTAAGTTTATTTTAAATCGAAAATAATGTCTGTACCATCTATAATTGGAGAAGAAGAAGAGAATGATAGACCTATACAATGTAATCGATTTAACACTAATGAAGGTTGAAATTTTGAAAACTGTAAACTGAATTAGGGTAAAGGGCTTCATTTATAGGCCTTGTTCACCTTTTCGGGGGTGAGTGGGAGTTATTGGCATCCAACAATTCCTTGATCGTCGGGCTGAAGTTGGGAACGGGTCTAAGACCTTCAGTCCTTAATCTCGCAAAAAAACCTTCCCCCCCCCCCCATTTTACGTAGGGCTGGGTGAACCCTATCACCCGTCTGGAGAAACACCGAAAAATACCAGACCTCCGAGGGGAATTGAACCTTCAGCCCCAGTCCAGCGCCTATACTACTGGTACCAACGGGCCTTGAGATGAAAAGTAATGCAGATTTTTTTCTGAAAAATTGTGGATCTCAATCGCTAATCCAACCCAAAAAAAAATAAGAAAACCACTGAAAATAAGAAATTACCAGTGAATATTTCAAAATAGACACAAAAGGCATTTAAATACAGCATAAACACAAACAAGAATCCTTCAACTGAATTTCATTTTTTCCGAAACCACTGAAATTCTGTTTTAAAAGACCATTGAAATTAAACCGCTTAAGTTTACTTTTTGGTGCATTTTACTTAAACTAGTGAACGACAGATATGTTTGAAAATTTACTGTCAAGGATTATCAAATTATTTTGTTCCAAACCGAGGAAACAGAGGAGAAATTTTTATATCAAAACTTCGATATACAAATATTGTAAAAGTAAAATAATCAGAGAATAGTTTAAATCCTTTGACGAAGGCCAAGGTTAGTTTTATTACTCTAGCAGATGCCAAACTCGTTAATGCTGAGTTTCTTTAAGTAACACCTGCTGAACAGAAAATCACAGCTTCCCGATGACTGATTCACGGAAAACTGAATGCAAAGTTTCATCTTTTTAGTTTTCGCTCGTCAGATTGCAGTTTGAAACCAAAAACGTTTCTTCCTTAGATAGTTTGCTGATTTTACAACTGTAATAACATTTTTGGTGGCAATCCTAAGGTGAAAAATGAAACATCTCTACATACAATTCAAATAAGTTATTAGTTTTATGTCTATAAAAGCATAAGCGAGAAGACATGTGACGTAACAATCCGTTACACGATGATGATGGTCATAGAAAAGCATGTCGATTGAAGATCTACTGTGAAAAGCAGGAAACTTCTCAAGGCAAGTAGTTCTTTTAAATTTACTAATCTGATTGGAGCGGATGGAATATTAAGCGTTGCGGATTCGTTGTAAACCCGTCCCTCCCTGAATTTCTTTAATTTTATTAAACCTATTAATGCTTGATTTAGACATCTTGCTATACTACAGCAAAAACCTGGAAGAAGATAAACATTGGTGTGAAACTAAGTTAAGCTGAAAGAAATTTATGTTGAGACTGACTTGATTA
This sequence comes from Thereuonema tuberculata, assembly GCA_023159025.1. NCBI lineage: Eukaryota > Metazoa > Arthropoda > Chilopoda > Scutigeromorpha > Scutigeridae > Thereuonema > Thereuonema tuberculata. Next base: position 22,525,354 of record JAFIDM010000007.1, on the reverse strand, counting down.
GTGCTACGAAGCCGGAATTCAGTTGTTGCTGTAGCCGTCGTAGTTTCATTATCCTCGCCTCATAATGTTTTCGACGACCCATGATTCGCAACTCAAACACCTGCTGAAGATATAATGTTGAAACTAGGCAAGTTTTTCCAAAACTCTAACAGAAAATTATCCTACAATATAAATTTAAAGTAGAATTAGAAAACCATGTTTTTTATGTTTTCTTTATATATATATACATATACAGAAACCCGCACAATTTTTAGTGGCTTCCCTGCTGACTGAGAAAAGGATCCCAGAATCCGAGGTCACGTGCCCGTCGCGTGGGTGTGGTGAGAGTGCGTGGCAGGGAAGTCGACCACAAATGAACGGTGTAACCTTTGACCTTACCTCACGTGATTTACGGTTAACCCACGACGATGAAGAATGAAATGTAGCCATCCTCAATAGTATACCTTAACATCTGACAACTTATTTGAATTTCTGTGTCTTATGGTTTCGGAGGAAATAGGGTCAAGAAAACCTAATGTTTTCTTTTATAAATATTGATAATGTTGACAAAAGCTCGATGTCTGATTAAACACTTTTTTTTGTTTTATTAATTATTTAATTACAATAAAATTTTGTTCGCGCTAATTTTAGATATACTTATAAGCTAAACATGATCTAATAAGGTTTTTATATACATTCGAACTTTTCTTATTAAAAAAAGAAACAATGACTTAGGAAAATAAATTCTTCTCCTTACGCTTTATTTATTATGTTAGTTCATAGGATGTTCTTAATGCATAAAAAATTCAACCTGAGCATTGAATTATTAATAAACAACATAGTGCGAGACCAAATGGTGACTGCTCCTGGCTGATGATCGCCAAAGAGCTGCTCCAGGATGTCACTTGGTAAATAATTTGGTCTCACACATTGTTGTTTATCTCAATTATTGTTTTCCCTTCGATCCCTTTCAGTTATTTCAACTTTGAAGTAATTTGTAAGAATACTTTACTCTCCTTCCTATTAATATATTTAAAGTTACCCTCCCACTCACCACCATCCCAAAAAATATTAGGTTTCCTTGACAACTGTCTAAGAACATTTTTTATCTTATTCTTGAACATTTGTAAAATGAACTAAAATAATGTTGAAACAAATGTTTTACTTTATAATTTCTGTTCTGTTTCCATTTGAAAGGCAGACCTTTTCACATCACGGTAAAAGACCACAAGATCTCAGAAATTGTAAATATTTATGTTTAGTTTCATAATTTTCATAAATTTTAGTTTTCATATAATATTTGATATAAATACTGTGCAGATTTTTAGTTTTTTTTTTTTTAAATTACCGTAAATATTATGCAAATATTACAAGACCTTCAAAGATACTTTCATAGAAATAAGAGGATATCTTTAACTCGACTTAATTTCAAGTTTTCAATAATAGAAGCATAGAGATAAACAGTTGTGCATATTGTAGTTAGACGTTTGAAGAATATCATAACAGTTACGCAAAGCTAAGACTTGTAGCTGCAGACCATTTGATGCTGAGAAGTTGGAGGAAACAGTGGTACTTCATCAAATACCTTTTATTTTTAGTTTACAGGGCTTATTCACGAGGTAAAAATAATTTATCTAATATATGCACCTAGATATAATCTTAATACATTAATATTTTACTATGTTTTTACCTGCTGACAGTTACTCTTATTTTCAAGATATTTTTATGCTTAAATCCGTCCTGGATCCCATTTTGTCTAAAAAGCGGCTTTAATAAATGTTTTTTTTTTTTTGTGATTTCTCTGTGCGAGGTTTTTGCAAGTAAGTTTGTAAGTATTAAAAAGCTTTTAACGTGTGCCACTTTCATAACTGTACTAAAAATAAATGGAGCCCATACATAAATCTAAGTTGATAAAAAAAAAAGCATGTTTTAAAACAAAACAATACAACCGGTTTCGGGCATTTCCAAGTACCTTTTTTAAGTAATTGAAGTATAGGATTTTAGCGTTCCATTAGGGAGCTACTGGCGTTTGTCCTGTCCGTCCGTCCGTCCGTCCACCCTAACAACTCCCGAACGGAATGTCGGATCAACAAACGGATTTCACCGTCGTGTTCAGAGGCCCAAATAACGTAGGAGTAGGGTATTTTTAGGGGCCATCGCCTTCCCATGTTCGAGATATTTGACATTGTTTTCATTGGATTTCCGCTATTAGCTGAAATGTTTATCATTTCAGTGGTCAGCTGTAACTTGAAGTCTCGTATACTGAAGGTTGTCGGTTCGAATCTGTATGTCTTACTTTTTTTTTTTTTCTTACTCTACTTTTCTCAATGTCCACGTGGGTTTTTCTGGGTTTTTTTTTCTTATTTTCCTAACTTTTTTTTATTTTTTTCCTAACATTTTTTTATTTTTTTCCTAACATTTTTTTATTTTTTTCCTAACTTTTTTTTATTTTTTTCCTAACTTTTTTTTCTTATTTTCCTAACTTTTTTTTATTTTTTTCCTAACTTTTTTTTTGTATTTTTCGTTACTTTTTGTACTTTTTTTTTTTTTTTTTAATATTATGAGTCGGCTTTAAATTTATGCTTTAACACAAAATTATATTCACTTTTTAATCAACTTCATTTATTTTTAATAAGTTTATAAGTCTTCTATCATTAAAAAATATATGGTATTATCTTTTTAAAACAAGACCAAAAATCCGACTTATCAATGGTTCGAAAACTAATAAAAAGTCTAATAAACTACAATAATAATAATAAAATACTCGTGACTATAATAATAAAATTTAGTGACTATAAAGTTTCGTTTCCATATTTTATTTATTTTTGTTTAGATCATGCTTTGCTTATAAATATAGATATTCTATATTCTCGAATTTTCCTTATTTAAAAAAAAAAAAAAGATAATAAAATCCATGACTTATGAATACAAACTATTCTCATATATGCTTTACTTCCTTTAGTTCGAATCTTTTGGATTATTTATCACTGACTGTGTTTTGAACTTTGTTAAGGAAAATAAACCACGCATTATATAAAATATTTCTAACTCGATTTGTGTATAAAAAATTAAGAAGAAAGTAAGTTACACGTAAAGAACAAGTAAATAAGCAGAAACAAATAATATTATCACGTATTTGTTGTATTAAATAAACAGAAGCTGCAAAAACTTCGATGAAATAAAATTTATTCGCTCTAATGAACCTTTCTAACTACAGACGTTCCAGTGATTTGCTTTCTTTATGCAACCACAGGAATTGATATTGAAAAATTACTCGCCAGATGGCGTCACCAACGAAGTTTCCATAGCTTCGGGAAAGTGCTAGAAATACGCAAATTAAAAATAAATACAAAAGTAATCAATAAAAATAAATAATAAAATAATGGGTACCGGGTTTCTTTCCCGGAGGTTAAAGGCGGGCGGGCGTTGGACTGACCATCCGACCTCAACTTTGTTCCGTTGGTCATGGAACGCCGGGAGCCTTACCTCCTGCGATCCCAAGGACCACCTACGCCTGTTGTGGGACACTTTAACTTAACCCCAAAAACTAAGATCATAAAGCTTCCTTCACAATCATGAAATAACCAATCAGATAGCAGTTTAATTTTTATCTTAAATCTTAAAACTCTATTATTTCTTATAATTTTTGTTTTGTCTCGTTCAAAAGCAACACTTCACAATAACAGATCTCAGAAATCCTGTGTATTTATGTTTATTTTTGATATAATTTTCTTTATTAAAATACATATTAAAAATGTCTTTTTTTACATTAACTAACTACGTGGAGGTACTAAATATTGCAAGACCTTCAGAACTACTCTCGTTTCGCTTCTTCATACAAATAAAGAATATACCCTGAATTACACGTTTACAATAATCAAAAGAATATACACCAACAATTCATAATTGGAGGATTGAAGAATATTAAAACATATTAAAAACGCAACATCAAGCTGCGTACGACCTGATGCCTTGGTGGAATGTTCTATTAGGAAACCGTGGATCTTTATCAAACACCATTTTATTTTTATATATTTTTTTTATAATTAAATATAATTTAGTTACAAGTCAATCCTACTAGGCTGAACAACAACCTGTTTTATAGGGTTGAATAATTTATTCTGTATAATATTACTGTACAATAATATTACGGATTAAATTATAATAAAACACAACAATACTACAAGTTAAATAATAATAATACACAATAATAATAATTTTTCATTATTTATTAACAAATTTTTTTAAGGAAAAATCATATTTACAGTGATTCCATTTTATTTTTCCGTCAATTAATTTTGATATAATTTTTATTTTTAATATTTTTATTTTATCTATTTTTAAGATATCTTTGGTTAGTTGAGTAAAGATTTAAACAATATTCTTCCTTCCTTCCTTTTATCGAATTTGGCCAACTAGGGACCACGTAACTAGCTCAACCTGATCACGTCAGGGCGAGGCTAGTGAAATTCAAGAAAGGGGGGGACGAGAATTATATCCCGTCCAGGATAACCCTGAAATAGTAAGTCCCAGGTGGGAAACGGACGAAACACAGAAGAAGAAAGAAACAGCCATGCCACCACCGGGATTCGAACCCGGGTACTGGCGCATCGGCCACAACGGCAGCCCGCCGGCTAAACCGCACGGCCACGCCAGCACGGCTTATACAATATTCTATTTTTATTTTTATTTCTTTAGTTTGTACATCTCTTTGAGGTAGAATCATTAATCTAAGTTTACTATCTAATGCACGTGTTTTTTTACCTAGTGATGGTTGAATAAGTTTTCTTGATAAAGATACATATGTCTTGATCCGTCTCTATTTTGAATAAAAACGACTCGATATATTTTATCTTTCTATGAAGGCAATATTTGTTTGTCTAAATCTATTTTTTTAGTACTGCTCAGGAAGTAGGGTAGCTGCAATTTAGTTCATTCTCAATAGATTTTTGCAAGAAACTTTAATAAGGATCATTAGTAAATATGATATCTTCTGAAAAAAAGGCAAGAAAACTGGTACACGGAATCATAGCTGTACATGCTTCATTTTACAAATAACTAGCTTTATCCGGCCGTGCTGGCGTGGTCGTGCGGTCTCGGCGGCGGCCAGCCGTGGTGTCCAGTGCGCCAGTTCCTGGGTTCGAATCCCGGCAAGGGCATGGCTGTTTCAATTTCCTTTCCTGTGTTGTCCAGCCTCTTCTTCACTTTCTCTTCGGTCTGACGTCATTCCTTAATGGCGTCCTGGGGGAAGGCAACGGGAAACCACCCCCAGTATCTGTTCCCTAGTATATCTACGGCTTCTCCTAGGGGTTCGCCCTTCGGGGGTCACTAGGTTCCGTAGAACGCGTAACTTCGTATCTACGAAGATCGCACATCATGATGATGAGCTTTATCCGGCATGCGTTGCAATGCCACTCAAAGAAAGAAAGTGTTTGTGTTTAAATTCTGCTTATTGAAGTGCTTTTGGATACAGAATATTTTTTGTTTTTTGTCTAGTGCATACACGAATAAATCAGAAGGTTTTTCCGACGCGTGAGCAGGCCATATACAGCTGTCCATGTGCTGTGTACAGCTGTGCTTTGTTGATGGTCATTCCAAATGCGAGTCGCACCGGAAACTGCAAACGTTGAAACCGGAAATAAACTCATTTTGAAACGCCTCGCGCATCAGATATTGAAAATGGTTCTACTAATTCAGAAACCTTCGTGGGCGTGCGCACAACAACACACCAAAGTTTCATCGCAATCTGATGAATGGTATAGGAACGCATACGGGACAAACAAACAAAGAAACATTCATTTTTATATATTAAGATGACTTATAAAAATATAAAATTATAATTAAGTTGAATAGTTAAAAAGAGAAAAAAGAAAGAAAGAAAAAAAAAGGAAATAAAAGGCCCTCGTGGGCCGTGATATTGCTATCGAAGCATTACCGTAAATTCGAATCTGGGTTATTGCAGCCGTAACGCAATGCACTGCGATCACGGCTACGAATACGAGCTTAATAAAAGTCACTCCGAATGTCTATAAGGTGTTGAGAATACTCTTTCTTAAGTGGAAACTCGTACTTTTTCCTACACGTCCTAACTGTTCCACTAAGATATGACTCTTGTCCGTAGGACTTGTAGTTTGGGCTGTAAGAGATGGTGATCGACGGAATGTAAGAGGTATCCCTCCTGAACGCGTTTCGTGAAATAACAGAATGGTTGAGATGAAAGTTATATTCTAATACAATGACAAAATTGTTTAAGCATATTAATTTATTTTAAAATGGTAGGGAATGGGGAAGGTAATACCTGGTATTGTACATTTGAATCGAACTTAGGTTGAGATGGCTTTATGAATTACATTTTATTTTCACTGTAATTCAGGAGACAGTAA
>JAFIDM010000007.1:22489014-22513992 GCA_023159025.1 Thereuonema tuberculata | reverse complement strand
TAGCATTTATATTGGAAAAAAAGTGCGGCTTAGATTCGAATAAATACGATATTTAGAATTTCTGTAGGAAGTAGAATTTTGTTGCATGAATAGAATTAAGAAAACAAAAAAACCACAACTATTCGTGGCATGCTGTGATATCCTGTTTTCATGTTTTGAAGAGGATAGTTGTATTTTAAGGTTTCTTAATAGCTTTTTTTTATTTCTATACAACACATTATTCTATTTGACACGATCTGCAGGTGAGTCTCAAAATGAAATTTTATAAAAATTTAATTCATTTTCTAAAATTTCACTTTTTCACTGAACAATGCTCATATTTATTCGGTTTTTATTAGATATATATTTGGCATTTATAACTAGGAAACAGATTTACTTTATAAAATATAGAAACTTATAGAACTACTTAAATTATGAATGTTTTGCTGTTGTTTTTTTTATTACTGATATGGGTCAATATATTTTTTCTAATTACAATTTATATATAATTTTTGTACCTCTTTCGGAATATATAAATTCTCTTCTACTTTCAATTTTTTATGAATGAGTTTTACGTAAGCCATAAGTGCTGGTAATGGGGTTTTAAAAAATTAACTTCAATTAAAAACATCATCAACTGTATTTTGATAATTGGAGATTTCATGATAATTATTGCTATCATACGTGGAACTTTACAAAAAAATTTTAATATTTAAACGTACAAATAACTGCATTTAATGCAATAAATACATAATTAAATATATGTATTAATGTATGTATTTATGTTTATATTTTTGTAATGTGCAAAAATTTTAATTAATATAATCTTTAATTAGCGTAAACGTCAACAATGAAGGGAGAACAATGTGACTGCATCTAATGCTCGTCTGGCCTGCGCTTCTAGTAGGCTAAGAAACTGAACATTGAAATTTAAATTTTATTTTAGTACGCTTAAATTAATCAGTTATTTTTTTTTCTCTGGCTCTTCTCTCATTGCGTCTCACACACACAGGGAATGAGAGATATTTAACAGCAATAATTCCCAAACTTCACCTTTTTTTTCTTGTACTTCTCTGGCTCTTCTCTCAATGCGTCACACACACATCAGAGGGAGTGATAAGCGATACTTAACAATAATGTGATTCCCGTGGGCTAATAGATAAGATGTCTGACTTCGGATCAGAAGGTTGCAGGTTCGATTCCTGTCGCGGGCGTTTCATTGTAGAACTTTTTTTTTCTATTTTCACAGGAAATTAAAATTATTTTTCAAGCACAGAGGAAGTGCGTTACGGAAGTGCGTTAGACACAGACAGATGTGGAAAACTATATGAGAGATTCTCCTGGTTTTTAATTTAAAAATAAATTTCCCAACAACTTCGTTGGAAAACTCATAGAATTAAATTACAAAATTATTATTACGAAGTAATTAATATTAAATTACATATAAAAATCCTAATAGGTCATATTTACAGGAATAATGTAAAAACACTTTGTGATGTTATTTTTACTTTTTTTTTTAAAGGTATTGTTTACTAATTTTTAATGGAATTAAAAAAATTTTTATTTCAAAAGTAAATCTGATGTTTCATTGATAAATCGTTTCCCCTTTTTTATTACATCGACAGAAAAAACAAGGCCAAACAGCTCTGAAAATACTGTTATAGAGACACACACACAAAGGGTTGTCAGCTTTTTTTTCATGTCAGACATGAGATGTTTCATGTTTATTATTTGACATCAATATTTTAGCTTACTCTCCTATAAAACATCATCAAATAAATCTGTCCGTGTGTGTGGGCGCGCTTAGTTTTTTTCCCCCCCCTGCTCCCTGAACCGCTTGAAAGTTTTCATGTATTTTTTTAAGAAAAAAAAAATTGTTGTTGACATCAATAACATCAAAAAACATTGGATGTCACAGCTATTGAATATTTAGCATTCACTTCTAAAGCCATGAATCGCTAACATACGCAAATACTATCGTAATCGTCCCATACTATGTATTCATTGGTATGTTCGAAACGAACACAAAAATGGCCGCTTACATGTTGCAGATTGTACTAGCGTCGTCCACACCGGTTCTTCGGCGTTTAACCCGAAAACTGCGAAGCGTTGAGTAAACGATGTCAAAGCGCTGACCTGGTAGCATAGACTTCTTTCGCCGAAAGCAATTCGATCAGGAAAAAGGTTACTCGGAGCTGATCCAGTCTCTTGATGTCATCTGCTACGGTTCTTCGCATTCTATAATCTTGGCATAGAGTCTGGACTAAACTATTGTTGAAACCTCATATTCTGCAATATGGGTCGGGAATTCTGATTCGTTGAATTGGACACAGCAATCATAAGCCATAGTTCTCTTGACTTATTCAACCGAACCACCGCCATTACGCTTCTCGCCACTCAGCTAACCAATCGCCATCTTTTTTTATCACCCGTTCCCAAACCAAAACAATGAGCACGCTAACCACTCGCAAAACAATCACAGATACGTAATTGTTAAACACAAGATCTAAGCATTAAAATGCAGCGTGACTGACAACAATACAATATGCTACTTGTAATTATAAAGCAAATATCAATAATCTACGAAGGTAAACATATTCTGAATAATAAATACAAATCTTAGAATATTCCTATCAAGTGAAATACATAACATTTAAAAATAAGAATTGCAAAAATAATTTGGTTTAATTTTTACCAAAATCATCTTGAGAAACTAATTAGATACGATCATTTCTATATCAGTTGTATTATTATTATTTATTTATTTTGTTTTCTCTGTTTGGGTCTTTTTAGACAAATTCGCACTAGATGGTGACAAAAATGTGTAGTTGCTGTTCAGCGAAGGGAGATTTGCTAAAATAATAATAATAATATTAATAATAAATACCGAGTTTTTTTCGTTTACATTACTTTTACGATTTTAAGAAAAAGAAAAAAGGAAATTCAAAATGAATGTAGGTTCCATTTTTTTCTCGAGATTTTTGTTAAAATGAAAACGAATTAAATAGTAAATATATATTATTTCTTAATATTGTAGATTGTTCTTTTGTTTTTGTGTAGCGTCTGTTTGATTACTATATTTTATAATTACTATTACTTTTTGCTGTTTAATTGAAATGCAGGGAAAAAATCTGCCGAAGTTTTTGAGCGACTTTTGTGAGTGGATTTGCTTCATATCGTTTATTTCCTTTTGTAAAAGCGCTATTTAAAAATGTAGTTACTAAATTCGTCACAAGGGGATGAAGTTGGAGGATACAGGATATGTCAACACAAAGATAAAATGCTACCTTACGTCGGGTTTTTAGGTAAAAACTTGTATTAATTTTATTATATCTGCATTTGAATATTTTTCTTCCTTAACGTAATTTTAAATTAAAAATCAATTACCAGAATTAATTCTTTATAAAGCAATTAGGACGAAAAGCAAAACTAGGCTTAGGTTGTGCATAAAGTCTGCTATATTTTTTAAATATTTTGAAAGAAAACTTTAGAAATATAAAATTAATACTAAAAATATAATTGGAATAACTTTACTAAAAAAGGATCGGTAGATATTTCTCTGTGCTAATCCCGATATCGAAAGCCGCAGCCTAAAAAGCAATTTGAAACACTGAACTTTGACAGTTTATTAAATGCCGATTTGTATTTTTAATGATGTAATTTAAGGATGCTGAAGGTAGTACTACCATAAATTACATCATCTACATGAACTTAAAATTTGAAACACTTATTAAATCTTCCGCTTCCGACCTTAAAAGATCAGTGTTTTAAAAATGTCTGGGTAAAGAAAATGGGAAAGACGAAATCTGATAAACTGTTTTCCTAAACTTATTAAAGAACCATATCTTTATCTTCATTATCATTTAAAATTCCAAACAAATACAAACTTCATCAACATGTCTTCAATATTTAATATAAAGACGAGTATAAGAAGTGTATTACTTTACCAATTGGTTTGAATATCCACAAACATGTAAAAGAAGCCTGTAAAGAAAACAGTATAAATTTAATTTATTATAAGGATAATGAATTATTCAAGAATACTAAGAAAAAAGATGAAAATTTTTTAAAAAACATGGGTGTAGTATACGCCTTGGTGTGTAGGGATTGTGGGGGTATTTACATAGGAAGTACAGGGAGGACTGTTAGGGAACGAGTGGATGAGCACGTCTGTGCCTACCGAAGCGGTACTAGGAAAATTTCAGATTGGGCGGATCATTGTCTGGATAATGATCACAATCCAGACCCTGTAGTTCATCTAATTTATTACGTCACAGATGAATATAAAAGATTCGCTTTGGAATCTTGTTTAATTAATTGTTGTATATGTTTAAATAAGAACAAATCACTTAGAGTTAATGAGGTATCTTTAAATATATTTAGAAAATCATTAATAAAAAACAAAAGATTAAAAAGAATTTTAAAGATTATTTAAAAAAAGTTCACATGTTTCTTCACAAATATTTATTTATATGTTGTACTTATTTTTAGTTATCAATTTTAAAATTAATTGTTTATTTGTTTTCAGTTGTTTATGATTATATTTGATTTCAATTGTTTAATTTACAATATAAGATCTCGCGTATGAGAGTTTGTTATAATTTGTAATGTTAGGAATGAGAAAAAGGATTTTTCTCTTTCCTTTTATGTTTCATATTTTGTATTTTTCGTTATTTAAGTTTTAAACATATGGATCTTGAGAAAGTCCTTGAAAAAATAGGACGAAATATTGAAGACATGTTGATGAAGTTTGTATTTGTTTGGAATTTTAAATGTTTTCCTAAACTGTTTTCCAAAGGGAGCTTATACGATGTCATGTCTGTTTGTTTATCTTCATTAATGAATCTAGACTCATCTAAAGACTCAAAGGCAGATCCATTGATTTTTGGTACATACATGCATCAGGTTTACAGGTAGGATCTATGATGCCCAGCAATCATGATCTCAAAAAGTGTCCCGCTTCAAGAGTTGAAACTTCACTAGCATCCTATCCTTACTGAATTGATTTTGGTAAAACTTAGACCCATAAATGAAAAGCTTAAGGCCGAAACCGTCAATGCACGATTCTCCTTACAGTAATTGTAGTAGTATAAATGAAGATCAATTTTCTAGATAAAGTTTTGTAGTACAGCACAACCTCGATGCATCGTTTTCGCGCTTACATTGGTCCTGGAACTCGTGAACGTTTTCAGGAAGTGTTGTTTTCCTGTATTTATCGTTTTTGTTTTCCATTCGCCTAAAATTCGATGCATCTATGTTTACTCGTAATTTTAGATTATCACGTTCTAGCAGATGTTTTTGGATCTTAACTTGTGGATATCAACTACAAATTACTCTATATTTACAAATGAACAGTGTGATATATTTTTTAATGAAAATATTCATTTATTAAATCACGATATTTCACGAACTTTAGAAATTTAATTGGCGGCCAATAACGTTTTCACAACCCCTGTCTTTTCTGAGGCAATTTTAGTGACGAATTGTCTCATAAATCTTCACTTATAATAAATATTTTCAGCGTGAAATGTGATCAACTAATTTCTTATCTTCTTTTAATTCTTAGGATACTTGAGAAATGGAAGAAACAGCTGGAATGTCGTCTCGTGTGGACGAAATGACGCCAGTCAGTGGTGCAACTCGTAGCAAGTCCTCCATCCGATTGCAGTTTTGTGTGCTGTGTTCAAGTGTGTTTCTAATCCACGTTGCATATTTTACTTTCTATTATATGCAATCATCGTTTCTGAGTGAGGGTTCACTTGGCAACATCGCTCTGGCTGTGGACTACGGCAGTCAAGTGCTTTTCTCCTTCTTCATCCCACCCCTTATTATTCGCAAAATTGGTTGTAAGTGGGCATTGACAGTATCTTTTGTTTGCATTGCGCTTTACTTCATAGCCAATTTCCACCCATCTTTTTATACGTTAATACCCTTGGCTGCAGTGATGGGAGTAGGCTTAGGTATCTTGTGGGCTTCCACGGGCACCTATGTCAGTACATTCGCGTACCAGTTTGCCGAGATAAGTGGGGAGGACCCGGAAAATGTGGTAGCCAGATTCTTCGGTTTTTTCTTCACTGCTCTGAAGACGGCAGCCATTGTAGCTGGTGGAATTGGCTACATGCTTCTTCCAGCTTCTGTAATTGATAAAGGTAATGGGACTGTGCCAGAATTCTGTGGTATTAATCATTGTAACGAACCAGTTGACCCTGATGGAAATCAGTACGATGAGCACGAGCGTACGCAGCTGAACATTATGATAGGTGTGTTTCTTGTTCTATCGTTTCTAGCCATTTTGAACGTTTCGCTTTCCCTTAAAAATACAGAACCAACGGACGACAATGTGTTTCGGCTTCTTTTTGCCGCTTGTCGTCTGCTGAAAAAGAAGAATCAGCTGCTGTTAGTAGTTGTTTGCGTCGGCCTTGGAGTCATCCAGTCGTTTACTGCTGCGGAATATAATAAGGTAACTATATCGCTGTTATAACCCTACATTGTATAGTTTATTTAGAATCTTAGCCTATAAGTTTAATAAGAAAAAAAAAGGTACAAAAACTCACACAAATTAAAGGTTCACTGAGCTATTTCTGGATATTTTGTACCGGGAACCCAAGACGGAGCGTTTCGAGATTCCTGTCTCTCCTCGGTTGGATTCGCCCAGTACTCAATAGCTCAGTGGAACCAAAAGAAACATATACAAAGTACAAATGAATAAAACAACGACCCCTTTAGTTAAAAAAGGTCAAAATATAAATAAAAAAAAAAAAGGGTAATTAATTAATCCCCGCTAGCTCAAAAGCTTAGCATGTAAGGGATTAATTGTAAAGAAAACATACACATAATACACAAGTTTAACGTGCGTAGAAGACAAAATATGTACCTAGAAGCCTATAAGTTTAGGCAATAATAATAATATTACTAAATATATAATGATGTTTTGCTTTTACAGTTTTAGCATCCAGGTAATATGTAGGGAACAAGTATTTTGTAATAATCTACATTGTTCACCTTCATGCAACTCAGTGTTAACATAAATTAATAATTTAATGAGATATAATTGAATACAACTATTAAAGTGTGTGCTTCTTGACTATTTTCTGAAGATCAAAAGAACTGTGTAACAATGGGATAAAAATGCACACAAATAACAATCATTGAGCTGCTTTTGGAATTTTCGATGCCAGAAATCCAAGACAGCCTGTTTCAGGTTTATTAACCTTCATCAGTTGAATTTAGCTAGGATCTGCAGCCCAGTGAGTTCAAAGGCAATAAGAACAAGATACAAGTTGACATAATAACGGCCATTCATATAAAAAAAAAAATTAAAAAATCCTATTCCTACTAATATATAAAAGTGAAAATCTATAATGTTTATTTGTCGTTCAATCACGCCTCATGGTGCAACAGATCAGAATGAAATTTTTCATGCAGGTAGTCTATGACACGGAGAAGGATATAGGCTACGTTTCATCCCGGTCCGTCAAGTAGTTCTCGTGGAATGAATGTAAAACGCGCCAAACCTGCCCAAAATGAAAAGCTTCCCAAAGCTATTGATAGATGGCGCAGTTTTAAATCTGCTTCGTTTAAGGACATCTGATAATCCTATTAGGCAATGTATACGGTGATAAATATACGATACTGATAATTAATATGTTGGATATTGTTTAAAATTTGAATTTTAATTTAGAATATAACATTAGTTTTTAATGATCACGTGAATTTTTACCAACTACGGAAGGTTTCAAGTGATAGGGGTGTGGAGAAGTCGTGTATTCTCCGATCTCGATATTAATTTGCTAAATAACTAAAGCTGTTTTTTTTTTTTTTTTTACGTTACATATGTAAGACTTCCGGTAGCTGGCTAGTTAATAATAAAAAAATGGAATTGGTTAATCCCCGCTAGTCAACTGCTAGCTTATGAAGGATTTAACTATAAATAAGACATATACGTATTATTACAAATATTATACTTCTATCTTGTTCTTATTTTCTTTAGAGCTCATTGAGATAACTAGGTTAACTCCAACTGATGAAGGTTAACAAACCGGAAACAGGCTGCCATAGATTCCTCGTATAAAAAATAAAAAAAAACAGCTCAACCATTGTTATTTGTGTGCGTTTTTATCCCATTGTTAATCCTTATCACGCACGTTGAACTTTCATTATTAACTGGGTTTTTTTTTTTTTTTCATCTTTACGGAGTGAAAGAAAAATCTAAAACGAATGCTTATTTAGGTTAGATATTGTTTTTAAAGTTATTTTGAAATAAAATTCTCTACAAAATTACTTATCAAATAAATTTTTATATATGGCTTGGCTGAAAAGTTGAGTATATAAATTCCTATATTTATGGTAATAAATTTATAAGAATATCAACTTCTAATGTGAGCTTGATTTAACTACATAGATGAAATCTTTATTATGTATTTATTTCATTATTTTAAGAATTATAAGAAAAATAATATACTGTAAAACAAGTGAAATTTTGCTGAACAGTTGTTTAAAAAGTCATTTACTTCTCAGATCATTCTCTTATTTTTTATTAATAGTGTAATTTTTATTTATTTGATTCAGTTCGTTTGGCTTTATTTTAATGTTAAGTTCCAATGTATGTATATATCTGGTTCCCAAGAAAAACTTTACTTAATATTCAAGGGTTAATAACTTCAGCAATTGAGATTTAGCACACATTAACAGAAGGATATAATGTACATTTGCCGAAAGTTTCAAATACATAGATTCTATAGTTTTGTTACAACTAAACTATTAAAAGCATATATAATTCTTTAACGTGTGTTTTTTTTTTTTTTATATTACATTGGTTCTTCAAAGCCAACGCACATATAAAATGTTAAAAATAAAATTATTTACAATAAAAAACCACTACCAGTTTCTCGAGCTCATAAATTTGCCCGCATCATCAGACGATCCAATAAAATATGCAATATAAAATGTTAAAAATAGCGTTGGCTTTGAAGAACCAATGTAATATTAAAAGCACATGCCTAAAATTAGTCTGGGTGTTATCTCGGAGATTACGGTCTGGGTCACTTGACTTATATTGGAGGGTTCTCCGTCTTGCCGGGAGGGTGCAATTGACGACAGTCGGTGGGTTGATGTTGCAGTTACAAGTTAGAGTGAACTTTAAAAAAAAAATACATGTTTGTTTTTAAGATTGACTTTGTGTCGTAAATGTATAAAAACATTTTTACATTATATTTCATGCAATCAGAATGTTCAGGTACTTCAACATATTCCCTGGGATGCTATTTTTATACACATTTACACGAGCTGTGCCCCGCGGTTTCACCCGCGTTAAATTCGGCCCTTCTCGGTAATGTTCGGTTCTCGTCGTGCGGCCAAGCCACCCCGTCGCCGGCGCCTCACCCGTTGGTTGACGTTTATGTTTGCTTCTCCGCTCCTATTGGTCTTAGCGTGATGTTATATAGCCTATAATCTTCCTCAATAAACGGGCTATCTAACGCAAAAAGAATTTTTCAAATCGGACTGGTAGTTCCTGAGATTAGCGCATACAAACTCTTCAGCTTTATATATTAGTATATAAGATATAAGATGTAACGAAACTACAGAACCTACGTATTTTATCCTTGTAGCAGGTGTAGATTACATCCATCTGTGTGCCAAATTTCAAACATATACGATTTGAATTATTGAAGTAAATAAACTTTAATTATTTGTTTTTGTTTTTTATTATAATAAGATAGAAAGTTAGCTTAATATTTATTACGGAAGTGACGTAAGGAGTTCATATACCAGCTTAGCACTTTAAATTAATTTGCTAGATCTCTTATTAGTGCAAAAATTTCAAAAAAAATTTTGTGGGAAAGTTACAAGATTTCAGTTATTCAACAATAATGTATTATTAATATTTTACTTTAGATACCTTCTTTTTTAAAAACAGTGTTTTCTAATATCACTTTAAACCTTTGTAATAACCTTTTTCATGTTCAAATTCGTAATGTCGCCTGAAGAAGCAGAGGAAACCATCTCTGTGAAATATTGCGTAATGTAGTTGTTATGATCATTAGTTTGATTACAATAGATCTCTTTCTATTATAGAAGAGAAGTGCGCACTTATACATACATATATACACTATCCTACAGTAATGGACCGGACACCTGAATATTTACATAAAATCAGACGAGATCGTCAAAGTGCATGTGCGCACGTGATCAGTGAGTTTCAACAGGCATCAGGGGTTATATTGCGGAATACATCACAATCACAATACATTGCGGAAGGAATTGAACGCCCTTAAAATCCACAAACCACACATCTCACCATTCAACAGAACCGCCAGACTCAAGTGGTATTTGCAAATTGAACTGTAGAGCAGTGGAAAACAATTTTATGGAGTCTAACGTGCCTCATCATCACCTTACACTCTCTTCCAGTCGGATGGACTTGTTTGAGTGTGGCGAATGCCAGGCGAACGTCTTTTACCAGAGTTCATCGTTCCAACTGTTAAGTTCGGCGGTGGGGGAATCATGCTATGGGGGTGATTCTCATAGTCCCAGTATGGTCTGGGACCATTGCATGGTCCTGGGACCATTGCATGTTGTTGCGGGAATCTTGAACTCCGAAGGCTACAAAGACATTTTGGATAATCGGGTTATTCCTACTCTCTGGCAAATGCTTGGAAATGACGATAGTTACTTTCAGGATGACAATGCTCCATGCCACGTTTCAGCCTCTGTCCAGCAGTGGTATACAGAGATGGCTGTAAAGCGGCTTCCATGACCTGCTCAGAGTCCCGACCTAAACCCTATCGAACATTTATGGGACGAGTTAGAGCATCGATTGAGACCCAGGGGACCTTGTCCGACATCTATAGCTGCACTGGCCTTGTTATTGAAGCAGGAATGGACATACAAACCTTTAGCTCTGTATCAAAACTTTGTGGAAAGCATGCCCCACAGGGTGGCTAATGTAATTTCAGCACGTGGGTGCCCACCCCACTCTTAAATCAGTTACACTTTCACATGTTTCCAATAAAACGCACTGTCCGGTCCATTAGTGTAGGGTAGTGTACATACTCCTCACTTTACGACAGAGTTCCGTTCCAACAACTACGTCGATAAGCGAATTGGTCGATAAGCGAGGAGCTTGCGCCGGGAATATAGGATCATCGTAAAATTATAAAAATTATGAAACAAACTTCAAATTTATTCATAAAAGACATGCATATGTACATGGACTCATACATCTACATATTATCATTTACATATTATCATTTGTTTATTTGGTTATCTCGAGCTGTAGAGGGTCCAGGTAAGGGAGATGACGCCGCGCGGTTGGCGTTGTTGCTAAGACATCGGCCTCTCACCTCCGAGTCCCGAGTTCGGTTCTCGTGTGGGTTTCGTGATGGTGGACGATCCGCGCTGGGCAGGTTTTCTCTGGGTTCTCCCATTTCCCCTGCACTTCTCCCACCATACTTTCTCAGTCTTTCTCTCCATCTGTCCATATTTCCGTGGGATAGTACAATAGACCTCTGGTCGCAGTGCTTGGCTTCTGCCACCCACCTTCACTACATACATACATACATACATACATACATACATACATACAAGGGAGATGACGACGATGAAATAGAAGTTGTACCTTCAAGGGCGGAGGTCGTAAGTGCGAGTGGTCATTAAGCAGATAGGTCGTAAAGTGAGGAGTACCTGAACCTGAGTTCTCTGTCTGTCTTCAATTATCAGGTTTCCTATAATGCATCGCTGATAACTTTGAATTCTTCTTTAAAATGGGAAGACATGTAATTCTGGAGCTACAGTATCTGCAACACACTCACTTCATATTTTTTAAGGAAGTTAGAGGGCGCTGCTAATTATATTGTTACGAATTACAATTTACAGATGTATCGGTGCGAATGTTCATCTTATAAACATTATTCAACTGAGATAACGTTGCGTCAGATCTGAATTGTTTTTGTGAGGGTGAGTCTTTAGAGAAAACAGCCTGAACTAATCCAATATCTATAGAGTTGATTTGCTATCTTATCATGTATTAGATAGTTATACTATTACAAAAATAGATACTAGGAAGTTATTACAGCCTCTACTCTTCTTTTATATCAGATAGTTATTAAATTTATCTTCTTATTTATTTATTTAATTAAATAGTGTTTGATTTAAATAGTATTTTACCTATCGTATTATCGTACAATAGTTTTATCTTGAAGTACACAGAATTTATAGTAAATATACAGATCTGCTGGACTTCGCTGGGTTTTTTTTTTACCTTTTTACTTCGAATAAAATACCTACGAATTTTAACGTATTACAACATCATCATGAGATCTGTGTCCCATTTATGAATCTATATATATTTTTTAATAGTAGCTGATCGTTTTCAAAAGCATATTTATAAATCTTCTGTTATATTAAGTAGAATCCATTGTATTTTGAAATACCTTCTTTCTTTTCTCACGCGATGTCGATTTTTTTCTTTCTTTGAAATAAATAAATAAAAGCTTTGATAATCTCCATGTTTAAAAAGAAAAGTCCTGACTCACTCACTCATTGATTCATCAACGCCCAGCCCAAACCCTTGGACCTGAAATTTTGCACAGAAATTCCCTTTATCATGTAGACAAGGAATAAGGCCGGAGTTTTCGAAATTCCCACTGGATAGGGAATAAAGAGGATTTATATTTTCGCTTTAAAATGACCATAAAGTGTGTGGCGGCCAACCCGCAATACATCTGAGTTATCCGGACAAGGCCACATCGGGCTGCGAACTCTATATTTTCCGATCTCGATATTAATTTGCTAAATAAATAAAGTTGTTGTTTTTTTTTATGCTATGTATGCAATGGTTCTTGAGCGAAGCGACGATACCCGGCTAGTATGTTATAAATCGAAACAAATGTACAATTGTTTAATTCTATAATTTGAAGTGATTCGTATTAAGAAAAACATTAACAGCATGATTGCAGTAAAAGAGTTAGATCAACTGAAATTCTCGAACTTTCCGCAGAACAGCATGGATAAGAGTGTACAATATTACAACTTCACTCATTGTTCTTACTGTGGGTTGGCCAAAAAGTTCGTTCGGTTTTTAAGTAAAAATAAGACAGATTTTTCGTTGTCATCAAAAGTTTTATTGAACAACATCTTCAACGGTTTGTTCCACTAACTTCTGCCATTTTTCAGGCAACTTCATAATTCCATCTTCCCAAACTGTTTATCTTTTTGAGCAAAAAAATGTTCCAGGTGACTTTGGTGTCTTTCAGGGATTTGATTTTTTTTTTTTTTTCCATTAAGAGAATTCCGTAAGATCGAAATCAATGGAAATCCGATGGTGCAATGTCTGGTGAATAAGGCAGATGCTTTCCAGCCAAGCTGTAACAGTTTGTATCTGGTCATCAAACGTGCAGTCTTGCGTGCTTATTGTCTTCCATCTTCAATATTAAATTGGTGACAAAAAATTCACCAATTTTGATCAGTTTTTGTTTAAAATGCACGCTGATATGACAGCTGTCACAATAGAATCTAACAAAATGGTGTTGAATGACGTTAAAGACACCTAAGTACTACTAAAGCCAATGTACGTAAAACAACCGAACGAACTTTTTGGCCAACCCAATATCTTAATCCTGGTTCATTGAATTGAATGAAACAGATTTAAAAATAGATTAAAAGAGCGCTTGTACCCTAATTTTAAATATAAACCTTTTATAACAAGTTAATTTCAACTGTACTGGAATTGTCTATTAGAAATAGTTAAATATTTATTTTCTTTATTGATGAAATAACTTTTAAATCAATCAATCGTGGTTTTATAATAAATAAGCATTGAAGGTTCTTTTTTATTATTATTATGAATTTGTAATCTTGTAAATTTTAAAAGATTTTTTTTTTTTTTAGTTTTCTAAAATCTAAAATTTTAAAGTTTTAGTTGATTGAAAGTTGGCTTTTAAATGAGCAAATCGAAATGCATGTGTTTTATTTAAAAAAAAAAAGAAAAGTTAACTCGACTGCTGTTATAACGTCAGCAATTGTGTTATAACGTCAACAGTTGAACAGTGATAACAGCACACCAATAATAATCAAGGAGTAAGGAATAAGGGAGATGCCATATTAAAGCTGACAGCGATTGAACATGAAGCATCTGCTATTACGGAGACCAGAAAGTATTATTGGACTCCATAGTTTAAATATTGGCAAGAAAATAGTTTTTACAATTAGCCAAATTTAAAAAGACCAAAATAAGTCCAGGAAATCGATTTTAAACATGATTCGTGAGTAGAAATTACAAAGAATTAAGAAATAAAAGAAATACATTCAGTTTTCCTAAATTAAGTAAAATAAAATACCTGTACATGTAAATATCTTAAACCTATTTTTTTTTTTGTTATTCAACGCATTATTTATAGACGAAATAATTCATAATTTTTGGCATTCTGAGTGAGCCATATACGACGAATCGATTCCGAATTTTTATTATAATTGTTTTATTTCTATTTTGTACTTTAAATCTGCTTGAAATTAGTATAACTTTATTTAGATACTAGCCGGTTACCGTCGCTTCGCTCCGGAACCCTTGCATATATATCATTTAAAAAAAAAACAAAAAAAAAAACACCTTTATTTAGCAAATTAATATGGAGATCAGATAATATACGACATCCCAGCCGGTTGTGGCCTTCTCCTCTTAACTCAGGTGTATTGCGGGTTGGCGCCACACACCTGGGGTTCGCCACACACATTTTTGCATGTATCTTGCAAACGCAGAAACGTTTGTGACTGACTGATATATCGTTCGATAGAACTTTCAAATACCAACATTTTCTCAATATAATGTTCTCTTCCAAATTTTATCCTTCTCGTTTAAATTGGTCCTTTAAAAGGAGACATCTTGGAAATCAAACAATTTTTTCGAAAGATTTTGTAGCATTTTGTTTGTCTTAAAAAGATCTATATTTTATCCATTTGCATGACCTATCTATCTATCATAGTTTGGTCACAAAATTGGAAAAACTTAGTCTTATGACCGAATAAAAGACAGAATAACTTTTTATAATATATAATAATAATAATTAAAATAATTATTACGATCTAGTTTCACGATAATTTAAATAAGAATAATTCTGGTATTATTGTGATTTTTTTTCCATGAAGAGCCATATTATTTGCAATTCTTTTTTTAATTTTTTTAAGGATGGTAATTTTTTTCCTTCATAATATTATGGTTTGTTCTTTTTCTCTCTCATCTATAAAATGAGAAATATTTGGGGGATGCTTATTGAGAAATGTCAAACACAAGAGTTTGTTTTAATGTAAACATTAAAAGTTATTAGAGCTAATAACGGATGCGAAATTTATATTAAAAGAAAAGTTGGTTTTTTTTTCTGACTCTATCTCCTCCGAAACCATAAGACACAGAAATACAAATAAGGTGGCAAATGTTAGATATAGTATTGAGGATGCTCACGTTTTCAATTTTTATCTATGTGGATCAACCGGAAGTCACGTGACTTACGATTAAACATGAGGTCCTCGAGACGCGCTCGCGGGCTGTCAGAAAATTATCTCAGCTAGTATTAAACAAAACACTTATAAATTATTTAAAATATTACTAAAAGCCAATATTTAATGCTGATATGGAAAAAAAAAGCTTATCCACTGATGTAATAAATCTTAAAAGTTAATTTTTAGTTTAATTAGTAAACAATGAATTTTACTAGGAGTATGGCAAGCTAAGTTAAGAACTCGTCTTCACAAAAGAAAGAAAAATGCGAAGAAAGCTAAAAAGAAGGAAAATAAAAGACCTTATTTATACTAATACAAATACACCAATTTTTAGTTGAGCTAATCAAGAAAAAGAACATTAAATTAAATAATAAATTGCCGTTCCAGCATGGCCGAGCGGTCTAGACGGCGGTCTGCCGTATGCCATTGTGTCGGAATATGGGTTCGAATCTCGGTGTTGGCATGGCTGTTTGTTTCTTCTTCTGTGTTTCGTCCGTTTCTCCCTGGGACTTACTATCTCAGGGTTATCCTGGACGATGTGAATCTCGTCCCCCCTTCTTGACTTTCACTAGCTTCGCCCTGACGTTGTCAGGTTGAGCTAGTTCCGTGGTCCCTAATTGGCCAAATTCGCAAAGGAAGGAAATGACACATTAATTATTTTAAATAATTTAAAAGTGTATTAAATCTGAAAAGTTTATCTGGAGTTAATATTCTTGTTAATGTTTAAACTTAGTTAATATTACCAAGAACTATAATAATATAAAATAATTTCACAAAATTTTATGATTAATTTTGTTTTTTCTAATTTATTTCAACTTTACCCTTTTACATTTATTCAAAATGTGTTCTTTATCTGCAGTATTCTATAATTACAAGTTTACAAACGTCGTTATAACATTAAATAAAAATAGTAATTCAATGTTTTGGTATTCACTTCTGCACCGATAGGGCGTCTCTTTATTACTCCTTGCCATTAATAGTAAGTTAGCGCCATCTGTCGATTGATGAAACAACCATAACTAATGACGCTCAATGCATCAATGAACAGACGACAGAAGCCGACGTTCCAATTCGCATGACGTCCAAAAAAGCTTAGAATAAATCGAATTGTATACAATTTTGAGAACAGATGGTGTTGCAGCTTTAGTGAACTTGTTTCCACTTTGTTTTTATTTATTTATTTTTTTTTATAATAGATCGACCTTGAACTGGATGCAGTTTTCCTTTAGTATACAGGAACTAGGACAGAAGTCTATTTTCGTCCTATGATATGTAATAATAAGTTATAGGTCAATAAATAAAAGCTCGAATAATATTTCGGCTTTCCCTCAGCCAGTGAAATTAAGATAAACATTTATTATTTTACACGAAACGATTGGAGAGTGCTTAGTTAATATCACATTCATGGGAAAAAAACCTGCTTTTTTTATGATTTTTTTTTAAGAAATTTGATGGAACTCTTTTGCAGGATAGTGGATGAACATGGCGGACACCTATGCGTCATTTTAAAACATGGCGGAGAACAAATTAACAGTCTATCGTAAATCAGCCTTTAATGTTGCGTACAACCGATACAGTATATGTTCGTTGGGGGGGGGGGGGTTAAAAAAATAAACCAACCACAATTTTTAAATTTCGGAATGACCCTTACTTGAAAGAAAGTTTTCAATGACCCTCAATTTTAGCAGACGTTTTCCGCCATCTTGTATTCAAACACAGCCAGCGAAATTCCTGCAATGTAGTCTCACCTAAGTTTGTGAATTTCTTAAAAGAACACAGTGAATATAATTTAACTAACTGCTTCCGAATCGTGGTGTTTCAAAATAACGAAAGTTCGTCTTCCTTTCAGTGGTTCGATGTCCTGCTTAACGACCAATACTTTATATAATTTTTAAATTGTTGTTTTGTATTGTTGTAACATAAATTGTGATTTGGGAATGACGTGTGTCCATTTTTCTTTTTCTCTTTTAGGCCTATGTCACGTGCATTTTGGGACTGCGTTATTCTGGTTTATCGACACTGATGTTCGGTGTTGGTATCACAGGAGGGTCTATATTGAGTGGTCTATTGTCTCAGCTCATTAACAGGTGTTTTGTATTTTGTTGTGGATTCTCTCTGTACTTTTCGTATCTTTCGATTCTCTTCTTGTGGACGCCGGATCCTGAGGAGAAGTGGATTTTTCTTTGGTTGGCTTGTCAATGTGGCATCGCAGAAGCAACCTACCTTACGCAGATATCAGGTAAAACTAAAAGAAAAAAAAAAGCAATCATTGCAAGACTTTCTTAAACTTTTCTACTTCTCATTACAAAATTTTAATTCATCCGAAAAACGAGAATTTTTGCCAACAGAGCAACTCTTAAACGTGAACATCGTTCTTAGATGAAATTTTTAGTGAGTTTAGGGACGACATAACACTGAAATACTAACAGTGTAGATCAGTGGTGCCCAACCTTTTGTAATCTGGGGGCCAAAATTGACTTTGCTGTGTATCTCGCGGGCCACAACCAAAAAAAAAAGGAATCTCCAGGTTCTTCGACCAAAAAAAAAATGTTCAACAACCAAAAAAAAAAAGGAATCTTTAGGTTCTTCGACTAAAAAAAAAATGTTCAACAACCAAAAAAAAAGAAAAATGAATAGAACAGCGGGCCACATGTAACACCTTCGCGGGCCGTAGGTTGGGCACCACTGGTGTAGATAATGTGATTAAATCAGCATAATTCGTCTAATTTTTCAAGTGCAGTAGAAACAGGATGAGCGCAAACATAAATCAGTGCGACTAAATGTTTACTGCGTCACAGCTCCCTGAACAGCTGCTTTCACGCTTTTTTTCAAATCATCAGCTAGTGGTAGTCGCCAATAAACAGAAGGTCCCATGAATGAGACTAACAATGCTAATGATGAGAATAAATGGGGTGATTCCGTTCTACGATCTCGCTTTACATTATATTTTTTTTAACACTGATTTCCAAACAGTTCGATCAGAATCAAATCATCCAACCAAAAACAAAAAAACAGTGGCTTGTTTGAAGCAAACTAACCCCAGATCGAAGCCCTGTATTTAAAACCCACTTGTTAATACGCCTTTTAATTTGATGATATATATAGTAATTGCTATGGAAGGGCTCTTATTTTTTTCCAAGCCAGAACAGGATGACTGATTTTTTTTTTTTTTTTTTTTTTTTTTAAGGAACTGGTTTTTAAATGGGAAAAAATTGCTTAGATTGCATTAAAATAAAAAAGAAATATTAAATAATTTTATCCTAAAATGTCCTAGTTTTGAAAAAATAAGATCAGATCTTTTAAACTTTAATGATACTAATTAGGAAGAGGATGAATTGTTAAACCGGGAATTTTTTTAAAAATTAAAAGCTTCTTCAACTGTTTTTTGATTAAGAGGACAAATCTACGAGGGTCGGTCAATAAGTAATGCAAAGCATTTTTTTTTCTCGGCTAGTATTTGATGAAAAAATGTGAAGTTTCCTGTACAGTATCTTCAAACATTCCCGCACTTTCTCAAATTGTTTCATCATTCTCCGCTTTGCGGCAGCAGGTTGTTTGTAGCGTTCAAGATGGCGTCTGTGATTGAGATGCGTTCCAAACAAAGTAGTTATTCAATTTCTTTTGGCGGAACAAGACACCGTGACGAATATTCACAAGTGCTTACAGAATGTCAACGGAGATCAGGCAGTTGATAAAAACACTGAGTTGTTGGGCGAATCGTCATCATCGTCGGAAGAAGGAAAAGGGAAGCTGTCTGATCTCCTGCGCTCTGGCCGGCCACACACAGCTCTGACTCCTGCAATGTTGCAACGTGCAACTCAAAAGCCTGTATGAAGACTCTTAAGAAACTGAGGAAACGATTCCAGTGTGTTCATGGTCACAAATACGTGAACAAATTTCTCCTTCTCCACGACAACGCCAGACCACACACCAGTCTATACCCCCGTGAGTAGATCACAAAACTTCACTGGACTGTTCTCCCTCTTGATGTCGCACCTTCGGACTTCTACCTATTCGGACCTCTAAAGGATGCAATCCGCGGGAAGCGATATGGCAACGATCAGGACGTTCTTGACGCAGTAAGAAGTTGGCTGAGGCACAGACCAGTAGACTGGTACCGTCAAGGCATACAAGCTCTGACATCTCGGTGGCGTAAAGCCATAGACTTGAACGGAGATTATGTTGGAAAACAATTTTTTGTAGCTAAAGAATTGAGGAACAAGGTGTTGTATTTAAAACTGTAATAACAAATCTACTTTGAAAAAAAAAATGTGTTGCATTACTTACTGAACGACCCTCGCATTTAATCCTTAAGAGATTCTGTCTTGTTTCAGCAATGCTTTAAAAAAAATATCTTACCATACATTCAAATTACAGAAGCATGGATGTAGTAAAATTATTTAGAAGATATTGCATCATTTAGATCTGTTATTTAATTAGAATTAATTAAAACTTTTAATAATGATTTCTCTATTATTATTTTTTTAATCTAGCTGTATTTGGAGTGATATTCCCGGAAGATAAAGAAGCCGCCTACACCAATTTCCGGCTGTGGGAGTGTGTTGGTCTTCTGATCGGTTTCGGCTGGTCGCCGTTCATGTGTATCTCCATTAAAATCGATCTAATGTTCGGATTCCTTATGTTCACAATTATTGCTTATTTGGTGCTAGAGTACAGAGTTTGCCGTGGCTATAAGGACGACTAAAAAAACAGCTGAATAGTGATGTTGTAACACACCTTGTTGAGACACTCCCATCAAAGTCAGGGTCTTCCTGCTACTTCCGATAGTCCCACAACCAGAATCTTACTTGTGGGGGAAAAAGAAACGATTTTCAGTCAAGGTTCTGGTGGTTGCATAACAACTAATGAAAACAATTACGTCTCGTTAATGTCTTATTTATTAAAAAACTTTTTAAAGAAAAATAATTACTGCATACTAGAACACTTAAACAACGCTTCAACGGTCGTTATTAACGAGTTATCGTATTTTTCGTAAAATAACAAAGATGACAATTTAAATTAATTATTTTTTTCTACAACGCAATCGAAAACAAAATATTTTAATGAATTCTTCGTGACTGTTATTAATTAACTATAGATATTATTTATATATTTGTAATGTCATGTACAGTAAAATACAGTTTTGGGAAAAAAGCATATTTTTTGTGTTATATTCTAGAAAACAACAAAATCTATTACATGACTGCTTAAACAACTTTAAAATAATTTTAGTAAAAAACTTAAAAAAAATATTTATTTTAAAAATATGAAAAGATATGTTTTATATGTAAATAATTCTGTAAATAATTATAAGTATTTC
Organism: Thereuonema tuberculata; assembly: GCA_023159025.1. NCBI lineage: Eukaryota > Metazoa > Arthropoda > Chilopoda > Scutigeromorpha > Scutigeridae > Thereuonema > Thereuonema tuberculata. Next base: position 22,493,201 of record JAFIDM010000007.1, on the reverse strand, counting down.
TGTTAACTAAGTGTAATCAAATCATACTGTTCTAATCAACGAATTTACAATTTTTCCCGCGAAGAGATTCGATGATTTTGATTAATCGTCGAACTCTGAATCCGAATTTGAAATCCAAATCTGCTTCATCAGATCAAATCAGGTCTGCTTAGAGAAATCGTATTTATTTTTTCCACCATCAAAAAAAAAATCACAAAATAGTTTTAACAAAATGTCATCGTACCAATGGTTTTAAGTCATTTTAACTGAATTTGCAGAATCCCAAAATGCAGCAGAATAAATCTTATCAATAAAAAGATTAGCTGTTTTTATCCAGAAAAGAAAGAAAAATGAATTACAAATGAAATATTTTTTTTGTTTCTAACTGTGGTCGGAGACTTCTTTAAGACATTAACAAGCTTGTGGTTTTGTATATTGTCTCTATTTCGAAGATGTCTTGACGAAATTTTTCTCTGCTTATATTGAATTTTGAGAGATATCTTACCATCCTTATTGTACATATGTCGTTAGCATAATCGTTGTTTTGTAGTTTTCCGTTGTAGACTCACAAATAAAACACCAGATGAAGTGTCCTACTCTATTCAAATCATCATTTTTGTACAAATGTTTGTAAACTATTATTTAAAAGAAGGTATTTTTTTTCCCTCACATTAAATCTTAATATATAAAAATGAATGTTTCTTTGTTTGTTTGTATGTATGTGTTCCTATACCATTCATCAGATTGCGATGAAACTTTGGTAAGTTGTTGTGCGCACGCCTATGTTGTGCGCATGTGAGACATTAAAAAATTAAAACATTTTCATACTTTATTCATGATTTCTTTTTTTACAATAAAAGCATCTACATATTTTACTCAGGATTTTTACTAGAAGGAGAGTAATTTTCAAGTGCAAAAATCCTGAAACTTTAACATGACTTGAATTCGGTCAGAGCGGCATTCTTGTCTAGTTCGAGCCTTTTGGGACCATATGTCTGAATAATTAATCCATATCAAACTGAAGTATAAAAACAATATAATACGTAATATATTAATTTATAAGTTACATAAAATTTTAATAAATTACTCGGAGTCTTTTTTTTCGATAAGACGTAAACATATTCTTTTTATCTGTTAAAAAGCAATGATTTTTATAATTAATAAATAGGATATTTCAATATGTATTTTATTATTCTATGGTTAAGGTGCGCGGATGGCTTTGTCTCTTTAAGATACTGGCCTCTCACCTCTTGAGTACCGGGGGTTCGGTTCTCATGTGGGCTTCGTGATGGTGGACGATCCGCGCTGATCAGGTTTTCTCGAGGTTCTCCAGTTACCCTGCACTTCTCCCACGATACTTTCTCAGTCTTTCTCTGTCTGTCCTCATTTCTGTGGGATGGCAGAATAGACCGATAGGTCGCGGTGCTTGGCTTCCCTGCCACCCACAATCAATCAATCAAATTCTATGGATATATTCTGCAAGTAATCTATATTGACAATTTCAGTATAATAGTTTTCATAGAAAGATTTTGTTCCAACCTGAAATCTACTTTGATATTTTTTATCAGTGATCTTAAAATATTTCTATTATCAAGATATACCAAAAGCTCAAATTATTATTAATAATTATGAAAAGTCAAAGTTGGAAAGAAACAAACAGATACTAAAATTTGTGGCAAAGGAGAATGGGCACAAATGTATGGGAAGTTGCCCCACCCCTGTATAGTGATAAGACAGAAAGATCTCCTTACATAGAACATATTTTATTATTACGACTCGTCTCAATTATTAGTCCGTTCGGAGTTATATAATTTTAGATGTGACTATCTAGTTGATATCTTAATTCCCGGATTTATTATTTAATTAACTTTTAATAATTATTATAAGTTATTAACAATTAATATTTTCATTATTTCAAGTAAATAATAATTATTAAGTACTTGTTATTTTTTATTTTGTTTTCTCACACACACAAAAGCGGGTGAGTTGTTCATAGGCGATAGCTTTTCACCAATCAAGTCAAGAGAAGCTATCAGAAACTGCCCTCTGACCGTCATATGTAAAACGTCAAAATAAACAAAAATATAAATTAAATTTTTTTTTTTAAAAAAATCAATGAATTATTTACTAATTTCTCTTCTTTTTTTATTTATCTTATATCTAATTTTCTTTTTGTGTAATTCAGAGAATCTTTCAAAGTTACTGTTATTTACAGTCGTCGCTGTGAATGTTGAAACCGGAAACACATTATCATTGACTAATTTCTTCAGTATCAATGCCTTGAGCTCGCAGGAAATATCAATCTCAATTATGAAAAATAGGAAATATCAAAAATCTCACATACATCTTCTTGAAATCGACGAGCAACGTTAAGAATAATTTCCCTAGCTTGACTGTTGAGAACTTTTCCTCGTCGAAATGTTGAATTTGAAGCAGCGACCGCCGTTTTCTCTTCTATTTGAATGTGACTGACCGGCCAGGAAAGGAAAATCTACAATCTACGTTGCATTCTGGGAGTTTCAACTCTGGTCGCGAAGACTTTAAATAATGTTGAATATTATTATTCGGGATGAAGGAATTATAAGAACCAAATGTTTTAATAAATAAATATTCAATATCTTCCCGACCTTGCTTATTTTTCCATTCATCAATCACTATATACTCCTCAAACATTCCGATATCTCCCTTTTCATATATGTGATTAGCGATAAATGAGCCGTTGGATAAATTTATGCAACTACGGTGTTGGCTGAATCTTTTTTTTAAGGGCCAGCCCACTATTTCCAATATAACAGCAACTCTGTTGGTGGCAAGGAACCAAATAAATACAGCCTTTTTTATCAATTTCGTTTTTCTTTATATTATTACGAACAATAGAATATGAAAGTTTATTATCTAGAATATAACCTAAATTAATGTCTGTAACATAAAAAAATTTTTAAGTTGCTTATAAAATAAAGGGTGATATGGAAAAGCTGCCCAGATAAGACCATTTTTTTTTTTCTTTCTTAGGTTATAGATATTTTGAACACACTTTAAAATAGTTGCATTAACAAAATGGACCGGATAATCACAATCAATGAATTCTTTTTTAATTTTCTGTAAATGTTTAACAAATCTTTCTTCATTAGAACAAAGATTGAAGGCTTTCTTTATTTTCGTATTAACTAAATTAACTTTGGCTGATAAGGGAATGGATTAAGAATATAAAGTAATCGTATTGCACGCTGTAGGCTTTGAATAAGGTTCAGTGGGAATAAAAATTTTTTCAATCCTGACCATCACATCCAGAAATGGCAAATAACCATCTTCATGCTTTTCTAGCGTAAATTGTATATCATTTTCTATTGAATTACATTGATTTAAGATAATTTTTTCAGAATTATTACGTGCAATAATAAAAATATCATCAACATATCTTTGGAAGAAAAAAGTTGAATTGTCAAAAAGGATAAAAAATGATTACTCAGTAAATGGCATTGAAATTTCATCTAGAACCATCGATGAAGGAAGCCCCGTAAATAAACCCGAATGTTGTAAGATCACAAGTCCGAAGGCTGTAAAAAAACTGATTGGCAAATAAAAATTCTATTAAGCAAATCAATTCATACTTTTCATTAGAGACATGATCTCCAAAGTGAAAATCCAAAACTTTCATAAGAAATTGGAAATTAATAGATGTAGAAAGATCTTTAACATCTATTGAGAATAAGGTACTGTTTTCTTCTATTGCTAAATGTCTCAAATTATCACAGAAATCCTCTCCGTTCTTTACAAAACCTATTAAACTAATTTTAAACTGTTGCAGTTTTTCAGTTATCATTTCTGAAAATCATGAAAGCAAAGACTGCGCAATTGATAATCGGTCTAGTAGCAAACCTCCCGTCCTGATTCCTAGGCTTATGAACTTTTGGTAATGCTTTCATTTTTGGAAAGTTATAATCCTCCAATAAGATTTCATTTTCAATTTCCAATTTCATTTTTTGAGTTAATTTTCGTACATTTTTCTTAATTTCTTTTTTATCTGATCTAAATTACAATTTAATATTTTATAAATTTTCTCATTCTTAATATGGGAATCAATCATTTGTATGTAATCGAAACTATTCAAAACTACTGTTTTTCCACCTTTGTCCGAAGAAACAATAGTAATGTCTGAATTTTTACATAAATTTCTATATGCTGCTATTATTAAACTTTCTTTAACG
>JAFIDM010000007.1:22452598-22479014 GCA_023159025.1 Thereuonema tuberculata | reverse complement strand
AGCTCAGTGATTAAATTTGTATTGCATTTTTATCCCTTTTTATTCCTTTATTAATTTGTTTCCCATTTAGAATTAATAAATGAACGAAAACCATTTATGATCTATTATCCTATCTAGAAGACTTTCAAGTTCCGCCTTAGAACAGAAACACTACTAAAGAAAAAAATTCAACTGCTGGACACGAGATCGTAAACTGCACTGCTGTTCTCGATAGTAGTGAAAGAGTTGATGGATTCCTAGCCTCTAAACGTATGAGCACCTTAACATTTGACTACAAATGTTTTGAATAGAAATTAAGCGTAAGAATTTCGAGAACAACTTCTAGCTACATTGTTAATTCAGAAAAAAAGGAAATTGAGTCATTATTTTTTGTACTTTTTTTCCTGTTTATGTTTACGAATGAACTTATTGTTTCTGTGTTTCAGTTGCACGCAAGGATTCTTAAATTTTGCTAATTAAGGTTCATTGAAGCGTAAACGTTTCGAAATTGTTCTTTGGAATCGTAAAGTAATATGAATACTCTGATTGTAGATGTTGTCATTGATATATTACTTGTTTTTGATGCCTTTGCTGTTATAATAATCTCAGAATACTCAGAAGTCATTAGGGAGATGTTATGCAACGTTTTAATAGCTTTAATGCCATCTGAAGACCTTACAGGTTTTTCACTACCTATAAATTAAAATCCTTCATCACAGAATATTTCAGTATCAACTGTCCAGCAGACTAAAACATATTTTTTGGTATGTAAGTCTTTTCTGCAAATCCTTTCTTTTGATCTATTTCAACTTTTTTCTCTTATAATGTTATACTATGAAGTTGCTGTGCTGTCAAGTTGCTTCGTAAGATCTAAGTGACGAATCTTTATCGATATTTCAAAACTAAGAAGCTACAGCATGAAAGATTTGTCTTAGACTAATATATTTCCATATATGTCTCAGCTCCATATGTTGTTTGAATGAAAATTAGAGCAGTGTTGGTTTGGAAAAAATGCAAAGTTTTTTCCTGTGCACTTCTTAAAATTCTCTGGAATAGCATCAGGAGAGGTTTTCTTTAGGATCGAGATCAAAGCAACAAGAATAAACCATGGAAATAAACTTTCGTGGTTTTTTTTTTGTGATGATTTTAATTTTTCACTCAGGAAACTCCTACTTACATTTTACATTACATTATGTTTATAAGTCACAGCCTAAGTGCCTATAAAAAAGTTCTGAACAATTGAACTGTATGAATAAGTCAGAAAGAAGTATGGAGTTCTTATCATATTACACTGGACCAAATAGTAAGTTCTTACTCAAATCCTGGAGCTTTCTTTTTTGTATGTAAGACAATATATTATTAGAAGAAGTTCAAACTCATGATAGCTACTTAGCAAATGCTCGAAGTAAAAAAGATTTTTTATTTTAATTTTTTTTTTTCATTTAAAAGTCATCGTTTTTTTACTTCTCCCAACCTGCAACAATTCCTTCTCTTCTGAATTCTAACCCTAACTAAATAAACTATCTTACAGTAAAAATAGAAAACATCTACTTCAGCAAAGCAATCGGTAATACTTTTAATTTGTATCATAGAATATATCAAGGGATTGTATCATAGAATGTATCAAAGGATTGTATCATAGGATAAATCAAACGATTGTATCGTAGGATATATCAAAGGATTGTATCGCAGGAAGTTTGTATCAGGATGTCCTCGACACATTGACAAAGTTTTAATGTGTAAGGGTTGTAGGAATATTGAATGTATTTATTGAATAGACCCAAACTAACAGTACTTACAACTCCAACAAAACTAAAAAAAAACCCAACTAGATGAAACATTTAAAACCCTAGTATTGCACTGTTTTAATTCTTTTTCTTAGTTCTTTAAGTACTAATGCTTTGTTTGCTTATATCTTTGTAATTTACACGATAAATACCACAATGGTAATTTTCCTTCAATTCTTCATTTTCTGTTAAGATTGTTGAAGGCAAATTATTTGTATGAAAGGACATCGAAAGCTAAGAAAAAGAAAAATTACTTTAAAAGTGAGACAACTAATTCGTATTCCACTAATGGATTGAAATGTGGCGCCAAAATTTAAGGAAGAGCGACAACAAGTGCGAAACAGCCATCTCAGGAACTCATTTGTGTTCTTTAGGCGATTATATAAATCTAAATTATTCTGAATAGAATAATCAACCTCTGCTATTAAAATTGAAGAAAAAGAACCAAAAATATAAGTAAATTACAGTGTGAATTCTACAATGGATGAAATACTCGTCATACTCTATCTAAGGACTTCAATACCTCACATCGGGAATCACCTGAAGACAAAAGAATTAAAAGAATTTCTAAGTTACATCTCAACTTTCGAATAATAAACTCAAAAATAGTGTTTCAAGCAAGCAATGATTCAACTTCCCCAAAACAACTTTACAGACAGTTAGCTAAACAACATATTTCATAATTCCTACAATATTTCTTAAGTAATATTTTTAAATAGATATCCAATCGACACACTCCATTTAATATCTTCTAAAAACACAAAATTTCTTTTCGTTAAACAGGTTCTGAGGTTTAGAAAAAACTTTTCCTCTTCATCTCTGGAATTCATAAAAACCTACACAGTCAAATCTATATTCTAGTTAAAATATATTTCACATTATATCCTTTTTACAAACAATTAAAATTTTAGCAAAAATCAACAATCCATTAATATTGACTTCAATCCAAGTAATAATTAATATTAGTAATAATTAAATTTAGTGCTATATATCTTTGCTAATAATTATACCTTTATCTTTCTGTTATTAATAATTTTACAAAAATGTTCGTATCCAATTTCGTTATCTTTTAAAATTTGTTTTTATTAAAACATGTCAATAATTTTGTTATATATGATTCAATCATTAATCTTGCCTTCTCTTGTATCTAAAAAAAACATCCACTGTAGGGCCATCCACAGTATGACCTGTAACCCTACAGACTAATGTCTATATAAAAATAATAGCTAAACAACAGTTTAACAGAACTTTGTTCTTTGAACATAAGCTTCCTTCTTCCTCAACGCCGAATTCTCCTGTAGACGGGTCTCAAATTCGATCTAGCCATCTGAAAAATGTATACAGGATTTCTTTTGCGATGATTAAAGACGTGGGTCTGATCATCTGCCCTACCTTAGATCGGGAAACATCAGTAGCCTTACCTATCTAATGACCACAGTGGAACTCTTGTAGGCCTGCAATTGGTTACTTGCAAACATGAAACCCCAGATGAAGTTTTATGCCTTAATGTTATAAAAACACAAAATCACATCTGTATCATTTTTTTTACATAAAATTTTAATCAATATTCTTTAGCATCGTTAATTCAATCCTGTTTTCGGCTATCTATGTATACATATAAGTGTCGATCTGACCCATCGTCCTCTGCTTTGTATTGTCAGTTGTTGATCGCAGCAGCTTGATCTGCTCACCTAATTTCATAAAATATTCCTATTTTATAAGTTTGTTTTATAATATTAATATATCTACTTTCAAATAACTAGATTAGATTAGATTAGATTAATTGAAAGTGGGTGGCATGACTGCCGAGCACGTCGCCCTGAAAGATCTTTTGTACTATCCCACGGAAATGACGGAGAGAAAGACTGAGAAAGGATGGTGTGAGAAATGCAGGGGAAACGGGAGACCCCCGGAAAAACCTGCCCAGCGCGGATCGCCACCATCAACGAAACCCACATGAGAACCGAACCCGGGACTCAGAGGTGAGAGGCCAGTGTCTTAGAGACATCGCCAACCGCGCGGCCTTCAAATAACTAACTTTAAATATATTAATTTTAATATATTTTTCTTTTTATCCTAGATTTTTTCATCCAAGCGTTGAAAAGATGTTTGAAGATGACAATACATCTAGGATTACTTTTGGTATTACGATGACTCTGCACAAAGAAAAATTCCTAGTTAGGAAGGATTTTGCTGTTCTTTGTTGTTCAATGTTCATGATTCACGTAGCATATTTTATATTTTACTACGTGCAGTCGTCCCTGAGCAGCACTCACGATCTGGGTGATGTTACTCTGGCTGTAACTTACGCTTTTCAAGTTGTAACATCTTTCTTCATACCAATCCTAATTATTCGTCACATTGGAAGCAAATGGGCGCTTGTAGTGTCTATGGTTTCCATCACCCTGTTCTTCTGTGCGAACTTCTATCCTTCCTTTTACACTTTCATTATCTTTGGTGCTGTAATGGGCACTGGCTTAGGAGTTCTGTGGTCTACAATAGGTACATATGTATCTACTTTTGCGTTTAGATACTCGAATGTAACTGGTGAGAAAGTAGAACACGTTCTAGCAAAGTTCTTTGGATTTTTCTTTATGGCCTTAAAGGCAGCAGGTATAATAGCAGGAGTTATTGCCCACAGTCTCTTACCACACTCTGCAGTTGACGACAATGATACAATGCCAGAATATTGCGGATTGAACTACTGCCACGAAATCGTGGGAAAAGAAGCTGAAAGTCCAGTTAACGCATCATCTGTAGCCCAACAAACAACACAAGAAAACATCTTAGCTGGGGTATTAGTGTGCATCTGCACATGTGCTATCATCTTCGTTATTGCTTTCCTGAAGAACATTAAGCAAGAACCAACAAAGTTTGGTATAAAACTTCTCTTCGAGACCGTTCAGTTGTTGAAACGCAAGGAACAAATTCTTCTGTTTATAGTTGGGATTTGCCTTGGAAATCTACAATCATTCAGTGCAGCAGAATTTAACAAGGTAAACAAAACTTTTTTTAGGCTTATTTAGCTGCCATTCACGAAGTAACTATAGTTTTAATTTCACATTAAACACTATAAAAAAAAAATTAGCTGTTCTATATTGGAGAAAGTGAAGAGATAAGTGACAGGCAGCACACAAATAAAATTAAAAAAATGTAACGTATTATAATTAAAAAATTAAACCATATATAAATGCACTGGGGCTTTCTAGTTGCCTTTGCGGAGGTTATTTTCAACAATTTTACCAAAGTGTTTGGTCCTGTATATTGGAAAGCTAATAAATGTATACAGATATGGAAATAATTTTGACAGTCTTATTCTGTTGGAGTGTTCTTCTGTTCTTCTTATATATAAAGGACCGAACACTCTTGTGACATTGTTGAAAATGAACTCCCCAAAGGCAGCTCGAAAGCTCCAGAGTATGTATGTATGGTTTTAATTTTTTAATTATAATATGTTATATTTTTTTATTTGTGTGGACTGAAAGCTATTTCTTCACTATGAATTACTGAGCACACGTAAAAACTCGTAAAAACTTCCCTTCTCTAGAATAATTTTCATAAATGGAATATGTTTTAAAAAAATCCCAATAATTACTTACTGAAAGTTCAGCATTTTCTATATTTGTAGCTTTGATGACAACAAGAATATTAATCCAAAGATAATTCAAAAGATGGATTATAAACATATCTAATTTAACATAATCCAGATATATGTTTCGACTGTTATTTACATCCATTTTGAAATCTGGCGAACATAAATTCAATCTGAATTTAATTAGTACAAAATAATTCCAATTTCAAAAGCAGCTATCAAAATATTATGATTCGTTGATGTTCAACTTTTCAATGTCTTGAAGTTGATTGAAACATTGACTTGAATGTTCATTTTATAATTTCACATTTTTGTACAAAAGCCGTATTAGTATCATCACAGGTGTTTCTCTACATCAAAAAACAAGGTAGAACAGTTGTTCTAACAATAATACATAATTGTAACAGTTTCGAACATTGACTGTTCCTCGTCAGACTGGTTAAATGTAACATCTATTTAAAAATATAAGTAATTTGAAAGAATCAAAGTAAAGGGACCAGTACAAAATTGGGAGGGAGATTTTCATTTACTTAATTGGGTGAGAAGATTTAGGGGTTAAAGTTAGACTTCGTGCTGCATTGGGGGGAGGAGAAATATTTGGAGGAAAATTAGTTGACCTGGATTTAGAAGTTCGGATTTTCTTGAGGGAGGAGGTCCTATTGTAATTGTAATATGTCATATATTACTGTCATATATTATTGTTAATATTACAAAAGTGTGCTACCTTGTTTTATAATATACTGTAGATATTACTGTAGATATAATATACTGTAGATACGTGTAATTACACGTTAACTGAAGATCTTAAAAATAGATATTTTCCTATTTTAATTTAAATTTAGTTAAACTTTTAATTTTAGCTGTTTTTTTTTCTCAAAATAGTTTTCTTCGAAAATCTTCTTTTTCTATTTTTTTTTCTTCCGTTATTTAATTTACTGAGACCTTGCTATTGTCTGCAATTTTAGGGTTACGTTACGTGTATCTTTGGCCTGCGATACACAGGATGGGCACTTTCGGTATTCGGCGTGGGTATTACAGTTGGATCTGCTTTAAGTGGAATTCTGTCGAAGCAGTTCGGACGATTAATAGTATATACAGGCGGTACACTTTTATACGCTATGTATCTAACCGCATTACTGTTCTGGACACCAAATCCCTACCAGCAGTGGCTCATCTTAGTACTATCCTTCATCTATGGCTTTGCTGAAGCAGCCTACCTAACTCAAATTACAGGTAGGAACAGAATTAGAACATTTTTTTGAAAAAAAAAACTAAAAATCAGATTCATATTCTGCATTATAAATAACTATAATATGTAAATTTTTGTTTATAAGTATCTATAATGCACAGTAATCAGCGAAAATATATGAAAACATAATTACTGAATATTACAATTAGTTAGCAAAATGGGTTAGATCAAACTCTAAATAAATAGAGCTCTGGTTATCTAGAATTATGTAAAAATACATAAATACATTACAGACAGAACATTAACATTCTTATGATAAAATGGTTTAACGTGCAGTAGTAAAGTATTAATTCAGATTGGGCCATGATGTATATACTACTAAGCATATAACAATAACACAAACGCTTAACAGTTTCAAAGTTCATGTTTCGAACTTTATCCTTTTCTAACCTGAGGATAAAGTTCGAAACATGAACTTTGAAACATCGTTATTAATGTTTTTGTGTTTGTGTTACTGCTATATGTGCATCATGGCCCAATCTGGATTAACATTTTTATATTAGAAGTATTCTGCTTACAATTTGTTTACGAAAAATATCCTCACCTGTTGATTAATTTTAATTATATAAAAGCAATTTCAAAACCAGCAAACTTAAAAAACTATAATCTGCTTAAATTTTTGATATCTGTTTAAATAGCTAATGACTGATGTATGCTTGTATTCTCGTAACTCACCAAAATAACGAATGGTGTCATAACCTGTGATTGAATTTAAAGAAAATCATCTACTGGTGCTCATAAGAAATTTATTATTTATTACATAATTAGGTAATTAATTAGAATAAAGACATAAAGAAATGCACAGTATCTATTAAAAACAATCAAAACTTGTCCAACAAATGTAACGGGATTCCTCTACCTATATAAAAAGAAAAGTTCTGACTCACTCACTCACTGACTCACTCATCAACGTCCAGCCCAAACCCTTGGACCTAGAAAGCTGAAATGTTGCACAGAGGTTCCCTTTATGATGTAGACAAGGAATAAGGCCGGATTTTTCGAAATTCCCACGGGATAGAGAATAAAGAGGATTTATATTTTCGCTTTAAAGTTGCCTTATCGATACATAGGTGATTGGCGCCAACCCGCAATACATCTCTGAGTTATCCGGAGAAGACCACAAGCTGGGAACTCGTATATTTTCCGATCTCACTATTAATTTGCTGAATAATAAAGTTTTTTTTTTTTATCTATATAAGCAAGGGTTCTGGAGCGAAGCGGCGGTACCCGGTTAGTTATTTGATAAAACATTTCGTAGAAGATATAACTTAAAATGTTAAAGAGAAATGAAAGAGTCTTTTTTTAATTTAATTTTGATAATAAATTAGAACATGTTTAAAATGGCCATCGTAAACATTTACCAGTAAATATATTCCAGTCTTGATTATCCACTATATAAGAACAATCTAAGGCAATTTGCTGTATTGCTCTGTGAAACGTACAGTGAATTTTGAGTAGTTCTTAGGCAACACTAAGGTTATTAACAGATTTCAAATAGTCTCAAGGAAGGATTCAACAGGTGAGGTCTGGTAAAGATGTAGGAGGTCATCTGACAAACACTTATTCTTCAAACCATTTCCTAGGATACTTATTTTGAAAACAGTTCATGAGAATACATGGAATATACATCACTGCTACATCATAACGAAAGCTTCTCCTTAGCTTACACCAAGATACAAATCCAATACATGTTCAAATTCAAAAAAGGTTCATTCATTGGTTCAACAGCTTATTGGGCGCACACACACACGCGTACACAGACAGAAACGGGTGATTTCATATGCCGACTCTTCCTTCGAAAAATAGACTAAAAGTCAATATATGATTGCTTCTAAGAAAAACATTTAACAAAACAACATTTTAATAGTAATAGTAAAAATTATTCATGTGTATTTCCGTATGATAGTAAAAAATAGACCATATAGACAAAAGGAATCCAACAAAAAAGCTTAAATATGACATGTTTCGGGATAATCCCATCATCAGATTACAAAATACAAAATATACAAAATCGGAACCTACAGCGTCCCGAGTGAAAATTTAAATAGCATAAGAACACAAAAATTTTTATAGTAAGAAGCTTGACAATGCTAATGTTACAACTTTAACAAACCGATGGATCACAACAAGAAATAGCAATATAGGAATTATAACTAATAATGGCAACATTTCATTTCATTTAATACCATAGTATTATTTTTTTAATTCTTTTTATATTTGATTTTGTGTTAAAGAATTAATATCTAATACTTTATATTTTGTAAATATTACAGCTAGCTACGGATTCATTTTTCCTGACGATAAGGAAGCTGCTTTTGCTAACTTCTCTATGTCCGAATGCTTAGGCATTGTGATGGGGTTTGCCACAGCCCCTCTTGTGTGCGTCAGCATAAAAGTTAAACTTCTTGTGGGATCGTTGGTTGTGTCTTTCATTGCTTATTTTCTCCTAGAATTCAAATTTGCAAAGGCTAAAAATAGCCCTACGTTGCAAATTGTTATTGATTCTCTCACCTTGTCCAGTCGTCGAAGAAACCAGCCTCCAATCAACGGAGAGGTAATCAAATGCCATCAACTTCCAAATGACAGTCCTGTTACGAACTTGAACGGCAAATACGAAAGAAGAAGGTTTTTCTCGATCTGAAAAAGCATTTTGTTTGATAGAGCGTTTTCTCTATAAGATCCAATACGGTAGGGTTTCACTTTGTGCTAAGTGATAAAGCAACGTTTCATCTCACGTTGTGTAAACTGAAAGAGTGTGATTAGGACTTATTCTTAAGTTTCTTTCTGCGTAGATTTCTGTTTTTCCATTGGGTTCTGAAACAACCTATCTTATTCTTTCTGATGTCAAAGAGATGCGCAAAGACAAATGCAAAGTAACATTGATCCGGTGGCTGTTCGATCAATTTGGTCATTGCTATAAAATGTTGTGGCGCTGCCTATAAACAGTACGTGGGTTATTTTTAAGATATAAATGCTTGTTGTCTACGTAGTTTGTTTACTTTTACACGAACCGCTAATAGTGATGAAGAAGAACTTTCTTTAAAATTGAAGTTCAGTTTCTTGTAATAGGACTTAAGAATTGCTTTAATAGTCTTGATAGACCTCCTTCTCCGCTTCCAGTATTACTACTAACTGACCTTCCTATAAAGTTCAATTAAAATTGTTTTTGTAAACATAACACAGCGAATAACTAAAAGTCAAAGTTAATTGCTTTTGGTTTTTTAGTATCTTAATTTGATCTTGATATTTATAAGGTATTTCTTGTAATTGTTTGAAGTTAAATTTGCAAGTTTCTTAAAGTTAAAAACTTTTGGGGCTCTTATATATGAGGGACCAAGGCTGGTGCCTCAAATTCCTGAACTTAAGTAAGGCTCTGTCTCATTAAAGGTTTCTTTGTAATTTCCAAACTATTATCTTATAACAGAATATAATTCAAGTTGATGTTTCAAGTCTTAGTTTTATGTCCAATTAACAATTACCAACGTGGACATAGAGAAGTATGGAGAATTCACAATTTTCCATTCAGCTGCCCCAGACTCCCATTGACTACAGCTCAAATATTTTCATTCTCAATACTTCCATTTTTTATATTTCAATTTGTGTACACTAAAGTTCCCTAATAACATTATTAATTCATTGTTATTTTTCTGTAATAAGTACTCAGTTAAGAATGATTTGACTGAGTAGCAGTTGTAGCGGAGAAAGTCATATTAAGTCTTTTAAAGGTAAAATATTGTCCTAAAGGCTGTATTTCAATCAAAATGCAACGCAACACATTTTTAACAATGTATTTATTCAAGACCAACATAAAAACAATCCGAATGTGAAAAAAACAAAACAAAAAACAATCGTGAACTTAACTGTAATGCAAGGTTTCAAGATGGCTACCCTCATTCAAGTCTTACTTATTATGTTCCTTACATTATGTTATATAAATTTTAATATTATTCCACGTTTAGATTAAACTTCAGTTTAAATGAAACTGTAACGAGAATAATAATTTATTTTATTAAATAATTTTATAGTTTCTAATTAAGACATCTTTATTTTTATAATGTTACTGCTTCGCTCAAAATGTTATTTTTGTATACGATATCCTATTTAAATCACTTTAAAAATAAAAGGAAAAATTAAGTAATTGAAAAAAATATTTACTAACTAAATATTTACTAAAAATGTATGTATGTTACCAAGTGTAATGTGGTGCCTCCGAACTTTTAATGTTACGGAAAAAGGAACTTGGCATTGTTGTTGGTCTACTTACTGGGCATTGTCGGCTCAATAAGCATTTATGGCTTTTAAAAGACAACCCAGTCTGTAGGAGATGTGATTCAGAAGATGAGACTTCCTCACACATCTTATGTAACTGTGAATATTACACAGCGCTTAGACACAAAATCCTAGGATCTTTTTTCTTAGAACCAAAGGATTTGATTAAGGTCCCTATAAACAAACTACTGGCATTTGCCGTAGCTACTGGTCTTTTTGGGGATTAAGGTTGGGGAAAGTACAAATAGACCTTAGGTCGCGGTGCTAGGTATATTTACCACCCATCTCATACATTACATTACAAGTGTAATGTGTGATTCAATTCATATTTATTATTATTAGGTTTCTGTTTTTAAGAAGAGGAGTGATTTAATCATTCTCTTATCTTTTATGTAATTCCTGAAGAAAACTTTTGTTAAAAAAGTTGAAATATCGAAGTAAATCTGGCTAGTAAATATTTTTTTCAGTTACTTAATTTTACAACATTAAATTTCCTTTGAAGATGTATAAAAGGAAAAATATTTATTGTTCTGATATGTCTCGTATTCTTACATGATAATAAGATTTCAAAGATCTTAGAATAGAATTTTGTAGATGAGAAATTAAAATTAAATTAAAACTTATTAGTGATTTAAGTCCTTATAAAGGACTAAGAGTGTAGACTTGAGTGAATATTTTTCATTCTCGTTTTTAAGTGTAGAAAATCAATGTAACTCTTAATTTTGACGACTTTTCAGGAAACGAGATCCGCGAGACTTATGTAACATCTATTTTGTAAAGTAAAATTTATTTGTTATAAAATAATGTGAATATATAAAAAGTAACTTAAAAACTTCTGAAACGATAATTGTAAATATTAAAAAAAAAAATTTAAAAATTCCAAATTTTTTAAAGAAGCTTTTCAGACCCCCAGAGTTAAACATTGAACTGCTAAAAAATACTGAGCAATTATCAAAACTAAAAATATAATAATATTATCAACATCTGGGGAGGAGGCTTTTTCTACATCAGAATTTCACAAATAATATAATTAGAAACATTGCTAGTCGAACAAAATCAGTCAGACTACAATTGATAAATTTATAATATAAATAACATAACATAAATTTATGATATAAATATTGTATATGATATTTATGATATAAATTTGTTTTATTTATTGTTAGGATTTTATTTACGATATTATTTTACGAAATTACATTATATTTATAATTCTTTATTTCATGATTTTGATCACTTTGTATTTTTGGTAATTTCATTTAGAATTCATTATCACAATTCTACATTATATTACAGCTTTTCGCTGCAAATTCTTTGTGGCGTTATTGTTTCATCGTTGTATAACGTTGTAAATGTCTGTTTAAAACTTGATATGTAAAATCTTATTTGATATCCTTCAAATAAATGATGGTTTTAGGAAGATATTCAAAACTTTCCGCTTCTAACAGCATGGCCGGAAACTTGAACAATACCATCTCGAAACACTTCAATGGTTTCAAAGAAAAAAAATACAAATGGCACTGAAGCGAAACTCAATAAAAGAATTATACATCTAATATTAAGTAAAAAATGTGAATATGATTGTTTTTATAAAAGTTACTTTTTTGTAATTTTTATTTAAGCATATTTTTTTGGGGGGGAGGAAAGGTTAGGAAAAATTCCAGATAAATACTTAATTTTTGTCGTTTTGTTTTCTTGCCGAGTCCTTTTGGTTGCAGCATTGAAATGAATTTCATATTTCTACCAATTCTTCTTTATTCAACGATATTTCGTTTCTTTTATACAAGACTTTATCAGGGTAGTAATTCAAGGACAAGAAAATTCCTTTTTTTTTCCTCTACAGAATTCGCTAATCTTTAAGTAATAATTTTTCAATGTGACATTACTTAATTTTATGTTTAATTTCCTGGATTCCATTGCCATAATCTCTTCATAAACTTTTCTATTGGACAAATAGTTCCCATTTCATTTTTACTCACTATTAGTTCCCTTTCTCATAAACCTTTAATCTACTTTTCAGTTATTTTATTTTGATTACTAAATAGTTTCCTTTGTGTTTCTTCCAGCTGCTTCATTACGAATTAAGGTCTTCATAGTTAACGACTTAAGGGCGTTTCACATGGATCCGAAAATCGGATGGTCGGATCCAAGAATCGGACCTATTCTCTTTCACGTGGCCACGAAACGTCGTTTATACGAACGATTTGAATGTTACATGTGGTATAGACGACGACGGAGAGAGTTTCGTGGCCATGTGAAAGAGAATACGTCCGATTCGTGGATCCGACCATCCGATTTTCGGATCGATGAGAAACGTCCTTTAGATGTCATTTCATGGAAGTTAGAAACTTTCAGAAACGTTTCATGTCACTCCCATTTCGCTAAGAAGTATTGACAAATTGAGAAATTGAGATTTAAAATCCAAAATTTTTATTGAATTTAATTGTTTTTGGGTTTCTCTATTCCTTATCTAAATTCCTTTGAGCCCAGAAGGGCCCGGACAAGGAATTTTTTTAATTGTTGTTGGGTGCTACTTCAGGGAGCTGAAGTGGTATCCTTAACTTTGTCACGCACTCTAAGCTATTATCAAGAATAAATCTGGTTGATGACGCCTAATAAGGCAGAAACAGCTGTCCCAGATTCTCGAGATGATAGCTTACGATGATTTAATTCTGTGCATTTTGGATTTTAAATCTCACACTTCTTTAAACACGTTAAATTTGTTTTTACATAAGTGTTTACATAAAATTATTACTTAAGATTAACGAATTCTGTAGAGGAAAAATGAAAGGAATTTTCTTGTCCTCGAATTAATAACCTGATGAAGTCTTCTGTAAAAGAAGACGAAATATCGTTGAAAAAAGAAGAATTGATAGATTTGTGTGTTTTAAAGTTGTTTAATAAAATATATCAGTTTTTAAAGAATTTCATATTTGTTTACATGATCATATATTTATTCTTCATTTATAATTTTTCAGACATAATTCAAATATTAACCTCTTTTCAGTGATGATTAGAAATATGATTCTTATTGTGATGTAAATGGCATGATATTTTTTCGGTTTTGTCCAAATTACATTTTTTGTTATATGGAGGACATCGTTAATTTTCAATGTCTTTTTGTCTTTGATTCGAGTTTCTTTACAAAACTTCCTGATGTATTTACTATGGATTCCAATATACTTTGGTGGAAATATTGGCTTATTGGTATATCATAAAGACCCATCAAAGCTGTGATTAAATTTATTTTTGTAAAAAGTTGAATTATATGTTTGTACTGTTAAATAAAACAACAACAATATTTTACGAATAAAACTTTCATTCTTTGTTTATTTTTTGTCGTCTTTTGATCTGTTATACTCTAAAAACAATTGTAATCAATTATGCGAACAATTAGAATGTATTTAAGTGAATTGATTTATTTTTAAAAAAATGAACTTGAAAAAGGGAAAAGAGTTTTTGCTTTGACTGAATTTAACCAAATACATCCCAGTCAGACGAGCACAGTGAAAGGTACTTAAGTACTTTTTGGGTTGAAAGGAGAATGGTGATCCTATCAGACGATTCTCAAGTATATTTCAATTCGAAAGTCTTTCGGTTTTTGAAAGGAGTTCTCATTTGGCTTTTGAGTGTCTTTCGAAAACCTTTGGCCAATCACGTGTTCGTGAGCTGTGACGTAGTACGGAGCAAAGCGGAGACTCGAAGAGAAGCAGCAGCAGCCATTTTTTTCACCGTTTCAACTAATCAGAAAGCCATAATAAATTACAAGTCACTCTCAGAAACTTATCTTTCGAAAATTAACAATATTTTTACTAATTTTACTAGAAACATTTCTCAACATTTGATGAAAAACATTTTCGAAAAGCATCGTGGGAGCTTGACTGCTGCGAGATACAGTTCAGTATTCTGCATTTTCGATATTTTTTCTCTTTATTATTGTTTCCCTCTCTCACAATTATTTAAAAACGAAATCAAATTCGGACTTCTTAAATTTTCGATCAAAATTTCGTTTATCTGAATTGAAGCCTGAATGTTAAAGGATGCATTCATCAATAAGAGCAACTTAACTGAAGCACCTTTCTCCATTTTGAATGCTTATAGCGCCGTTTACAGCGTCACTTAATGAAATACCTTGAAGCTTACAATTAAATATATTAAGATAATATTGCAACATTTAATTACCAAGCTTTATAAAACACTCTATATATATTCTGATCTGCTGACAATAATTTCCCAAAAGCGTTATAAAAATCGAGAACAAACTAAAGGTATTTCAAAATTAGCAACTGAGACCAATGGTGAACACCAGTGATGTACAAAAACATCATGACTTCAACACAGCGTTCTAGAGGTCATTACAAGTCATAAAATCCATATCAACATACTTCCAAATTGATAAAATAAGGGAGTTTAAAGAAAATAAACGTATACCAATAAAACACAGAAAAAGGCGTCAATTAAAGTATATGTACAAGAAAATAAAATTAAAATAAATAAGATTTATTTCGTTTGTTTGTGGAGCCATTTAAAATGGCTAGAGCATCGGGAACCTGAAGCCTCTCAAGCGCATTGAAAAATTTCAGTATAATCCTAATTTAGTGTACATTGTTCACCAGCTGCAGTACTGGAGTTGGAACCTTCCAATGAAGCTGAAGACGGAATTTATTATTTTGGTATTTCTTGATTTCTGTTACTGTTAGAAGTTTGTTTCCTTCAAATTCTCGTATTCCTTCCTTTCACGTTTTGGGAGTGGATGTGATGTGGATTTTCTGATTTGTGCTGATCTTCAGATTACTATCTTAGCTTTACGATCTTTTGTAATCAATAATATTTTAAATATATACACTAGTACTTTCTCCTCCAAACGGGCCCTAGGGTCTATCCAGCCCTCTACAGAATGGGTACCGGGTTTCTTTCCCGGGAGTTAAAGGCGGGCGAGCGACGGGCCGACCCCCCGTCCTCAACTTTGTCCCGTAGGTTCTGAACACTGGAGCCTACCCTCCAGCTGCATTGCGCGGTCCTCTGGGCCTGATCGCAACTTTAACTTAACACTAGTACTAATCTAACAGATATTTCTCGCCCAATTTCCTGTTCTTTCTCTCCTAAAACCATTATACTGTATATTATAAAAGCGTTATTTTTGTCTGTCGTAAGACTTTACGTTTTTCCAATTTTGTGACCAAACTATAAGAGATAGAGTGGTCATGTAAATGGATAAAATGTAGATCTTTTTAAGACAAACAAAATGCTACAAAAATCTTTCGAAAAAAGTTTTTGGTTTCCAAGATGGCGCCTTTTAAAGGGTCAAATTTTGACTTTTTCTCAATTTAAACGAAAAGTATAAAAGATGGAAGAGAACATTACATTGAGAAAATGTTGGTATTTAAAAGTTCTATCGAACGATATATCACTTATTCACATACGCTTCAGCGTTTGCAAGATACAAAAATGTGAATTTTCGGTGTGTGACGCCGACCCGCAATACATCCGAGTTATTCGGAGAAGCCACAACGGGCTGGGAAGTTATATATTCTCCGACGATCGCAACATTAATTTGCTAAATAAATAAAGTTGTTTTTTTTTTTAATGCTATATATGCAAGGGTTCCGGAGCGAAGCGACGGTACCCGGCTATTATTATTATATATTATAAAAACGTATATTATAAAACGTTATTCTGTCTGGCATTCTGTAAGCAAAATGCTAAATTACAAATTACTAAAATGTTACTGAAATTGAGAATCTATTCATAAAAAATGAAAATATATTAAACAACTGTCCAACTATACTGATTGGCGACGTAAATATAGATATTTTCAAAATGAATAAAAACAATGCAGTACAGAAATACGTAAAATTTACGGGCAATAATGGTTTCAAAAATCGTCTTTACGGAACAACAAGAAACAACTGTACAATTCATGGAAATACGAAAACAAATATAGATCATATTTTCATAAATAAACATGATATCAAAACACCAAGAATAATACGTAAAGAACGAATCGGATAAGAGTTGAAAATGAGAAAATAACACCTCCAAATATAATCTATGAAGAACTAATCAATGATGTTAACAAAATAAAATTCATGAAAATCTACATATATAAAAAGAAAAGTCCTGACTCACTCACTCACTGACTCATCAACGCCCTCCCCAAACCCCTTGGATCTAGAAAGCTGAAATTTTGCACAGAGGTTTCCTTTATGATGTAGACAAGGAATAAGGCCTGATTTTTCGAAATTCGAGATAGGGAATAATCTGGCAAACTGACGATGAAGTGTATGGCGGCAACCCCAGGTGTGTGGCGCCAACCCGCAATACACCTGAGTTAAGTGGAGAAGGGCACAACGGGCTGGAAAGTCGTATATTCTCCGATCTCAATATTAATTTGCTAAATAAATATTTTTTTTTTTTTAATGCTATATACGCAAGGGTTCCGGAGCGAAGCGACGGTACCCGGCTAGTCTCTACAGAAAAAATGATGTATTTTCAGTTTAAATTGGGCCAATTAGTAAATTACAACACGAGAGCTCAGTCTTTATATATTTCATTCTATATTTTTATATCTTTTTATATCATTCTATATTTCTACAATACCCTACTATCTTAAAAAAAATGCTAAAAAAAATAAAAAAATATACACACAAAAAAGAGGTATCACACTAGACAATTGAAAGCAATAAGTGAGTAAACACTGAGTAGCACTGACCAGTCGATAAAGGTTCACCATTCCTGATCTAGGATTTCAAGAAACAGCGCAAGAAAATTGGAAACTAAGATATACATTTACAACATCTACAATATTCTACAAAAATATTAAGGCATAGAAAGACAGAATTTAAAATAGGATAAATGTACAAGGAGCTATCACTGGTCTGTTTGTTTTTTTGGTTGATTTATTAATCGAAAAAAAGTTAAAATAAAAATAAAAATCAATTAGATATATATGATATGTTACTATAACTTGTAATTATTTACAAGGCCGCCTTAATTTAAATGATTCTCTGCAAAACAAGGGGAAAAAAATTGCTACCCGAATTCCTTGAAATCTGATGACGCAACATGCTAGAAATTTTCCCTACCCTTAATTCTTTCTCTATCTCATCTCTATAAGACAGTTTCACCACCTTCTGATTATTTAGAGTGACTACTACTATGTATGTAATGATTCACGCCAGTCTCTTTTTTCTTTTTGGACATAAAGGCTTCTTCAGGCAACACAGTGGAAAGAATGAAAGAAAATCAATATTTCTTCTGAAGCCTTAAGAAATGATAAGCCCTTGAGAAACAGAGAAAATCTTCTGTTTTATGTTTTCACGTTAAGGTTTTTTTTTTTTTCCTTGTTTCAAATTATTTTTATTTTGACATTTTTGATGTTTTCGTTTAATTCATTTTTAATCTTGGAAAGTTGACCGTTCAAGGAAATTTGAAGCGAAAGGTGGGTACAGGTCAATATGTCAGTCGCTTTCAGTCGCTCTCAGCTGCTTTCTGTTCTATCTGCTTAATGGTTGGTCCAGTACCTTCCCTGGGCACGGAAGGGTTGTCTTTAACCCTAAGCAATAGTAAGCAGCATTTCCGATCTGCCTCGCTAGATGGCGCAAACTGTCATCTGATAACGGATCAATTACTCCCCTACAGATAATCGATTGTCCCTCCCTTCAATAATTACTGTACTAATTGACTAGAGAAATTCTCGTCAATCTGTGGTGAACTCCGTGAAGCACGTGGGACAGTTTGTTTCTGGAAGGAACGGCATTGTTTTTCTGAGGTACGAATCCTTTTATAATAGCTGTCAAGCTTTATAATTTTTAAATGCTTTATAAATTGAAAGGATTAATTTAATGACATTGTAAGATAACTATTTAACTTTGAAGTGTAATTTTCGTATTTTGTTTTATTGCCTATAACGGAAATTAGGGTCTAGTGCAGCTAAATACGTCAATGATTTGTATGTTTAGCTGCACATGTACAGAGCCGTTCAAATCAAAACAGTTTCACTTCAAATATTGTTTTTTGGCAAATAACTGGTTAAAACGTGTTTTCTACTTAAGCTAAAATAACAGAAAATTTGAAAAGATGCTGCATCACAACTTTTATCATTCTTAATTTAAATGGTATTTAAATGCACGTGCTGCTAAGTACGCCACTTTATAACACTATTTTTTTCCTGCATTTTGTTGAAGAGAAAGTATTAGAACATGGTAATTTTTCTTTGGTCAGGAAAACAATCACTTTTTAAAGATATTGGTTGAGTTCGGTATTTTTAAATCACAATGAAAGGAAAAATGCTAAAATCCTTAACTTGCAGTATGTACCTAACCTTATCTTATTCTATTTTACTATTGTTTGCTTTCGAGGATCCCACTTCCGGTGGGGAGAGTGGGATACGTAACCTCTCGCATCTTTCTGTACAAGAGGGGGTAAATCTGACTAATGAGTCCTAATAAGGACGAAACGGCCATTCTAGATTCCCATCGATGATGGCTCAGGGATGCGAAAGCAGACAGAAACGAGTACTTTTCTTTCGAGTTCTTTCATATTTTCCTTCATTTTTTTTTATTGAGTTTTGTTTTTGGTTTGCTAAAGCCCTAAACATCACAAAGAAGCAAATTCTATGTTTACTTTTAAAATTTTAATATCTACCAGTAGCGCAATTAAGATTTTATTTAGGAATTCGGGGGGGGGGGGGTACAAGTTAGGGAACTAACCACCAACCACAACCTAAAGAAAAAAAACGTTTTTCTCAAATTTCCGGGAAGAAGGGATTACACCAAGATTACTTCCCATCCAACCAAAAAAAAACCAGAGAAAATACGATTAATCTAAATATTCTGAGATTATGAGGGTGGGGAGGCTGATTTCTCGACAAGTATGACTAATGTTAATCATATCAAAATATGAGGAATTAGTGGATTAGTTAGAATTAAAATCCACTCTAAGAGAATTGCGATGTTTGGAATGGAGTTGCTATCATTCTATTAATAGGCAAAAAACGGATATATGTTTGTCATCAAAGTGAAGAGAACGGGAGAGTCAGAGAGAGACTATTTTAAAGTGTATTTTTAATTTTAAAAATACACTAACAAATATCTTTTTGAAAAGAAAAATTAGTTTATTTAATTAATGTTGGTGAAATAATTCCTACGGCCCTGTAAGGCATTGTGGGCTCATAGGCTCAATTTCGAGGAGCCTATTGTTTTAGGGTAGGAGGTTAACTTTTGTCTCCGAAAGTCCCAGGAATGCAGGTTGATATTAAAAAAAATCAAGAATTGTACAACGATGGTCTTTCACAGTATTGCAGAAACGTGGTATTTGTTTTACTTCCGTGAATATTTCACGGGTTGCAACTAGTTACTATTGTTTTTCTAAGGAAATTTTTATCACCTTCACGAACTGATTCCTCGATAAGAATCCCGAAGAAGAAGAAAAAAAAAATCAAATAGAAAAATTAAAGTATCTCGTGTTTTTAAATATACACGCCATGTTTAAAGATGATGCATGCTCAGGTTATTAGGAAGGATTCACTCCCACAACCACAAACTGAATGAACGTCACTTCCTTTGAAAGCAATCGAAAAATTCTTAGATGTAAAATTAATAACAGATAATTTAAAGTTACTATTACTTCAGGTAAATATAAATTTATTTAAATAATTTCTTTAAAGTTTTAAGAATTCAAGCAAGTTAACGATAAAAACTTTGATAATCAAAAATAGTTATTTAATATATTCAAAAGAAATAAGCAAGGAACATTTTTATTCTTTCTACGAAATTTGCAATCTATTATTTTTTCAACCATTTCCTTAATTACGTATGAAATTAAGCATGACATTAAAGAAAATAATTAAGAATTAATTTCTTATAATTTATTGAGGAAGTTTTTAAAAAAATAGAAATGAAAATTCAAGACGAGGATTTGATATTTTTATTTGTTTTATTTCTCTTTCATTTTTTCAAGAGAAAAATATATTTAACAAATAAATGATATTTATTTAGCTTTTCTAATAAATGAATTGTAAAAAAAAGGGGAAAAAAATATTAGAATAGAATAATCTGGATTAAGCATGTGGGTGTTTTAACACCCCTTTTTTAGTGAATGGTTTTGGTTAATCTTTTGAAATCTATTCAGTATCCAATGGATTAAAACGCAGGTTGTGAAAGGTAGGATTTGAGTTTATTAATTATTTTATTGTTATCAAATTTCAAATTGTTTGAATGAGGGGGTTGTTCTGACGCGAATTTAAAGTTAGAAAACTCAGCTTTATTTTATATATATATTAAATTGTAAAAATGATAAATAAAATGAAGTCTTCAAATTGAAGCTCAGTTAATTATTAAGTTTTGTCTATTTATTGAACTAATAAATAAAGGTATTTAAGAACCATATCTTTATCTTCATTATCATTTAAAATTCCAAACAAATACAAACTTCATCAACATGTCTTCAATATTTCGTCCTATTTTTCAAGGACTTTCTCAAGATCCATATGTTTAAAACTTAAATAACGAAAAATACAAAATATGAAACATAAAAGACATGTTGATGAAGTTTGTATTTGTTTGGAATTTTAAATAAAGGTATTTATTTTTATAAATATTTATGTTATCAGAAATGCAGGTATTTGCGAATATTTTTATTTCTTAGTATTAGCTTAAATTTTCACAATTTTCTTCAGGATTTTAATTTCAGTGTTTTCATATAAAGATCTCCCTGCAAGACCTGCAAGCCTCATTCTAATTTTCATAGTTAATTGAAAAACTAAATTTCATATCTTAAAACTAGTGCCAACTCGGTCTAGTCCAAAACAGCCTGATACCGTAATCTCCGGTTTCACCCGAAAAACAACTAATGTCCTTAAACTGCTCTGATTAATAATTAGCAAATATTAAAAATGGTTGTACAGAAATAAGTGGAATGTTTATAACAACTGAATTCAGAATAATATTTATTAAATTAATAATATTTATTATATTAAAAAAAATTCCAAATTTAATAATTTAAATAATTATTTAAATATTTAAATAATAATCAGGAGGATTATTAATCAGGAGGGTTAATATCAACAGAATTTAATAATCAGGAGGGTATTTACTTATTAAATGTATCAAAGTTATAGAATACATGCAATAAATAATAATTTCTGTAAGCAATTTCACAATATAAAAATATCTTTCTATTTTCGATTGTTTAGTAACATTTTCAAACTTAAGTAATATAATGCTTTTAGAGCAGGATTTGAAAAATTGTAATTGAATGGAATAATAAGCATAATTGAAATAATAATAATAACAGTAGGATAGAAATAATTTTGTTTTATTTCACTATTCTTATAATACATTTATTTGTAGAGTATATCTTAATATTTACCTAATTATAAATATTTATTAGGGGACCTTTTAGGATGGAGAAGCACCAGAATGTTGTGGACTTTGATGCATTGGAAAAAACTGCAGTGAGTCGTTTTGTGGTGAAAAATATTCTGGTCTGTATTGTTGGCCTTTTCCCAGCAGTTCTGGTTTACACTTCGTATGTTCTTCTGCAGTCTTCTCTAAACACCGAAAGGGCTCTTGGAACTTCGTCCCTGGCCGTTGACTATCTAGTACAATCTATCACGTGCCCATTCCTTCCCCCTGTGGTCATGCGTTTGCTGGGATCTAAATGGGCGTTGGTCGTGAGCGTCTTAAGTCTTCTTCCTTATTACGCTGCCAACATTTATCCCACCTTCTACACCCTTCTGCCGACGTCCCTCTTCACGGGCCTGGGGTATCCTGTTCTGTGGACGGCGCTGGAGACGTACGTGAGTAACTTAGCTTACATCTATTCCCACGTCATGCGGAAACCTCCAGAAACATTCCTGGGTTTGTTCTTCGGGTTCCTGTTCATGCCGTTGAAAGGGGCCATTACGTTTGGAGGATTTATTGGCTTCATGTTGCTGAAGGAGGACGGAATCCTCCCTTGTTCTCAGCAGTGTGGCATTGAATTCTGCATGAATCCCTTCGTGTCTCCAAATTTACCTTTGGAACAGACCATCCAATTATGTCCCTTGAAAATCAACGGTTCCACAGACACCCGAACACAAATTCTAAACTTATCCGTGTTCTCGGACAGCACAACTCCCCCGAAGATATACGTGAAAGCCTCAAACACTAATGTAACAGAAAAACTTAAAACAAATCTAAGGAAACAATTGGAAACAGACGGATCCCCTCACAGCAAAACAGCTCAACAAATCACCGATCTTTTAGAGCAGAGTACATCTATAGAAACTTCAATATATTATTCTGTTGATATTACTGCGGACGATTCACGTAATCCCTGTACATCAGGTCTCGATGGAAACAACATTGATAGTTCATGTGAAGTAATGACAGTTTCCAGCTCTTTCACATCTAATCGTACTTTAACAGTAAATCTGTTTGGATCTCTTACAAGTTTTACCTTTGTGGATTTAGATCATCTGGAGAATTTTTCTACAACGTCGAATGACAGCCTGGATTCATCTGTGCTTAATCCTGGAAGCATTCAGTACAGCCACCAGTTTATTGAACACAGCGAAATTATTTTTAGTAGCATCTACTTTGGATCCACTGTCTTAGGTCTTATATTTCTGATTGTCTTATTGAGTAACATTCATTCTACGTCTGAAGATTATTGCAAAGTGCTGACCTCCACTTTTAGACTAATGAAAAACTCGAATCAGCAATTACTTGTGCTACCTGGTGTAATGGTAGGAATTTTGGAGGCATTCGCTGCAGCCGATTTCAGTCAGGTAAAAAATCCTTTATTACATTTGTTTTTAGTGACAAAACATTGTCTTTGTTATATAAAATAAAACTGGTTACCTTGCATAATAATATATTAGTAAATGTTAAATGGTAGTAATTACACTGGTCAACATGATTTTTTTCACAAGAAAACTAAATAGTGATTCTAGTGTTGTTTTGTATACTGAATTCAAATATGTAATCAGAATTTTTCCATCTGGCATAGTTTTTTGGTGAGGGTCATTTTTGTATATGTATTGTATGTACAGAAGTATATTTACTTCTGTATATTAGGTGTTTTTTTTATTTTAATTCTTGTAAATTATGTAAGTGGTAATTTTATTCAGAATAATTTGGCACCCTTCAGACTTATTCATGTTGAAACGTATTCTAGCTCTGTACAGGCTTATTCATGTTCTGACATGTTCAAATATTGCATTGTTTTAGTAAGCAGATGGCCAATAGCTAGTATTGAAATTAGAGTGAGCCTGGGAACACTTGTAGTGGTTTTCTGCTGTATATTGTTTTTATTTGTAAGTTTTTATGAGTTGTATAAACTTTTCAATATGGCAGAAAGTGTTTAAATCAACCAAACAATTTCTGCTAAGTCTGTGGAGAATTAACTTTCAAGTTTCAGAGGCAAAATTTCACAACCCTTGTGAAAAAATATTATGAGCTGTAATTTGGGTGTAAAGCTGGTGATTTCGATAAACACTGGGTCCCAAACTGTGTGCTGGGTATCACGTGTTAGGCTTCTCACTGGATGGAAAAATGGTATTCATCATACGCCGTTTTTAGTCCCTATGATTTGGAGGGAACAGAAGGACCATTCAACTAACTGCTATTTCTACTAATTAACATTAAAGGAATTACGTCCAAAACAAAATATACAGTAAGTATCCCAATTTGGAATATGCAATGAGACCTGTGCCACCTAGTGAAGAGTATCCTTTACTAAAGTGTCCAGATTTCATGACCTTAAGTGATGACTCCGACTCCGACCCAGGTCATACTGAAGTCAAAAGAAATAAGGGAAGTGACCCTACATTTGAAGCAAGTAATTCATCAGAACCTCACCTTTTTATCTCAAGAAGATCTTAATGATCTTATACAGGATTTAAATTTGTCTAAACTGTCGGCTGAGCTTTGAAGTTCCAGGCTCAAAGGTTGGAATCTACTCTAAAAAGATGCACGGATTTGTGTTTATCGTAGTCGCAATAGTGATTTAGGTGACTACTTCTTTAAAGAGAGCCATGTAGTTTTTTGGGATAATGTTTGTTCTGTAATGGAGGCTCTTCGACATCAACACCAGCCAGATGATCCCACCTAGACTTCTTCCCTGAAAACCTTGGGCTCTCACTGATGAGCTTGGTGAGCGTTTTCATCAGCAGAGTTCTACTATGGAAAAGAGGTACCAAGGCAAATGGAGTCCCAGTATGCTGGCCGATTACTGCTGGACCATGAAGAGACAACCCGAAGGCAAAATATAGCCGAAAATGATCATATACAACTTTTTAGTTAAGCCAAAATTAGCCTTTTACTTATTATTTAGTGTTTCGTGAGTAATAATTCTTTTAAAACTTTAAACACGTGCTACAAAAAAGCACTGCCTGATGGAAAAAATCTGAGAACATATTTGAACTCAGCATGGAAAAGTTAGTTATATTCCGTTTATTTAGTCGTTGTGAAAGAAAATAATGTTTTTTTTTATAGACCAGTGTTATTAGATGAAAGAATGAAACAGTTTTAAAAAAAATAAAAAAAGAAACTTATGTTTTTAATTACAATATTATTGTTGAGAATTTCTAGTTTAATTCAATACTTTACGTTCAGTTTTGGTTATCAAGCAAAAAATTAAATATTTGTAAAACTATTTAAACATAGTAAGCAAATTTGAGTTATTTTAACGTGCGTAATTTGTCCAATAGATAATCACTTTAACGAAACGTACATAATTAATAAAAGGTCAATATTTACAAAGAAAATTATTAAAAATCCGACCGGTTTCGAATGCTTACAAAGTGCATTCATCTTCGAGGACTGACCCGAGTCACGCGTTCCTGCTTTTTAATGGCAACAGACTAAAGTCAGATGATGGTTCATAAGAAAGCATCTCTGATATCAAACTGGATCAATTATTCTTCGAACAACATCAACCTATTCATGTACTTGGTCACAGAAAACATCATTGATAACTAAACAAGTTCAAGGAAGGGTTAAGTTTAAAAAGTGGGACTGTCTCTGACGTCACGAAGTCAATGGAGAGACACTTATGCCGAGAATGACAGCCCAAATGTATCTTCAAACCAAGCTTGCACTGTAAATAAGACGAAAGAAAATCCGGAAAATATAAAAGAGGAAAAAAAATTAAAAATACACATTATTTTCTTTGTAATTCATCAAATTTTGTGATGTTCATGAGACAGTGCAATGGAATTTTCTAGTTTCGTTATATGCCATATTAGATGTACATAGTCTTCTTGTATCTTCTAGCGAATGTATTGTTGTCCTTGTCCAAAATATTAGAATTATTGAAATCAGATGAATCAGATACCTGTTTTCATAGTTAAGTAATTATTGTCACCCTTTTATACCCCCACTCCTTTCGGGCTCATGTAAGCGGTACCGTAGGGGTCTTTTCGTTTCGTTTAGGCTATATATATATATATATATATGCAGTCATTCTGGCCTTTCATTTTATACCGTATACGGCCCCAAACTGAATTAATGGGATCCTTTGCTTAAATTTGATGAATTACAAAAAAATAAATAA
>JAFIDM010000007.1:22401563-22435088 GCA_023159025.1 Thereuonema tuberculata | reverse complement strand
CGGGGGGGGGGGGGGCCCAAGATTCTCTTCAACCAAAAAAAAAAAAACGTTGGGAGGAAATACCTTCATTATTTCGGAGGGGGCCCGGGACCCCTCGGCCCCCCCCCCTTATATACGCCCTTGATTTACTACATATCTTCTGCGACTGTTATGTATGAAATGTATTCCAATTATTTAAATTAACTTTGATGTTTAATTTTCTGTTAAACAACTTTTTACAACATATTTTTAGAATGTTTACTTAAGGAAAGAAATACATCATTATGGACCTATATATTTATATATATTTTTTTTCATACTCTGAGTAAGTAAATTCTAAGGAATAGACGAGTTGTAAATTATCAGTAACTTAGCTCAAAACTAAACATAAACATCAGTATAGTTTACTAGTGATATATTCAGACAGGAGGGTCAGGAGGAAGGGCGGCAAATCGGCATAGCCCATAGGTGGCAAAAGTGTAAATCCGCCTCTGTCAAAGATGGCGCCATTAATTGGCTGGATGTGACGACATCGTAGTAAACACTTAATATTTAGCTGTGTTTTGTATTAAAATACGAGCGACAAGAAATAGCAATTGAAGATGCAAAATAATCATAGTAATATCGAGAAGTATAATTAGTATAAAATATTATAAAAGAAAAGATTTTCAAATTTTGGAATCTATTGTAAAATTTGTTTACAAGAAAATCTATTGTAAATTCGATTTTGCTACACACTTTTTTTTTATTATTATTTTTAAATAAAAGGTACATGTACGCAATGCGGGGGAAAAAAATCTTCCATTTCGGGGATTTAAAAACAGATAAAGACTCAAGTTTATTTGAAATTTTTTTTTCAGATCTGTAACTTTTAAATTTGAAATAGATTAAAATAATAATGTTCTTATGTGTTTTTTTTTATATGTAACGTACAAAATGAATATTTTTTTTAATAATAAAAGCTTAATTGTTTTCATTAATTTGTATTTACTTCTTAAGCCCCGCGAACACCATGCAATTTTTCAGCAATTTAGTCGTCCGATTTTGACGTCACGAGCAGTTTTGAGCCCGTTTATTGATTATATCAGCTCGTGACGTCAAAATCGGACGACTAAATTGCTGAAAAATTGCATGGTGTTCGCAGGGCTTTATGTTATTAATTTTTTTTTGTTTATATATATATAATTTTATATGCCTCAGGACATTATAAAAATTGTTTTTTTTTTTAGGATTAGGAATAGGGATTAGGGATACAAAGTGCCTTCATCATTTTGAGATTATGGAGTAATCAGAATTCCTAATAGTCAAATACTGTACGTGGACGATGTATTTCCTCATGTATTTTCACATTTCATACAACAGGTGCAACCTTCTTAATTAAGGTTTTACTGGAAATTAGCTCTGTTATTTATCAATTCGGAAGCGTTCACTGAGCATTCAGGATTATCCATCTTTGAAATGGTTTTTGTAAACTGTAGAAAATTTAGCCAATATAAAGGATTGTAAAAGTAAAATAGGCTCTTTTCATAATTAACTTTGTTTTTAATTTACTTCTTGAAATTCTCATGTTTAGAAATAAGCCGCAGAAAAAAAAATCATATATAAGAAATATTTTATAATGTTTCCTTTTTCTTAATTGTTGAAGGAAATAAGAAGTGATTGGAAAGACTTTCCTTATACTAATTGCACCCTTCCACTTAAAGGCTTTCGAAATAAAAAGATGGAAATAAATGCATCTATTAGTATAAGGCATTAGAGCGGAATCGTGTTGAAAATCAAACCGTCTTTCGTGATTTAATAGCAAAAATAACAATCAAGAGAACTTAAAGGATGTCTGCTCAGGTAGGGAACGATGTGTTTCTTCGTCGACGGGATGTTATCAAGAATTTCGTTGTTCTTTTGTTTGGTGTAGTGCCTCTGTTTATTTCCTATGCGAGTTTCTTTTTACTTCAGTCGTCCATAAACAGCGACGATGGGCTAGGAACTTATTCTCTGGCGGCTGACTACGGAGCTCAGGTGATCAGTTGCTGCTTTCTCCCGCCTCTGGTGATGCGAAAGTTGGGCTGTAAACTAACTCTTAGCCTATCCGTGATTGCCTTCTTACCGTACTACGCTGCTAACTTGTATCCGAAGTTTTCGACGCTTATACCTACTGCGCTTCTGCTAGGAGTAGCCTTCGGGACAATATGGGCATCTTTCTGCACGTTCACCAGTACGTTAGCTCACAGCTACGCAAAAATCGTAGGAACAGATCGAGAGAAAATCCTTGGATACTTCTTCGGGATTGCAATAAGTAGTCTAAAAGGTGCTTCCATTGTAAGCGGTGTCGGAGGCTACTTCTTAATGTCTCGGACTGTTGTTCACGTGCCTCCATCTTACTGTGGCGTTAATTACTGCAATGACCCTCTGAAGTACAACTTGTCCAATACATCTCTCTTTCCGACTTCCAATGATTCTTCGGATGTATCCAATACAGCAAAAAGCTCTCACCAGCAAATAATAATAATCATGTGTTCTTCATTCATTGGTATTTCTGTCGTTGGGCTTCTAATTGCCATCTGTTTTTTAGATGATATACCAGTAATCCCTCAGAGTGCAAGGAAGTGCTTGGCCTCTACTATTCGACTTACTTTGTTCAGCAGATACCAGCAATTACTTATCATACCTGGAATATCATTGGGTCTGCTTCAGTCCTTTTATGCTGCTGAATATTCAAAGGTAAGTGCACTATGGAAAAACAATTATTAAGTAAAAATAAGAAAAACTCTCATTTTCATTCTAAGATTCAATTTGATTACATTCGTAAAAGAAAAATATTCAGTATACTTTTCTTCTAACTTTGAATCTTAAGACGCTATATTTTAATACTTGGGTGATTGATATACAAATAATTGATAATTTTTAAAATTATGGTACATATTTTACACCCTAACCTGCAAATAAAGTTATTATAAAAACAGCAAAGCAGAACAGTAAAGAAACAGATGAAAAATAACGAAAGAGTGAACGCTTTCCTATTAACTTATTTTTGTTATTTTTTCTAAAGTACAAATTACTTAGAAAGTTGATTGGAAAATTACTTGAAATTTAACACCCTTTCAACCGAGGACTAGCAGTATTTTGTCCTCAAAATAACAATATTTTATTAACACATTGTAATATCAATTTATCGTATTCTGGTCTCAATTTACAAACGCTTATTGACTTCCAGGCATCCTTTCATAAAACTAAACTACATATTTCATATTGTGGATAAAAACTTTAAAAATTTAACGATTTCTGAGTTTATTTAAAAAGAATTCCCATAGGTAGATTATATTATTCTGAGGATGTGGCATAGGCAGGTCCTCCACATCCAATTCAGGGCCCAGGTACCACATGTAATAACGGGCCCCCTCCTACATTATGATCAAAATTATAGATTTTTAGCTGAAAATATCGCGAAAATGCCGCACGATTTCATATTTCTTTCTTTTAAATATACCACACACAGTTATTAGCATTATTTTTAAAGTAAATTAATTTAACGTCAACATCTACTTTTTCCAGCTCTACCCAAAAGTATAGAAAAATAGGTAGCGTATTTCAGTCACCTCTTCCCGGGCCCCTTTGATGGCCAGGCTCCGGTGCTGAGGGACCAACTGACACCCCCCTTGTGAGGGGCCTGAGCGTAGGTAATCTTCTGTATATTTTCGGAGTTGACATGTATGAGTTTATGATTTATTATTATTTATTAAGCTTTTTAGCTAGTTTATGATTTATTTTCACTTTTCATTAATTAATATTCGAATTATTTAGAAAATGCGTTAATATTCGTAAAGCAGTCGTATGTATGCTTCACTTACATTGTAGGCTTCAGTTATACGCAGATGTACGTCGCTTCGGACTTACATCTATTTTCAATACTATATTTATAATAAATCTAAAAGACAAAACTTGAAGCTGCCCCTTCGAGTTTCGTAAAGCAAAGATTTCAATCAATCATTTGCAATTTAGAATGTATAGAATATAAAAATATAATTAACTTACATTACTAAACATATAAAACTTATAAAGCCAAAATTGTTTCCAAAATTTGTCGCTGATGAAGTGGAGATAATTTAGATTAAATCTCCATGGATATTTGTCTTTTGATATTGGCATTTTCAAATCCAAATCGCTGTCCGGCATTGGGCTTTTGCCTTTATAAGTACTATATTTATAATATATATATTTGCTTATATTTGACTTTCGTGAGGTAGCTTCGGACTTTTGTCCAATTAACGTTCACCTGCATCGCCAACCAAATAATCTATAGGTCAGTTTGTATCTAAAACATTGCGAAGCGCTCTATGCAAACGAGTAGCAAAAGCTATATCATGAGTGGGATATGAGATGGTTCACTGCAGTTGCTTTAGGAAAATCATTGATTCCTAAACGTGTTACATGTAAGTTATTTTATTTCTTGTTTATTTATTACTGTACAGTGTTTATTTTCTTATAAATGCGCCACATATGAAACGCACGTACATGATGATTGCAATGTAGTATATAGATTGATAAGCAAATAATTTCATCTTAGCCATCCTTCGGGAGCCAAAGATGACGTAAGTACGGGTCATGCTTATATTTCAAACACCAAAATCCAATAATGAAGAAACAACAACATTGACCATACATACAGACGTAATACCACCATACACACATAGGCCTATCACTCAAAAAAACAGAAAAACCTATTGTAAAGATGAGAAACGTCTTAAAAGAACATAGATATACTGCAGGATTGTACTGTTAAGTAATTTATCTTTGTAATAGTAATAGGAACTAATTATATTTCTAAAATATTTTCCCTTTACAATGTACAGAGAACGTAAAAATCTTAGTTTGAGTTTTTATTAATATCTATTTTAATGATTAGAGAAAGAAATAGGTAGAAATTAAATAAATCTCTTCAAACGTGTAATAACTGCTTCTTAATTACTTCGTGAATACAATATTTCGGTCAATGATCATGAAGTAATTGGTTGCGAAGTAATTAAAAAGGAGTTATTATACGCTTGAAGAAATAAATAGCTGTTAAAAATTTATAAAATATTATTAAATAGTACTCTTATGATCAATATTATAATATTAAATTATTTTTCTTTGATTTCTAGGCCTTCTTTACATGTTCGTTCGGAATTGGCTACACCAATCTATCGAATATTGTCTATGGAACCTCTATGTTACTCGGAGCATTAGTCTACGGTTTTCTTTCCAAGATTTTCCGTCGATATTTTTTGCTGATCGCTGGATTTACATTGTGCTATATTTTCTTTCTCACAGTGTTACTATGGAAACCAACATCCCATGATTTCATTCCAATGCTGGTACTAACATCAATTGGTGGATTTGCAGAGGCAGGAATTCTCACGCAGACCGCTGGTAAATAGTAACCAGATTATTGTCCTCCAAATGAGAGATGGCCGCCCTGCTTTTGTGAGATCTGCGCATGTATCATCGATTAGTCTGGTCAGGCACTTCCGTCTGATTTAATGACAGGACGCCGCCATTACGGTAATCGCTTGTTACTTTGCAAAAGAGCATTGTATTTATAAATAATATATATTTATTTATTTATATAAATACTTATAGTTAGCAACTGGTATTGAAATAACGGTAAATAGTCGAGAGAAGTTTTAATTTGGCGTTATCAACACGTCTTTCTCAGTGAAAACAGACCCCGTCGTCCATTATGACAGGAAAACATAATTGATCAGCTACCGGAAGGGCTGCGCAGTTCAAACTTCCGCCGGCAATCTCTCATTAGGAGGAGAATAATTATTGAACTTTTTGAAAGTTAAGGGGTTTTATTTTGACATTCAGTGTTATCTTGGGGACAGGATAATTTATGTTTCCTCGCGTGGAGAAACCCTAAGACATCAGATTTTTATTCAAGTTTCGCTTCTTACGCTGTAATCCAGTGTAGAAAATCAGAAAAAAAAATGTCCACATGATTCTAAATTGTAGGATGTAATAAAACTTGTTCTCTAAGTAAATGTTAAGCTTTAACAATAAATTACATGATCCGAAAAGCTATTTACTGGCAATTATAAATAATTGGGTGAATCTGATATAGAACTAAGAATTATAAGATATTTTTTATACACACTTGGAGTCTAAGAAATTCGTACCATGAAGATATTGTGGTCGAAAAGAAAGATTGGGAAATCGTGAGTATTTTAAAATTGCAAGGATTGTTCAGTTGTAAGTAATTACAGAAATGTTGTCTTACGAGCAACAAAAAAAAGTCCACGTAATAATATATAATATTATAATACACGTAATAAGATAGAGAATTCAGAGCGGAGGTCTCCTATTTATGGCCATTGTTGTACTCGTTCTCACCGAAGTGAGAACTGCGTATCCGAAGGTCCGTGTGTTCTCAACATGGCGAATCCCTAGAAGAAGCCATAGAATTTCAAGGGGAAAATACTGAGGTGGTTTCCCATTGCCTTCGTCAGGAATGATTTCAGACTTGAAGAGAAAATGAAGAAGCAGACAAACAAGGAAAGGAAATTTTACAAACATCTATGTCGACGCCGAGATTCGAAATCGGGTTCCGACACATCTGTCTCGTGGCCTCGTGAACACAGAAAAGAAAAAGATAAAAAAAATTTCTGATGATTAATTAGGAGAATTCACGAGATTAACGTAGAGTCGAAGACCTTAAAAGTTGAGAACCTCTGGCATAAAGGAATAGTTTCTTAATTCCGAATTTATTCCGTTTAATATTTTTTTTTCTTGTTGATATGAAATATACTTTTTGTTTTAATATAAGCTTTTTCCTTTCAGCTTTGTATGGCGTGATTTTCCAGACGAATAAAGAGGCAGCTTTTACCAACTCTCGCCTGTGGGAATGCATTGGAATGACGATTGGTTTCGCCTGGTCCTTTTCTCTCTGCATTTACATCAAAGTCTACATTTTAATAGCTATTACGACGCTTGGACTTATAAGTGTCTCCATCATCGAATATCGATTATGGAAACAGAAAAAGGATGATGAACTTTAGGACGCTTTTTTTAACGTATTTATTTTTTTTTTTTAGACAAATTACTGAGTCTCATTGTAATTTTTTAGGCTTTCTTTCATTACATGATTGTATTTGTTGATTGAAGATACTGTCTTGATAACAGGGGCGTATATAAGGGGGGGCCGAGGGGGCCCGGGCCCCTCCCGAAATAATGAAGATATGTCCTCCGAACGTTTTTATTGGTTGAACAGATAGATTTTCATTGTTTTTTTTGTTTAGTTGAATAGATTTTTTGGCCCGGGGCCCCCCCCCCCCCCCGAAATGTCCTCCCAACGTTTTTTTTTTTTTTTTTGGTTGAACAGATAGGTTTCCATGGGGTGTCGGCCCCCCCCCGAAAATATATTCTATATACGCCACTGCTTGATAATATAGAAATAATTAAGGGTGTGGATCCAAGCGAACAAACCTTTGCATTGGAATGAAAAATAGCTTTCCGAAAACTCAAATCAAAATCAAACATCGATAAACTTCTATTACAACTATTATTAAATAGAAATCTATATTTAAATTGATCTATCAATCTAAATTTAAAATCTGTATTTCGTTTTCTTTAAGCAAGAAAATTTCTTCAGGTGATGGAGGACAGGAAAATGTTATCACTCTTCTTCAAAAATTCGTTGTACGTATAGAATTTCCTTTTTAACAATCTGTAGACATACTTTAATAATCTGTAATAATTTGTAGGCATACGTGAATACAACAATTACAAATAACTAGTACCATATACTATCTGTGGTTACAACAAGTTCTTTAAAAACAGTATTAGTCATTAACTATTACACAATTTCTCTGTATTTTAAAACAAGTTCAATAACTAGTAATAATCTTTAAACAAATTCTAGACATACTATCTGTGGTTACAGTAATTTGTAGACATACTGTCCATGACTAACAATTATAAAATTTCTCTGCACCGTTATTTTAAAACAATTTGTAGACTTACTGTCCTTGATTACAAGAA
This sequence comes from Thereuonema tuberculata, assembly GCA_023159025.1. Lineage (NCBI taxonomy): Eukaryota > Metazoa > Arthropoda > Chilopoda > Scutigeromorpha > Scutigeridae > Thereuonema > Thereuonema tuberculata. Next base: position 22,427,093 of record JAFIDM010000007.1, on the reverse strand, counting down.
GTAATACTCTTTAACAAAACAATTTTAGAGTCATTGACAATTATAAAAATGTCTCTGTATTTTTAATACATTTTTTAAACTTGCTAAAAGTGAATTCACTTACTTTTAATGAAAAGAATTTAATGAAAAATAGCAATTCCATATAAAACAATGTGCAATGTTGAATTTACAAATAACTTACAAACATTAAAAATCTTTTCCTGTAAAGATAAAGAACCTTGTCCTATTGTTGTATCCCATCAAAATGATAAGTAGCTTATGTGGTAAGGAACTTGGGTGGGTAGAGGTCGGCAATTTTTTTTTCGGGGTTATTTATCCTCCAAATGACTGCTAGGGATTATTCAGTTTTATATCGGCTGATTTTCGACTTCCACTTCAGACCTCTTGAGATCACAGAAATCTCTGTGCAATCCACACATTTTGAAAGTACAGCCATTAATAAAGATAATAGCAATGTAACATTTTTAAAAAACAAGTTATTTGAATGCAAGAATATGAGTAAGAACTTTCTTATTGATCTCTTACGTTATTGAGGTGGAGCAACACTTCCTGTGATGGCTCATAACAACATATGGTGGTTCTCTAAGTTTGACTCCGCCTAGTGTCACCAAGAGACCAGTGCTAGTTACGGAAGATACATTTTTACTGTCCTTTTGCTGAGGAAAAGATACGAAGGCAGGTTGTTGATTGAAGACTGACATCATGCAAAAATGGTTTTATGATATTAAGGTGTTGTTGTTAGGGTTTTACAAGAATGGAAGAGTAATGGAGAAAACAGCATTTATCAATTATTAAAGATAATAAAACTGTGGACAGCTTAGCAAGGAATTTGATCTGGAATCGTATTTTTTCGTATCACATTCAAGAATCCGTTTGACATTTTATTTCTTAGGATTTCTCTATGAAGTTTCGAATTTGAAGGAATCACTTTCTAAAGACCCCTGCCATCAAATTTCAAGCTAGAAGTCAAACAGTTTTGATCTTAATCATATGATAATACTACAGTGAGTAGTTTGGCTTTGACGTAGTTTGGCTCAGCGCCAAAATCCTTCATTGCCTCATTCAATATGGCGGCTTGGGTCCTCAATTATAGAGCGAAGTAACTTAGTAAGAATTTATTCCGCTATTCTCTCTTGGAGGAAATACTTCTCAGGGTCTTTTGAAATAGAAATCCAATTCAGAAAATAACCCTGGGATAATTAGTGCTTTCCACCTGTCCTTGATTCATTGGTAATAATGTTAATGAGATAGAACAATTTCTTTTTCATTTTTTTTCCTGCTTGAATATCCTTTATTTCCATGATAGTTTTATTGTATTTTCATTTTCTGTATTTAATAATATTCTATAATATTCTACATTTTAATGTTCTGTATTTAAGATTCATAGTGATTTCCCTTAGTAATTAATGGAAATAATTTAGGAATTTTGTTATTTATATAGAAAAATAGCATTGAACTTACTTATAAGCATATATTTGCAATATTTCATTTAATTATCAAAATAGTTTTAATTGTTATACAGTAAACATAAAAAAAATATGTAAGTAAAGCATCAATTCATTTAAACCCATCGGGTTATTTTTTTTTTACATTAAATTTTGATTAAGTAGAATTTCATTATTATTTCTCCAGAGTATTGCAAAGTTTGATAATCGATTGTAGTAATAAAAGGATAAAAATGCAACTGGTTTGTGCCCGATTCAACGAAGGGCAAAAATACGAATAAGAATAGTTTTTCAGTAAAAAAAAATAATAGATCAGTACTGGGATGGCATTGACTGTTTAATGCTTCGTTTCACTGCTATTTTATAAATTAAGAAACATAAAACCAGTAGGTCTCAACTTTCTCGCTAGAGCGGAGTCACTGCAGAGCATTCCAGACTGACCGTTCTGGGACCTAATCATAGGCGTACCGATGAAAGGGAGGTTATAACCCTTCTCATTTCATCTGAAAACAGAAATAAAATCAAAGATTTTTCAACATTTTCTTTTGTTGGAAACTTCAATGCTTTATTTTAAAACCGTGATCAGGGAAACGACAAAGCTTTATATCTTTTTTTTGGTTTAACAACTAAGACCAACATAACCACTCCCCTTCCAAAATCCTGGATACGCCTATGGATTTAATAATTAATTTTCTTTATATGAATACAGAATTGATATTACAAATCTTTTTGATTGTTTGAAGGTTTTTTTTTTCTCAAAAAAAATGAAGAAAGATTATTATTTTGTTCTAAAATTCAATTGTGCAATGACAGTCTATCATTAACTTCTTTTACAACTTGTCATTTATAACTGTAAAAATAATTGTAACCAGAACTATAGAAATGCTACCAAGAAACTATGAACCAAACGGAATGGCGGCTAAAAACCCTCCCAAGAACATTCCTGTAACAACGTTGTCGTGTTGTAACTCGATACCCAACATGAATTAAAGATGGCATCAGACATCTATGAATGAGTGAAAAATGATGTATTTCACAGTATATCTCGTCGAAGTACACATACGTAATACTAGCAGTATTCACTAAATTTCGTAAACCTTACTATTTAATTTTCACTTACTTTAATCACTTCAATTTAAAACTTGTTTTTTCTTGTTTGTAATCTTTCTAACAAAAGTTGTCTAAAAAATACCTTATAGTCAAGATAAAGTCGTAACATCTTCGTTTCAAGTCACAGTAATTTGATTGCATTTATTTTTTTTAAATAATTCCTTAGGATAATCATTGATTCATGTTTCGTATTATTATTTAATTCTTTTTCATGACATTATTAAATACATGTATTATTTAAACTTCAGCCATCAACTATATTTAATCTATTGAAAATTTCCAAAAATTGTCGTTTTTAGATCTGTAATCTGTTCATTTTTAAATAAACTCATTTTTCTAAATAATTCCAATAGTGATTATATAAACTATCTTTCGTTGGAGAACCTTCTACTTGCTTGTAAAACTTATTCTCACATTCAGTATTACTTCCTTGTTAAATAAGAATATAAGGAAAAAAAATGTGTGCTCTTCTAATTTGCAAGAAAATTTAAAGAATAATGTAATTTCCTGAAGTTTTTTAATTACGAAGTTCTCAGTAAAGTCAATGTTGTGAAATATCACGTCTCAAATGTATCTCGTCAACCAAATGTCCATTCCCCAATTGAAAGTTTAGCAGAAACAAGAATATTGTAAATCAATATTAGTTTAATAAATTAAATTATTTATTTCTTAATTCATACGCTTATTTAATTCATGTGATTTTTACAACATCTATTAAGAATGCTATAACTGTTCCGCCATATAAATATATATACACATAATAATATACAAGTGGGCCGAAACGCTGTCAAAATTTCATCTTTATTCGCAAGCATTTCCCATGCAACTGCATCTTGAATTTTGAAATCAAATCAAAGTCGCATGGATTCCGGTCTGGCGAATACAAGGGTGTTCCAAGACTTCCCATCTCCATCACGTAATACAGCCTGTGAAGGAGCTGCTGTGTGACGTGTGGCGTTATCGAGAAGAATGATGGATGGTGGACAATTTGGAGATTACTTTGAGGGATGTTAACAATGTGTATTGAGCATTCCTGTGTTCCTTTTTCTTCCTTGGCTACACTGCACTGTCTTATTAAACGAGGAATTCCAAATACGTATTTTTCCACTTGCTCTCATGACGTTCTTTCACGGACCCAGACCAGGTCTCAGGAGCAAATCCAACAAGCTTTCGTAATGTTTATTCCCGAATTGCAGTGATGCCGCAAATTAGATAAAAAATAGTTGCCATGACTTCCAGAAGACCCACCTCTATAAAATGTTGTCATCAAATCTGTAATTATTATATTAGTCCATTTTTAAATAAGCTGGTTTTCCTAAATAATTCCAAAGATGTTATTCTCATAGCAATATAAAGTCATATTTGTGTTTGTGTTTTTTTCAATGATTGCTATATATATAAGACCCACAGCAGTGCTTACGTTGTAGTTGTAAGTGGTGTTAAAAGAGGTTGTTAAAACTAAACAACAACTGGACGGAAAGAATGTTTCCTAATTTCTTGCCGTCGAGTATTCAAATATGCGAGGTTTAGTTGGTTTTATTCTGAATATGACTCTTTGAAAGCGATGTTTTGAACTCTGACTTTTCAGTTGTAATCCAGTCAAAACGAAGAAACAAAAGTGAGTTTTTGTATAAGAGTAAAATGTTCGACTTTAGTCTGTTTAACATGCTATTATAAGAATCACCGGTCAAAGGTTTAAGCATTTTACTGTAGTAAGAGAGAAATTGTAGAAATAATCCCAATTGTTTCTGTAGGCTGTAAGAGGAACTTTGTGATAGTCCTTGTTTATACAGGGTGATTCTAAAAGTCATAGTATTACTTTACAGTTTACTCATTCAAACCTGCTGGTGAGGTTTCGAACTCTAGCGCTTATTTATTACAGTACATTTATTCAGTGTAATGACCTATAAAATGCTGGAACTTACTAACGTCTATGAATGGAAGGTATATAGTGTGGTCGGGAAGTTCCCGTACCCCCCTATTCTGTAGTAATAAATGTAAATATTTATTATTGAATGTTATTTCAATTGTTGACTCTAGAATGCATGTGTGCGTATTGGAATGCAGGTGGTATTATTGGTTGGTATTATTATTGCGTTCGAGGAAGGATAGGAGCATTGCAGTCAATAAGATTGCAGTGTTCAGCCATGGCGGATGTAAGCAGTAATATTAAATAGTTAGTGGTAAGTGTGTGGGTGCACGAATGACATACATTGAGTCAAATAATGGGAGCATACCAGAAAAGATTTAATAGGCCTCTCCTCGAAAACCGACAATTCGATTCAACAATCTCCAGTGAAATCGACACTTAATCGCGCTGCTGAACTTGGTGTACCAAGTACAATAATGCTGGTTCACATGAAGAAAGACCTAAAAGTCAGACCATTCCGCCCGATGTTCGTCAACGAGTTATCGGATGGAGCGCGGGATCAGCGCGTAACAGCATGCTGTGCTTTATTAGAACAATTCCCTAATACAGTGTCCCGTGCAAAGATGCTATTTTCAGATGAATGTGTGATTTATCGCAGTACACGCAACAGAAATAATGTCTTTTGGGCGAAAGAGAACCCTCATTACTCATTGAAATTGAGAGGAATCTATCTCACGTAATGATATGGGCTGCGATGACATCACAACATTTGTTTGGACTATATTTTTTTGATGGTCGTGTTAATGGCGAAACTTATTTACACATGTTACAAATATGGCTAATCCCATAGAAGACGTTGGTATGAACGGGGCACCTCCTCATTTCGCTCTTACTGTGCGCGGGTCTCTTCATGAACATTTTACAGGTCGCTGGATTGGTCGCGGCATCCCCAGCTCTATTGAAATTGCTACCCCGAAGTTGCCCGAACACGCCAGACAATTCATTGTGGGGAATCATAAAGACCTACGTGTCTGAATGTCTTTATGCTACAAATGAAGAATTGCGTAATGCAGTTGAGGGTGCATTTCGAACCATCACACCGGACTTGTTCCAAAAAATGTCAAGTAAGACGTGGTGGTGTATGAACTTTTATGTACAGCATGATGGTGAATATACAGACGCATTGGACACCTAATGTGTAAATATTTTCTTATAATATGACTACCAATTAAAGGGTACGGGAACTTCCAGGCCACACTGTAAATTGCCGCAAAACTCACTAACATCCAGTCTCCATATAGTAAAGACAGGGAAGCAATATAGATGTGAGAGACTGGTTACATCTATATATATATCCTACCCCCCGGTCGCTGATCTCGATTAACATCTAGGACACTCCAACCAAAAAGAGACAAAAAGGAAAATAGCCGTGTCCAGCACGGCCTAAATTTTCCTTTTTGTGAGTTTTTGGTTGGAGTGCCTCTTCCGGGTACGGATACGGTTGTGGCATCTTTAAACTTTTCACGCATTCTGAGCAATCATCAAGGGTAAACCTGGCTGACAAAGCCTAATAAGGCTGAAACAGCTGTCCCATATTCCTGCGATGATTGCTCAGGGTGTGAGAGCCTATATTTGATTCATCAGTGCATTTTTTGAGTACTGCTTAAACTTATTTTAAGCATGTTAAATTTTATTTCTGCTTAAACTAAATAAACTTTGCGAAGTGGATTCTAAATCTCAGAAGCAGTTTCAAATCGGCCATAAGAAGTGTTCGTCTATAAAAGACGAATAAAAAATAAAGAAACAAAATAAAAATTTATTAAATCTGCATTAAATTCATTAGATAAAGAAAATCCATTAAATAAAGAAGTTCAAAATCTCGGAACCTCAGGAATGCTCAAACGCATTTAAGCCTATTACGTTATAATTATTTATTTATCATCAATTTCCCTTAAAATCCGTATCGATAGTGTTTCCTGTTGTTTATAAATGGCGCTCGACCTTCAGAAAACGCTCCAATTATTAAAAAGCTCTCATTCAGAACGAGGTCGACACTGAATGAAATCATTGTTCCTTTCAACTCTGACGTTCTGAGAAGTCAAAACTGTTCCATTTCGTTCTGGGTTAGTGATGGCGACTCCGTCCCAGGGTAACATCATTAAGAACTTCGTCGTTCTCCTTATAGGTGTGGCACCTCTTTTCACGGCTTATATTACTTTTTTCTTACTACAATCTTCCCTCAACAGTAACAAAGGACTTGGTACGTATTCCTTAGCTGTGGATTACATTGCACAGGCCCTGACATGTCTTTTCTTGCCCCCTCTTTTGATTCGACGGTTCGGCTGCAAGTGGACTCTGACACTCTCTGCCGCAGCTTTTCTGCCTTACTACGCTGCCAATTTTTACCCTTCCTTTTACACTCTTATCCCCTCTGCTGTGTTGATCGGCATCGGATTCGGTGCTCTGTGGCCTGCATTGAACACCTTCGGAAGTACGTTCGCCTACAACTACGCTGACAAAAATGACCCCAAGCATATAGCGAAGATGCACAACTACTTTTTCGGCGTCGGCGCTGGAGTAATCAGAGGACTCGGCATAGTGGGCGGATTAATTGGCTATTACATTTTGGAAGACCGAAGTCCAAGCAAAAAAGAACATCTTTCCTTCTGTGGTGTCCATTATTGTAACGAACCTCTCACTAGTAACCACTCAATAAATGGATCTTGTTCCAATGACACCGATGCCACTTTAAAAGTTACTAAATCCAGCATCTATGCAATGGTCGGTGTTTTTATCGGTAGTTCAGTCGCAGGCTTATTGATACTTCATTTATTCTTGGATAACATTGATACGGAGCCTCAACGTGTGATGGAATCTCTTCTTTCAACTGTGAAATTAATGTTTAGTAACAGATACCAGCAGTTACTGATCATTCCTGGCGTAGCTCTTGGATTATTTCAGTCATTCAATGCAGCTGAGTATTCAAAGGTAAAGTTCAACATATGTCCTTCTTGCACTTGATCTTTTAATTCAATTTATTCAAGAATTTTGAGGCAGTATTTTAGACATTGTCACTTAGAAATTTGCAGATTCCACTGCTCGTTCCAATACAGCTTCTGAGTGATAATGTCTAAAATACTGCCTCAAAATTCTATGATAAATTGAGCTTCTAACAATCTCTGTTGGACCAATCACGTTGATTTTTTGCACTTAGATCTACAGCAATACCAGAAAGGCTTTAAGATAATAAAATCATAGTCAATCATTTTCGTGAGTAATAATATTTTCTTTATATATATAAAATGCTATTGCTTCTAGGTAACTTGCCCAACCACGGTAATAAATGCCGGCAATAAGAGGATGATTTTAACATAATTGGAGTTAAGTTACCGAAGCAATCGAATTCCTTCTGTATACACTTTTTATGTATTACATTCATAATATAAGAACTTCCTTACCATTTTTTTAGTCCACAGATCTATTTCAGATCATAACGATAGATCAGACACTAACCAAGTTATTCCGACATTTATGCTCACATTATATATATTTTTTTTAAAAATAATAACCTGAATAGTCGGTTTCCTATCTGGTTGTGTAATTGTAATTTTGCGAAACAGCACAGCAAACGACTCTTTTTGTATCAAAGTAAAGGAGAATTTATAAATACAATTTCCGTTTATTTCAAATTAATGAGATTAAAGGGAGTCTTTTTCTAGGACAGCGGATTCATATTAGACATATCTCATTCTTAATTGCTTCAATGAGGTAAAGTTTTGTTTTATGCCACCAACGATATTTTTCATTACAGAAAAAAAAGCATCATGTTTTGCATCATTAGTTAACTTCTATTAACTGGGCATTTGAAATTTCACTATTAACTTTTAGATTTCTTGTCTATTTGCACGTGCACGCATCACGCTAAAATGGCTGGCCTAATTTTATAATATTTGATGCGATTCTTATTTAAGGGTCAAAATAACAATAGGGATTATTTCGGTCTTAACTCAGTAGCAGTAATATGAACCCTGTTCCTTAAGTTTCCTTGTTTTAAGGAATATGATACATGTGAATGTACAACCTGACGAAGCGCGCAGAATTAATGAGCCCGAGAAACCGGTAGTGAATGTAAATAACTTTATTTTTGACCTTTTGTATGTGTGGTGGCTTAAAAGGAACCTTGTATCGTATTTGTGTTTTGTATCTAAACATTTTATTTTACTTCTTCCCTATAGGCTTTCTTAACATGTAACTTCGGAATACACAACACTAACCTTTCCAACATCGTCTATGGAGTATCTCTACTGGTGGGATCTTTAATATTCTTAATACTTACCAAATTTTTCCACCGGTACGTTTTAGTGTTGTTAGCAGTAGCATTGTTCTATCTGTATGCAATTCTGTTGTTGCTTTGGAGGCCTGATTCTTATAATCTCGCACCTGTCCTTGTACTGACTGGTGTGTTTGGCGTTGCAGAAATTGGTCTATACGTTCAACTCGTAGGTAAGTTGCATTTTATTAATTCTGTAAAAGAAAGTCCTACAATTTTAGTATAGATTACATTCCATTTTTAATTTTACAAAAACATTGATTTCAAACGTAGTTACTTAAAGGAATATTATCCTAAACAGCACAGGGAAATAGTAAAATTTAAATACATCTACTACATTTAAATCCGAAATTCTGAATGTCGAAAAGCTCCGAAAGTCCTTGTAAATAAATTTTACTAAAAGTAAGAATGGGATAATTATTATTTTTGACTCATAATGTCGAAAGGCATTTAAAACACACCTTTGTAATCTACATACTGCGCTAACTTGTGAAAGAAGCTTCAAAAACGGCAAAAATGGTTTTGAGTTTCAAAATCAGCGTAAAAAATTGAGTAAGTATGCCAAATTTCATTAAAATGGGTGCAGTGGTAACAAAATTATTTGATTTTGAACGTATGTTTTGTTAGAATTTCAGTTGTCTAGGTCAGTTCTCAAGGATAAAATTTCATGGAAACAACATGGAATGACAAAATAACTAATATTTCATCCAATTTGAGTACCCTTGATTCAATGGTACCATTGAGAACCTTGGATCTATCTTAATAGCTTAATTATATCGAGTTACAGACAGACAGACAGACAGACGAACTTAGCCAATTATATAAGTTGATTGTGCTGAATTAGTTGGCTGTTTAATATTTGTTTTTGTGTGTGTGGTGTTTTTTTTTTGGCATAATCGTTGAGTGCATCCTTTGAATAGTATGTGTACAACTATTGGTGTCTCTCCGACTATTGCTTGCAGCTGCAGAATGCTCTAATTAGGCAAACTTTAATTATAATTCCCTTATACTAAAAAAACCAATGTTTTTTCGTTCAATAAATTAATTCAGTTCATTTCCAGAACTTGACTCGTTGTCTTTAGATCACAAAGACTCTCCAACAAATATCATTACAATATCAAGGCAAAGTAAGATTTGATTGGTTAAGTAATTAAAACTATAGATAATGATTGGACAAGAACATAATAATGAAATTAAGAAATTACTCAAATGATAGTGAGTCACTTCGTTAAATGAATGATTGTTTATTTTGTTATTGTTAATGTTTTTTGATTGTTATCATTATTTTATATTATTTTGTGTTATATGTTTACTTGGGTTCACGTTTTGATTGTTTCTTAATTGTTTTGAAGAATATCATGTTCGTTTTGTTCGTTTTTGTTAATGGTTTTGAATTATGTGAGAAAAGAGGTTTCTTTTCTTTATGTGTATGATTTATATATGTATTTTTATGGGTTAGGAAACCTTGATAAAGTTCTTTGGTGACAAGAACGAAATATTGGTGATGAAGAGGTTTATGTGTTTTTATTTATAGAAGATATGAATTAAACGTTAGAAGAACATAATAAATTTAAATTATTTAACTGATTCAACGGAAAAGAATTTAAAAATAAACAGAATATCAGTAATTAGAAAATGCAAAGGAATAAATAACGATTAACGATTACATTGATTATATTAAAATTTATTTTAAATCATTGATTACATTAAAATACAGATAAATAATTTCTACAAAAATACAAATAAATAAATGATTTCTAAAAATATTTACATACAAATTTGTTTTAATATTTTTACGAATTTCGGATACCTTTTCGTATTTTAAATTATTATTAGAGATCATAATTTACAATTAATATATTTAAAAAATATTTTAAAGGTGGGAAGTTCAAAATAAGATGATCAGCATCATTTAAATTTTATTTTTTTAAAATGTTCAAATTCTGTATCTTGAAGTGGCTTAGGGCGGTGTGCACCAAAGCTTTTGTTAACTTTGATGTTGTCAAATCGCCCCTCAACCGACAGTTTCTGGGCACCAACATTCCTTAGATTTAACAGTTGTTAAATCTCTGATGAGTCGCCAAATTTTAGATGGCCCATCAAATCGTTCGACAACTCCCATCAGCCCCCGCGCCGTTCAACTTTTAAAGATGGCTGACGTCGGCTATGATCGAAACCGACTCCTGTGATTTTGACGATGAATTAGATGTATTTTTTTCATATTAAATATTCCGAAAATAATGTTGAATACGATTAATTCCTGTGAAGGTTAATTTCTTACCTTGACATTTCGTGTCTTCAAGAAAAAAAATTCTGTCCACCTGTTGTTTTTTCTTCTCCGTGGAGGCTGCCATTTTGAAACGTACTGCGCCTATGAACAGACATCCGGAAATGACGTTACATGTTATTAACCAATCACAGCCACTATTAGGAACACGATACGCTATCAAGGACTTATCAATGAAGGTTCGTTAAAATGTGTTTGGTGCAATGTTGTATTTTGAAGGTTGATTAAGCTTCACGGCCCATTTGACAACCAGCAAAGTTAACGAAAGTTGGTGCACACCGCCCTGAGTCACTACTTAATACTGAGTCACTACTTTTTTATTAATATGGGATTTTATTACAATGAGAAAGTAAATAGAAGATAATTAATAAGTTTACATATTCATTATTAATTAGTTATTTTCTTTTTTCTTTCACTAGCTCTCTACGGCTTGATATTCTCTGATACCAAAGAAGCTGCCTACACTAATTTTCGTTTGTGGGAGTGTATTGGACTGATGATTGGATTTGGCTGGTCGTCTTCTCTTTGTATTACGGTTAAATTATACGTTTTATTGGGTGTTTTATCGACTGGTTTTCTAAGTTTAACAATCTGCGAATTTTTAGTACGAAAACAAAAACAACACTCAATGGATTTATTTTAATTTTCAATGTATTTGATTTTGTATATACTGTTTTAACTGCATATAAATAACTTAAGTATTTTATTTTTCTTACATCAAGGCTTTGGTCTTTCTTTTAATAATAAGTTAAAACGAAGTGGTGGAATTCAGATACAGTTGCCTGAAGCTCGTCCAAGCTCAGCAACTCAACAACTGTGCATCCCAGAAAGCTGAAATTTTAAAGGTGTTTGAAGGTTGTTACAAGGGAGATTCTGATTGCTGTTGATGTACATCGGACCATTACGTAAGGAGATATTGCCAAAGCTCAGAAACAACACATTCCCCAAACTGAAATTTTGAGACAATTCAAAAACTACTTATCCTACAAGGCTGAAACTTTCCTAAAAACTTCGGATGATTTTAAGGAAGATTCTGTTGTTTGGTGAAAATCGGACCAGGCAAAAAAAAAAAAAAAATCATCAATGAATGAACAACATTTTATATGCTATTCGGAAGTTCGCAACTAAATCTTGTTTGTGAATATATTTATACTAGTTGACTCGTGCGAATAATTCGCAACAAAAAACCACCTTCGAGAAATAATAAGCAACTCTAAAGCTGTCGTGCATGTTAGTTAAACACATTGTCAATAGATGGCGCCTTCTCCATTATAAAAAGGTTTTTAAAATACAGATTTTTTAACGAAAACATTATTTTTCAACAATTTGTTTACTTTTCGTCATTAGCGATGAACGTAATCTTCAAAATGATGTCTCAATCATTGATTTTGATGAAGTATTAAGGGAGATATGGCGTACCGACACAAAAACACCTATGAGAAATAAGATATAAGGATTAAGATGTTTATCATGGATATATAAGAATACGTAACTCATTCTCCTCTTTTTTTCTTTTGTAATCCTAGCAAGATTCTTTTTCATTTATTCTGAATAATCCGAACCTGTCATTTTTTTGAAACATACTATTAAATTTTAATAAATAATTAAATTTAAATAAATAATTTTACCTCAATTAAATTTGATGGGAATTTAGCTTTTATTATTAACCTTTTTATGTCTAGTATTTTTCTTTAAGTGTGTCTTGTTTTGAGGAATTATTTCCATATTTTTTTAATGTTTATTATTATTATTATTATTATTTTCTTTTTATATGTTCTATCCTAAGAAACTACATATTGGGAATTTGTTTTTCAAAATGTTTATTATCCAAAAAATACTTTATTATTAAATCTTTAGGTTAAATTTTGATTTATATACCAACCAATTTTTAATTATTAGTCTAAATTAAAAATTTCTGAAAAAAAAATCTTGAACAATTTCTAATGAAGGGTTATAAGGAAAATCATAAAAATGCTAACTAGATTTTCATTGTTTCAATAAGAAAGGATTTAGAATTATCTTTCTTTGTTGGATAACGTCAAGGAAGTAGCTGTTCCAAGGCTGTTCTGTTGATGTATGCCTTCTCACGTGGAATCAGCCAATCAATTGTACATCTTCAGTTGCAATTGATAGCTGAGACAAACCTCGCTTTTTAGCTCAGACTCATTTTCGTGTCAGGTGTTTGAGCTGCTGCAGCCCAGACTCAACCTTTTCCGATAAAACGGTTAGTAATTTTACAGAATATTACTATCTAAATATATATATATATTTCTTTATTTATGCGTAAAGAAAATATTTTAATTTTCAGAGAATAATTTTTAGCTAGAATTATGCTAAATTCTCGAAATACGATGATATTCATAATTAATATTTTTGTTGCCTTTGTTTCTAATGATATTTCCTCAGTAAGTCATTAACTGTCATTAAAATATTTAAAAATTTGATGTGTATGTTAAAATAGTTGGAATTTTTAAATGTATATCTGTACGCACACGTTAAAGTGATTATTAAGTCATAAAAATATTTCTTAATAAGAAATTTAACATGCCTAAATAATTCAACCAATGATAGTCAAGAAAGGCATAAGGGTAAATAAAAGGATTTCGCACCGCGAGCTATCACCGGCGAGAGACTGGGACGGCCGTTCCGTTCTCTTTTGAACTCATCAGCCAGCCAAACTCCATCGATGACAGGCTCAGAAGGTGAGAAAGGTTAAGAATCCCGGGTCTCGCTCCCGATAGTGGGACCTAAAGAGGACGAAAAGACCCTTCGCAGTCTCTACCCGGTGACAGACTGACAGCTTGAGGTACGAAATCTTTTTCTTATCCTTGCGCCTTCCTTGGTATATCATTTATTAAAATGCTTCTTTATTATTAATATTTTTATTTAGTATTAGTCTTTTTTTTTTTTGTTCTTTTTTTTAAAAAAATCTGTATTCGGTCTCTCTGCATGTTTCTTGTTGTAATTTATTTTCATTGAATGTTAATGTTTCACCATCAGTTCAATATTCTATTCTAAATACTTGAATGTAAGGTTTTATTTTTCTTTGTTTTTTTCATTGGGATATAACTGATTTTATTGTAAGATATCTTGTTAAAGGCAGAGTTGTAAAGCCCTAGGTCAGTCTTGCGTGCTCTGCAGTACATGTATGTCATGGCTACGAGGCCAAACATGACATTAAAAATTATAATATATCTCCTCTTAACTCTTAAAAAAGTTATAATTATTTTATTTCAGAAAAATCATGTCAAAAAATGAAATTCACGTTATTTAGTCAGATATAAGCATGCCAAAATTATCACTAAGGAAAATAATATTAAAAAAAGGTTTTGAACAGTTTTCATGTAGTTGTTTTATGTTTGTCACCACTCATCAGATATAATTACTTGACTTCGTCGTTAATTAAATGCTTAGTAATTAAAATTAATATAAATAATATTCCGGTGTCAAATATTCTGAAAGAAGCTCAGCGATTTTATTTGTAGTGCGTTTTATCCCTTTTTATTCCTTCGTAAAATGTTTCTATGCACGTTAAATTTAACATTATGTATATGTCTTTTTTTTTTATAGTTTAATCCTTAATAAGTCAGCAGTTGACTGGCAGGGATTAACTAATTGACCTTTTTTATTTTTCATTAATTTTTTGATGTTTTTTTGTATGAAGGGTCATTCTTATGTTTACTTGTCTTTTGTTTATATTTTCTTTGATATCACTGAGCTGCAGACACTGGGTGAATCCAGCTGAGAAAAGATAATAACCTCGAAACAGACTGTCCTGGATTCCCGATGTCAAATATTTCAAAAGTAGCTCAGTGATTTTATTTGTAGTGCATTTTTATCCCTTTTTATTCCTTTAAAATTAATATAAAGCACAATATTTTATTTTATTTTTTTTATCGTAATTAAGTAGAAAAAAGAAATTGAATCAAATCAAAGAAATAAATAGATAGGTATATGAAGCTAAATTTCCTTTTAAAAATACTGCGTAATTCTATCTAATGATTCCTAATAAGCAGGAAACAGATATCAATAACTAAAAATGATACATCAATCTCATGAAAATGACTCACCGTTATTTTGTTCGTAAATTAAGGTCATTAAATGTCATTTTATTAATTTATGGATTGCTTATATTTTCCTTAATATAACAGCATTTGAATACAATCGGGAAAATCTATTAATTACAATAAATTTCTTTTTATGCATCCTCTTATTAAAAATCGTTGTATTTTTTAACTTCTGTTTAATAGTTACCTTTATTCTTCAATTTATTTATTTATAAATTTTTATTTAATGTTTTATTTATTTCATTTTTTTTTCTCAAAAAAAAGTAAAATAACTTAAATGAATTCATTTTATTCAAAACGTTCATTGTACATAATCCCAATATTAGTTAAGTTACAATTAACATTGTAAATAATAAATATAAATAACTTAGTTCTCAGTAGTTACTTTATTTGCATTGGAAAAAGAAAATCATTGCCAAATTGGAAATAGAATTGCCCAAATTTCTAAAAGTAAAGTTTGTTTTCGAAATAACCTGTTGATCCTTAATTTTGATTCTAACTCTTAAACTCATCAGTTTTAAACAATAGCACTCAAAAGTGGGCAGCTTACCAAATGCCTTATTGTTGACAAAATGGAATCAAAATGGCACTGTCAGTAACTTAAAATGTTCGAACTGGCCTTGAACTACAAACTGCAACTGTCTATGTTATTAATAGGAGAGTCTATCTCTGGTGCAAGATGGAAATATTACATCTGCAAAGGTTGGAATCATTTTAAGAAAATATTGCTTACATTTTTTCTTTCGCAAATATTGTTTTTCGTTGAAAATTGTATTACTATTCTTTTTAATCTTCTTTCTACAGGGTGGCATAAAAGAATGGTAGGATTTCAAAGACACGTTTTCTCTGTATTGCTTAATGTATACAGTCATGACATATATCATTTAGAAGCGCGACTGTCCAAGTTTGATGTGCATCACTCAAAGTGCCTCAAAGTGCTCACCTTTCGTCACCCGGCGCACATACAAGCGGAGTCTAATTCCTGCCAGACTCGATGTCCGGTGTGATTACTGTTTCCAACAAGACGACACTCCGCGCTCCCCTTCCCTATCATAATGAGTGACGTCGCCTCAACCGTGTTCTTCCAGAGCGCTGGATTGGTCGTGCTACAGATGCGAACAACCATCACCTGCGATTTCCTGACCTAACACCATGTGACTTCTTCCTATGGGCGTACGTGAAAGTCAAAGTATATGTACCCCCAATACCCAGATCCATCAGTGATATCAAGGGATGAATCGCCCACGCTGTGGCGCACATCAAACATAGACAGTTGTACTTCCAATTGACAGATGTATACGTTAAGCATTATAGTAAATACATGTCTTTGAAATCCCACCATTCTTTTATGCCCATTCAAAATCGAACGCCATTACAATCAAGGTAATGTGATTGCTGAGGCAAGAGGACAGTCGATCATCTATTATTATTTTATTTTATTTTATTTTTTGTCTTAAAAGAGTTAAATAATAGATATAACGGTTAAAAAAATATAAAAAGACCTTTACAGTTGAACCTTTTGAATTGTGCAGCCTTAACGCTACTACAAACAAATATAAATACAGTCTGTTTATGAATGGCAGAGCTACCACTTCGGGACGATTTTACTCCGCTGAGATGGATATTTTCCTAAGAAATTCTTTTGGACATTTTCGCTTTTTAGAAAAAAATAACGAGGAGCATTTTTGCAAAAGTATTTATTCTTTCCATAATTCTTTCCTCAAAAGCGCAAATAGGACGCAGCTACTAGTAAACTAACACTGATAAAAAGTAAACATCCTCTCTTTATCACCCCTATTTTGAAGAAATCAAAGGAGATCTGACGCATGCGCAAAAGCGTTGAAGGCTCTCATAAACAAAAACGGACAGTATAATGATCGTTGATACTAAACCTCAGTATGACAAGAAAAACATTAGATTGTAATTAGGCTAAAACTTATTACGTGAAAGATACACGATTTATCTTCTAGAGAAGAATATGTATTTCTTTCTTACTCTTTTTCTTCTTTTTCCCTCTACTGAATTTGCAATTTTATAATTTAGAGTAACATTTCACGTTTAAGATTATATTTATTTTTTATTTTTTTTAACTTAGGCCTGAAAACAGCTGCTGATTTCCTTGTAAGTCTGTTTGGATCCATAAAATGATGGAATTGTTTTCGAAGGTCATCTTTCTAATCAATCATACCAACGATCAAACGATTCGAAGCCACGAGTTTCTTTATTTATTTTTAAAAATTTGTCTTTTTAAATTAATTAAACATAGGACCATAAAGCATTCTTACACTTATAATATATTAACAATTAAAATTAAAACAAGACGACGTTTCAAAGTTCCAGTATTCTGACATTTTCCTCAGGCAATCTTGCTTGTATTGAAAACAATATTTTTTTTTTTTAATATACTATGTATATAAAGATTCTTTTATATAGTGATATCAGGATGTTATGAAATCAATTAGTAAGGAATTTAGAACGTAGAAAACAGTAAATACAGTAAATTAAGTCGTACAATACTAAACAAGTGTCCCACCGTTATTGCTTCTGGCAATATGGCAAATTATATGACAGTAGGTTCTTATTAATGGGAGGGGATGGGTAGTAGTTTGCTGCAGGTAAATTTCCTCACGATGCTGTCAAGCGAGGCGAGCAGAAGAATAAGCCTTATTGTTTAAATACCACATTTATTTCAAAACAGCAAATTTTCAAGGAGAAATAAACGTCTCCTCTTTTTCAAGCCTTTTTGAATATAATAATAAGTCGCGAGATTTTTTAGTTACAATATCAGTAAATACCATATTAACAATCAATAATCTTAATAGAATATTAGGGAATATCGTATTCTACTTCACAATAATCACTTAATTCGCAATAACCACTTAATTAACGAATGATATAAACACACTTTATATTCAATTGTTTTTTAACAATCCAATTCTTCAATTATTACCTTTTTATTGCAATTTAAATACTCAATTTAAATAGGAAGGAAAAAATTAGTAGAGATGTCAGAAATAGCAGAACATTGTAATGAGAAAAAACATTATATTAATAATGAAGTAAGAATTTTATGCAATGAAAAGAATAGAAAAACTAGAAAAGTAATTGAGAGCTTATGTATACGAACCACAAAGGGAAAAAATTTAAATAGGAATGAAGGAATTAATGTGGATGAATGTGTAGTAAAATTAGCTAGAGATTTGATCGATAAAGAGTTTTTCAGTAAAGATAATTTCAGAGATTGTAACCATCATACTGACTTTCGTGAAAATAAGGATCGTGAGAAATAAAAAATAATAAAATAAAATATAAAAATTAGAAAAATATGACTGCTGTGATATTAGAAAGTTAGCACCTCAACTATAATATTTTTTTCCCCTACTTAATATTTTAAACGTGCTTCCAAAGCGTGTCATTAAAATTGTTTTGATAAACAAAACTTGATTTCGTAATATTACATGCACATTATAACACATTTATTCGATAATTTTTAAAATAATGTTATTTATACAGTCTTCAGGAATCGAAATAAAATTCTTATATTTTGAGGTAATATTCAATATTTTCTCTATTTTTTTATACTTAAAATACCTTGAATATTCGATTGTTAAATAGTTAAAAGTATTGTGTAAGATTCTTCCAATTTCCTCTAATATAATATAGGAGGAAAAGGGATTTCGTGTCATTTGATGACAATAAAATTGATGGGTTTGTTTGTTTTCCAAAGTGACACACCTGACTCAGTCCGAACAATTGAACATCGTGAGTGCAATTGTGAATTGGCAATACAGTGAGTCAATAAAGAATGAAAGTTATATGAATACAGGAATACAGTGAAAAGTTAAATACTAGTATTGGTCATCAATGTTTGCCACCGGAATTTAACCACATGTTCATCTTTACAGTAAAATAGAAAAGATTTGTGTGATTTATATCATCAGCAGATTATGTGTTGTAATATTCGAATCAATTCTTATCTGTTGGTAAAAACAGAAATATTTGAATAACTGTCTGGAATATTTACGACAAATACTACCTTCAAAGCTTCAACATTCATGTAAGCTTAAATTTTGAAATTTATTTATTTATTTATTTATTTATTTGTAATTAGTTTTTCATTTTTTTTTTTTTCAATAATTTTCATTTTGTTTTGTTCAATTTTCAAGGGAGAATATAGTGCTTAAAGAATTGATATAATTCTTTCAATAAATCTACCTATCATCTATCTCAGAAGTGTCCAAACTACGGCCCGGCAGGTGATTTTATCCGGCCCTCGAAAGATTTTGAAAAATGTACATCGAAATTTAAAATGAATGCAAAAATCATATTTGATATAAAAGGGGAAATTTTTAAAAATATTATAAATAGATTTAGTCATATTTGCCTAGTATCGTTGTACTTGTAATTAACTATAAAAATTTTTATTCAATGTTGTTTTTTTCAAAATGAATATTTTATAATTTACATATTAATGTGGCCTGCCCAGATGGATTATAATACAATCTGGCCCCTTCGGCAAAAACTTTGAACAAGCCTGATATATCTAATACTATTAAACGAGACAATCTTGTAAATTTTTAATGGTCCTAAGGATTTTCATGAAATTTTGAGGTCTACCGTTTTCGAATGCGATAAAGCGATTTAACTGGGTCTGGACTTCCGGAAAATTCATTTTGGGCTGCTACTTTAGTTCTAGGTTACGCAAGCCTTTGCACGCGTCACCGGAAGTACTCTCAGGTCAGTCTCCATTTTCGTCCATGGATATTTGAATCGAAGTTCTAAACACGTGTTTGTGCCTTTAATTTAAAAAAAAAAAATGGCTCAAAAGTGTGCTGTAACACTCATTTAAGGGGTAAATTTAGGGCTGAGACTTTAGTTCCAGCTTTTTCACGCGTCACCGGATGTACTCTGATGTCAGTCTCTATTTCGTCCGCTGATATTTGAGTGGAAATTCTGACACGAGTTTGTAACTTTTATTTAAAAAAATGCTATGATTCAAAAGTGCATTGTACCATTTTGTAGAGGTAATTACAACAATGGCCCTAAAGTCTCTGTCTTTAGTTTTCCACGTGAAGCTGTTTTAAAACAAAAATGGTTGAGAGCATTACCAAAAAAAGACCTACTATGAAGTAAGTTAACCATAAACTGATTGTTTTATGTTTACATTTACTTTTGTATTTGCTGTATTTTAATCAAATAGAAGACAATCTTACTTAATTTTTAATATAAATGATGAGATTTATTAGCAAGAGCTAATTTTATTATTGCAAAATCCATTGAAGCCCTTTCGCATCGTTGGTCTTCCACTGTCCATCCTCTAATAGTCCTCGGGACCTGCTTTATTGGGCCGTTTGACAGTGTTAGGTCAAACAACTCAATCAATCAATCAGTCAAATACTTGATGGCGAAAAGTTATTCTATAATTTTATCTTGAAAACTGGCCTGAGGATTTTCATGAAATTGGATAGAGATTTATATTCATCGACCTGGATCTACAGTGTTCTTAATTTATTTTCGTATTATTTTATTCTTAATAAATTCGTGTTCTGTGCGTTTTTGCCTGTAATAAAATAATTATTGTATTTTTACTTGTTTATTTTCTTTCAACTAAGGAGCTGCTTATTTCCTTAAAAGGGGGTTAAATAACCAGGTGATTGTCTACATTCTTCTTACCTTATTTTCGTTTTATTTTACCGAACGAAGCTCGGGCTTCTGTATTTCTTATCTTAAAGCAGAGTTTCTCATTTAGTAGTTCGCGAATCTTTAGGAATTTCCATTAAGAATTCTGTAATGGCGTCGCCATCACATTACGAACTTACTGATGGAATACCTATTTTTTTTTTTTGTTGTTGTTGTTGCTGAATTTCGGAATAAAAACAATACAGTAACTCCTTCTGTTTGGTCAATGTAGATACAATCTTATGAAAGTGTTATCTAACTGTTGTTCTCATATATCTCTTAATTTTGAAACACTATTACTAAAGTTTATCCCACATCAAATCGTCTTCCATACACTCATTGATTAACGAAAACAAACGTAACAAACATTTTGGCCTAATATGTCCCTAAACCAAAATAAAAACCAAATTGATAACAATATTACCATCATTATTTGTGCCTACCAACAATCTTATGAAATGTATATTAAGCTTTGACATCATCAAAATTTATCAACAAAACAACAAAATTATGAAATTAAAGAACAATAGAAACTGAAAATAATAGCAAAATTATAGTCTACTGCATTCTTTGTTCATAATGCAAAATGGAATGTCCACGCAAAATCTCTACAGAAGTGAATTGCAGCATGACAACACTAAACACAAACAAAATTGCAAATCAAAAATTCCTAAAATATTCCTTAGACCTTATCAGAGAAACTATAAATGTATCGCAATGTCCCCCCAAAAAAAACCTGGAAATAAAATCTCTCCTCACTAACTCACCATTTTGGTAGAGGAAGCTCCTCTTCTAAGAAAGGATACAAATATTTTGTTTTTCCGAAAAACGGAGAAAAGACAATGGGATCTCCAAAAACTAACAGAGTAAAATAAGTTTATAAATGAAAAACAGATTTAACGTGCCTGATGATTCAAAGAAATGAATAAACAAACGAAGGCGTAACGCTACAAGAAAGGATTCGCACCCCGAGTTGTCACCGGGAAGAGGACGTGGAACGGACCGTTTCGTCCTTTTTAGGACTCATCAGCCAGCCAGCTTAGTTCTTTTTAAATGCCTTTATTAAATTTCCTTTGTACCTAGCGAGTTGGAGGCCAGGAAACATTTTTGTATTTTTGTAATTTTCTTAATTTTTGGTTAGGATTTCTTGGGGGGAAGTTCCCGTTCTCGGGACCGGGATACTAACCTCTCGCACCTTCTGAGTCTATCATCGGTGGAGTTTGGCTGGCTGATGAGTCCTAAAAACGAAACGGTCCGTCCCAGTCTCTTCCCGATGACAACTCAGGGTGCGAATTCTTTTCTTTTAGCAATGTGCATTCGTTTTTTACCCATTTCTTAAAATAAGTTTAATGCGAAAGCGAAGCAACTAATTAATGTCACAAGAGATAAAAAAAAAAAAGGCTAAAATATAAAAATACCTTGTATGTAAAGTAATCCGTAAAAGGCATCTTTTTTTTTTTTCACTTTTTTTACTATTTTTTTTTAATAACTTTTAAAGATTCCTCAGCTGTTTTCGAATAAGATTGTTAAAAAATGTGTATTTCTATATATTTCATATATTTTTCGGATTCAGTTTACTCTGTAGTCCTTCCCAACTCTGAATAAAGTAAGAAGTTTTTGTTGATTTCTGAATTTATCCAAAAACCTGAATATTCTTCCGGTGTAGTAAATTTAAATTCATGACATTTACGTCATGGAAAACTTCGAGAACAATCAATGGATTTAAAGCTTCTTTACGTTTCTCTATTTACACATTTTAAACAGCAATGAAATTCTAGAATCTTCTATTTACTAAAAAAAAATTGTAACTAATATATTATAATTAATTATGAATTTTCTACCGATTTTCATTCTATTTTTAGTTTAATTGTAAATTTAATTAAAAATTATTGTATCATCACTGAACGTATAGATAAAAATAAATGCGGTTTGATTGGTTTTTTTTTTTTTTTCTTATTTGAACTTTACATATTTACAAGCCACGTTTAATGACACTTTCTATTTTTCTCGTTGAAGCTTAAAAATATTTACTTTGGCTGTGTTTTGAAAAACAAAAATCCTGTTTTCGTTGACGCTTGGTTTTATTTAGAGAGGATTCAACGGGACCGCTGTGTTGTAATGTTTATTATTGTCTGCGTTATTTGTCTGTTAATTAACCTGTGTGGCTCCGAAAACGGTGTTGTGTAAATAGTAATCGAATAACATACTGTCACGTGATAGCATTGAAAGTAGCTACAAAGGAGATGTAATTTCAGGCATTAGATCACATGAGACGCTGGCGGAGATGAAACGCTTGTATAACTACACGCAAAGAATACATGATACCTCGGTGAAGAAGGAAGCGTAGGTAAGATAATCGCTTTCGAATATTTTTTGACCTAATTGATCGGTAAAAGTGACGCCTGAAGGAATCAATTCTTTTATTTTAAAAAAGAAAATAAATACCCCTTCTGTCCCATAATAATAGTAGCAAAAGTAAATAAAAATAGAATGCAACATTTATTATCAAATAACTAGAGTAAATTAAGCAATAATTAAAAATATTACTCCTAATTTTTATTTTGAGTGTTCAGATGTTAATAGTTATGTTATTATATTAACTACTAACCTTTGTGCAACTTTTCGTTTTTCTTTTGATGTATCAAGAACTGGACAATCGCAACTCTATCTTTGCTTGAAAACTCTCTTTTTTTCATCTTACTTTTACAGTGGGTTAATATTCAACAAAAAAAAAAAAAAAAACCGAATTGATTTCGATCAGCGGATGAAATTAGAAAAATGGTTTTAAATCGTAATAATTAGGTTAACCTAAAAAAAAAAAAGAAAGATGTGTCAAAACAAACGACAGATGTCATGAAATTGATTGAAGGCTTCGCAATTTTGCGCTACAACGTAACTTGTAGCTGCATTCGCCAATAATTCCTATTTAAATATTCACTTGCTACTATTATTATGGGACAGAGGGAGTATGAAAGATCTAGTTGGGTTTTTTTTTTGTTTTTTTCCAAAATAACTAAACTTCAAATATCACAGAATCTGAATCAGGAAGGGAAAAAATGTACATTTCCACAACAACTTTTATTTGTCAACAGTGGGGATTTTGACAGCTTTTCGTCGTTGTCAGTCAGATTTGCCGAGTTGATGACCAGCTCAGAGGGTGCGAAAGATTGTCACTTGTATTCTATCTAGAGAAAAACTCATACATCCTCCGAATAACAAAAAACAATTCTGCTATCAATGCAGATTCAAGGCGAACTACATCTTGGCAGAAAAGAATAAATAAGCAACAAAATCAAAAATCACCCAAATGCGCAGAAATGAGGAGTAGCTACATTTCGCTGACTCTCAGTGACGACGGAACAGTTGTCCCAGATTCCCCTGATGACAATTCAAACTAAGGTTGTGAAAATGTATATTTTTCGCACATTATTGATGTTCTATTGGTGTAGGTTAAACTCATTCTTAATGTATCTAAGTTATTTTTTTAACTATTGGGTTATCTAGGACTTACGGACTAATAACTGCAATCGACAAATGCTGGTAGAAAACACATTGATCGAATAGAACCAACATCTCTTAAATGGAATTTCCTAATACAACGTTACAAGGATTGATATTTAGTCCTAAACTACATTAATCGTTCTTTATTTGTAAAGGAAAAGGCATCTCAGCTAATATAAAATAAAGAATAATAAAGAAATTCGAATTTTCATTTAGTTTTTTAATATTAAATTTTATTAAATTTTGAATAAAAGCATTTGTAACAATCAGATATCTATCTTATGTTTTACTCTATATTCTTTTTCTATAACATCAAATTCTCGGGGAGGTCACCACTTTATTTCTTCAGTGTGGGTGGTGAGCAATAAAGATATAGCGACGATTTCCCATTGCCTTCCGCAGACCACAAACTACCGCTAAAGAGGCTACAATTCTAAGAGAAAGATCGTTATTTAAAACTAGAATTAGCTTTATAATGGACTCTCGTTCTTTTCGTGATTCCCCGAGATTGTCAGAAATGAGATTTTGAGCAATGCATTGTGTGATCAATTTACAGGAGGTTACAGGACAATCGCTCGAATTGAGTGAGATCAAATTATGTTCTTATTACGATGAAAAATCATACCTACAAATAATAAAAATATTCTAAAATTCTGGCTCAGTGAGTAATTTCTTTTAATTGCATTAAAAGTTTTTGTAGATAATATTTGCCTGAATTTTTGTTTTTTAATTTTAAGTGAAATCACGAATTGTTTTTTGGCATCGCATTGAAAGTGACTTCCTCACCGTAATGTATTTTGGTATTTCTTTTTTTAGCTTTTTAAATTTATTGCCATAATTTCGTATTTCGTTATTTCGTAATTAGTTTGGGATTTTTTTCATATAAATTGAGATTTAAATGAAATAAAACATTAAAATGAGATAACTAAGAAAATATATTCAATAATGTACTGAAATAAATCGTTTTATTAACATCTGCATAAATAAAATAAATATCCTTAAAAACAAACGCATACGAGAAAGAATTTCTGCAAAGGTTAACTCACGGGTACAGGAAGTGAACGAAAAGTCATCCGCCATTTTTACACGACTGCCATTTACAGGGATTCAGTGCGTTCCGGATGCAGGCTGTCATTTATTGATTTACTGATTGATTTTGTAAAATTAGGTTTATCTTCACAAATGTCATCGAATTTTACCATATGTGAAAAGATTTGTATTTATTTATTTATTTATTTATT
>JAFIDM010000007.1:22377185-22391563 GCA_023159025.1 Thereuonema tuberculata | reverse complement strand
CGCGACTCGAATCGCGCGACTGAAATCGCCTCGTGTGTCAGGGCTCTTAAATACGGAATAAAGGGATAAGCATAACTAAGGATTAAGGGGATTTGAAGATTATACTAATCCCCAATTTATTCTTAGAATCGGATTTAAAACTACAAAAAAATGCTAAAATACTTAATACGAACCAAAAAAAATCCTAATTTCCTGAAATCACTTCATTAATCTCAAGTGAAGATTATCTTATGAGATAATGGGTTTTACAACTAAATTGTTAAAGGTTTTATTTATTTTAATGAATTTTTATCATAAGGAAAAATAAAAGATAAAAAATGATATTAGAATATACTTATTGATTTCAGATTTTACGTGTGTTAAAAATATATTTTTTAGAAAGGACTAGTCGACTACCCGTCGCTTCGCTCCGGAAGCCTCGCGTATGTAGCGGAAAACAATTTGTTATTTATTAAAAAAACACACACACACAAATTACATCAAGTAAAATAAAACTAAATTTTTTTTAAAGTTTTTTTTTATTTTAATTTTTGATGTATATATTCTCTCAATTCACGACTGCTTTTAGAATCAGCGTGTGAATCATATATCTGTGATATATTTTTATTTTTTATAGAGATTAGAATGTAATCCTTGTGGTCTAATGCCTAAGATGTCTAACTTCGGAGCAGAAGGTTTCTTGTTGGATTCCAGTAGATAACTTGTAGAAATTATTTCTATTTTTGTAAATTACAATAATTGCACCAGCCCGAAAGAGAAATAAAAGATTTTCGTAATATAGATACAATTTTCAGTCGCTTTTGAGCTACAAAGAGTGAGCTTTCAGTATTCTACTTAATAGAAATAGTGCTTCTTTCTTTCTTGAGTCTCTTTTTTTATTTCCATTGATACTTTACAGTGGTTTTTGATTTAGAAATAGTGATTATTTTTTTTTTTCTGTTGTTTTTTATCCAATTCCAATTGATACTTTTCAGTGGTTTTTGCCTTACAAATAGTGAAAATTATCTATATCTATTAGCTAGGCCATCAGATTGTTCGATATAGATATTTGAAGAAGAGATTTCAGATGGACGTTAGTTGATATAGATGATAAATGAAGATCATAGCTTGTATACGAAATTCTTCGCAACAAATTGATTGTGAGTATTCTTTAGAGTGAAGATAACCAAATTCTGTTGAATTGTGACTCAAAGACCTAAAGTTGTATGTGAGTTAAGACAACGTTTTCCAATTATATGGCAAATTTATTTAGAGTTTGTCCTTGAGCTTTATTGATAAATATCGCATAAGAAGATCTGATCGGAAATTGTTTTCTTGTGAATGTGAATGGAAGTAGATTACCGCATGGTTCCATAGACATCCTATGGATGAAAACAAAATCTCCTTTGTGAGTTCTGTTATAATTTCGGTTTCTATGAGATCATTATCGAATGAACAGCATTTAAGTTGAGTTCCATTGCAGTATGCAAACTTGGGATTGATGTTTCGCAACAATATCATTGGAGATCCAATCTTCAATGACAAACGATGTTGAGGAATTCCGCTGAGATTCAATGCGTTCAGACACTTGGGTAATTGGAGATGTTCGTGTGATGGATTATCAGAAGTGTCAATTTTATTCGCACTTGTATGCTCTGTAGTCTCTCCTTGTATTTTTCTTAGACTTATCATTCGATTGATGTTATCGACACTCTCGTTCATCTCGTTTATCCAATTCCAATTGATACTTTTCAGTGGTTTTTAAGTTACAAATACTGATTTCTCAGTATTCTACCTAATGACGTACTGCGTCTTTCTTTTTTGACTTTCTTTTTAATTACAATTGTTACTTTTCAGTCAAAGTCAGTTCAGTTTTGACAGATAAGTCAAAAAAGCAATATGAAGAGAATTGTAGTTCCCACGGCCTAATGGGTAAGATGTCTGACTTCGGATCAGAAGGTTGCAGGTTCGATTCCTGTCGCGGATGTTTCATTGAAAAAATTCTTTCTATTTTTCATTCTCACAGAAAACTGCGCCGGACAGACAGACACACAGACAGACAGACAGAGAAATAAAAGATTTTAGTAACATAGATTGTTACTTTTCAGTCAAAGTCAGTTCAGTTTTGACAGATAAGTCAAAAAAGCAATATGAAGAGAGTTGTAGTTCCCATGGCCTAATGGGTAAGATGTCTGACTTCGGATCAGAAGGTTGCAGGTTCGATTCCTGTCGCGGATGTTTCATTGAAAAAATTCTTTCTATTTTTCATTCTCACAGAAAACTGCGCCGGACGGACAGACAGACACACAGACAGACAGACAGAGAAATAAAAGATTTTAGTAATGTAGATTACAAACAAAGCACACACAAGTTAACGTAACATCTAAAAAACATACATCACGGGAAACTTTTCGGTTGACAAAGGATGCCACACGGAACTGAAAAGTTTCCCGTGATATATGTTTTTTATGTTACGTTAACTTGTGTGTGTTTTGTTTGTAATCCTTTTAAAGGATGTACTTATTGAAATGATAAAGTTTATTTAGTTTATAGTAAATAACATAGTAACTTCTTTATATTAAAATACCTACATCATAATCTTCTGTCAATCGAAAAAAAAAAAACCTCCTTTAATTTGTCTATATTTAATTTTCTTTTTGCAAAAGACTTCTTTTTAGGACAATTTTAGGAGAAGGATTCAGTCTTCCTCCTCTAAGTCGTTATGAATACAATTTGAATTAGCATTTTGAATTAACAATGATAAACACGTTGCATACGCTGTCCACAACACAAATTCATTTGTTAATTCAAAAATCTTAATTCCAATTATATTCATAACGACTTAGAGGAGGAAGACAGAGTTTTTCTCCTAAAATTGTCCTATAGAAGTCTTTTGCAAAAAAAGATGAAATATAGACAGATTCAAGGAGGTTTTTTTTCGATTGATAGAAGATTATGTTGTATACCATATATGCTCCAATAAAGGCCCCCGGCGTTTATTTGCAAAACTCGCCTCGGCTCCCGGCGCTTAATAGAGACCGGCTGCTATTGGAGGCCGGCCATTATTAACAAAAACCTTCAGAACGCAATATTTTTACACATAAATACCGGCTAATATTACAAACAGCTACTTTATTTGAATTTCACAAGCTACAGAAGACTGTTAAAGATAAATAGCAATGTCTTTCTGTACCTTTCGCGTATTCCACCGCGCGAATCTTAAAGACAATGTCAAATGACCGTTTCGGCGGCATTTTGTAAGGCAATGCACCGTAAGGTATTACGCACGACTATAAAGATACGGACGCTTACACTAATACCGGTAGGCAAATATCACAGACCCGGCTACTGTTAGAGACCGGCTACTATTTGGCCGTGTCCCCTCTGCAGCCCGGCGCTTATTAGAGACCGGCGACAATAAGAGACTCGGCGTTTATTGGAGCATATACGGTATGCAGTAAATATATTTATAAAATCAATAATTATTACTTTTACTTATTAAATACCGAACTTTAAATTATATCTTTTACTGCCCGGTTGTCCACAATACGTAAAGATTTATTTACTTTAAAACTCTCTGTATAAGTTTTAATGGGAACTAGGGAGCACCACAAACAGACCTTTTCCATCTATGAATGTACGTCCGCTGATGGCAACCTTCTGTACTACAGGGGGTTATTGCCTGGCCACCAAGATTGCCCGATATAACATTTATCGATTTCTTCTTTTAGTGACACATGAAGAATCTCGTGTACGAGACTTATATGACGATCCTTGTTGCAAGAATCGCTGTCGCCGCTGCAACTGTTCGCGAAATGCCGGGAATCTTTCAAAATATATGGAATACTTTCCCGCTGTCATGAATACATTGCTGTTGTCGGCAGCAACTTTGAGCTCCGTCTCTGAATAAACATGTCGTTCACACTTGTTTCCATTCATTTAGGTTTGTGTTGATGTTCCTTTTCTCCTTTCTAGCTGATTGCAGCCCGGTAAACAACGCCCTCTAACATCGAAGGTTGCCGTCAGCGAACATATATTTATAGAAGAAAAAGATTCGTAGTGCTCCCTGTCAATCGATTAAAATCTTTTTCAGATTTACAATCAATTGTATCTAATTATTCCATTCTGGCTGAGAAACAAATGTATATAAGCTTAGATATTTGTTTAGATAAATATCAGAAATTGCTGGCAAATACTCGACAATTACTTTTAAAACAATCTTTGTCTGGCAAAAGTTACCTCGTGAGAAGTAGAAGGTAATACATTATCATGATTTCACTACAGTCTAACCTATCTATCTCGAATCTCACGGGAAAGGAAAAAAAATCGAGATAAAAGGTTTCGAGTTGTAGAGATTTTAAATGCGGTCAATTAAAAACGTTTTAATTGCTTTTGTTGTAGAAAAATACAGTGGTATGATCGCATCCATAACATTTTTTTTAACATACATACGTACCTTTAACAATAAAAATAGTCTTTCAATGACTTTTGACGTCTAACTTTTTGTTTCTATTAGCCTTCTAAGATTAGCAAGAGCTGCGAATCCCTCGTGGCCAACATTTTCCTGAGATTCAACATGTTTCGTCATGTTGTTGAAGAAGGGTGGTCTTTGGGCATCGATTTTTGTAATTTACACTATCCGAAATTCGAGATACAGAGGTTTTGAAGGAAATTTTTTCGAGATAAACATGGAAAAATACATTGAATTTAGATTGTATAATGTAAGGAATTTCAGAAATTTCGAGATATAGAGGTTTTCGAGATAAACAGGTTCGAGATAGGTTCGACTGTATTACATTGAAACAAGGCCTAATTCTTTCAAAAATGTAAAGCATTAGAACAATTGCCGTCTGACATAGTCGATCTCGGCCGCTGGTCGTGAAGACCGTGCTATATATTTAAGTAATACAAAATTCTTGATTTTATAATTTCCTTGGAAAAATTAGAGTATCATTTGTAAAGTTAGGTAGAAATTAGAGGCGAATTTTCATAACATCTACATTAATGAAACTAATCTTTGAGTTTCATTATCTTCCAGTTTTGAATATTCTCATCAATTTTTGAACATTAATTCAAGAAATCAAAAAAACAATAATAATATCTTCCACTTAGTTATATAATTTTTCATGTTTTTAATTGATAGTCAAGAAAAGAAAAGTAAAAAATTATTTTCAGGAAAAAATGCATTAATAACACTGACTTAAATTACTTTATTAAAATTGGTTTGTTTTCTTTCATTTCAGGTATTGCGTCTTTGGCATCCATTTATGCAGCTCTGGTCGTATGTTCGCTGCTTGCACCTACCTTGCTGATTCGCAAGCTCGGCAGCAAATGGACTTTCGAACTGTCAGTTCTGTGTTTCGCCTTGTACTTTTTGTCCCATTTTTACATGTCTTTCTATACCATGGTACCAGGCGCCATCATCATGGGTTTTGGCATTTCCTTCTTGCACACATCATCGAACTGCTACGTCACGGAACTTGCTCTTACACATGCCAAAACAATGAACCTGGAGCCAAACAAAGTAATCAACACTTTCTTTGGGGTCTTTATCATGATCACGTTTACGCCTAGGATTTGGGGAAATCTCATTTCTTCTGTGATTCTGGACACAGGGGACGCTGGGGGAAAAGGGAACAACACCCACCTCGCCATCTGCGGAGCTAGATACTGCAATGAGGACCTTCAAGCATCAAGCCACGCCGTAAACATGTATCAATTCGGAAACTTATCCCACAACACTACTACGTACCAGGAGGGCGATCAGACGACGCAGCAGAGCAAATACAACCTGTACGGCATTACCGTTGGTATTTGTGTTGCCACAGCCCTACTTATTTCCTTCGTTCTAGACAATAATAAGAAGAAAATTAATGACAGTGAAAACCAAGGACAAGAACAAGAGACGTTCCTTCAACATGTAATTGCCACTCTCAAACAAATGAAAGACTTTCGGCAAATTCTACTCATTCTCATCACATTTACTTTGGGTCTAATAGAATCCTACATGTCGGCAGACTTCACCAAGGTAATAATTTTTTTTTTTAGAAATTGTTAATTATTAAGATTCTTAAAATTATGACGAAAATGATTTATATCTTTGATGAATCAATATAATAACGATTTGATACAGTGAATAAAAAAAAAAATAATGAAATTAAAACAGAAAGGAAAACAAAATTTGCGCCACACCACAAGACATTTCCATAATTTTAGATTCTAGTCTTGAGGTTGAAAGGCAGTTAATTTCTTCAGTGGCTTCAAAATAGGCTTAAATGAATCTAAGGTGTTATAATTAAAAAGTAATAAAGAACATTTAACGTGCTGAGAATAGTAAACAAAAGAAAAGAGAAACACAAGGACTAAAATAAAAATTGCATTTCTGATTCGACTATGGGAAGGAATTGGGAACGGGCCGTTTCGTCCTTCACCGGACTCATCAGCCCAATCCCGCCTTCCCCGAGGAATCAGAAAGGCTAGATCTTATTAGTGAAGGCCACCGCCTACCTGGCAGTGACCCCAAAAATAAGAAAAGGCAAGAAAACAAATTGCTGCGACGCAAGACACTAACAAAACACCTTTTCCTATATTAAAATTTCACTTGATTTTCATTTAATGTTTCTTTTTTCTTTTTTAACTAACTTTTATGGAATATATTAAAGGTAGAGTGAGGTTGGTAGCTGTTAGTTAAGTGTATCCTAAGTTAACCACTCTGTGATCCGGCAAAAATCACTAATCCGGCAACTTGCTGGTCCCAATGATGCCCGATTAGTGATGTTGTACTGTACTATCCAACAGATACATTAGGCATATTATGTACTATCCATCCTTATATTAAATAAAACTTCATGATAATTTATAAGTAAATCTATAAATAATGAAAGCTACTACAATTGAACATTCGTAACAAAAGCTGAAACTGATCTAAGCACAATTACGTTTCATCATTTTAACATTCTTCAGTTGTCTATGAGCTTAGTTATGACGCTAAGTTACTAAGAAGATTCCTTAAAACTTTTTTGAACATCTTGTAAAAATAATATTTAACATAAATAAGACATAAAAAATATAAAAAGTTTTTACGTGTACTTTGGATATTTTAATTGAGTTCGTTCACGCCTGTACACTTGACTGGAATAATTAACACATTTAAAAAATCGTTACATTTAATTAAAAACATTTAAAATTTAAAAAAACTTGATTACAGATACATGACCTGGGTTTCGACCCCGAGACGCATTTAACATTTCCGTGTGACGCATTTAACTGCCTTTACATCGGGGAGACCCGTAGACCTTTGGACGATCGGGTAGCTGACCACCGAAGAGCAATTACAAACAAAAATAAAGACTACTTAACTTATGTTCACTCAAAGAATACCCAACACTCCATCAAACTTTCGGAACCCTCAGTTCTAGCAAAATGTGAAGGAGACTTTAAGAGGAAATGCCTTGAATCTATCTTCATATGCACTACTGCAAATGCTTATAATGAATATCTATCTGTCCCTTCAATTCGTAAATATGGATTTCTCCCTCCAAGGAAAAAGGAAAAAAAAAAAAAAAAAGATATTCCTTTAAATAGTTCTAATTCATAATTCTAATTAATTTAGAATTTCATAAGATAAGAAATCTAATATGTCTTTAAGCTTGAGTTTTAGTTTTTCAGATTTTACTTGAAGACATCAAAAGGAATAAAGAGCCTTGTTTCCTGCACAATCATTGAGAGTTGCTTCACAAAAAAAAAAAAAAAAAAAGAAAAACAAATACACATGGTGATGTTGACAACTGTGTTTCCCCTAAGTGCCACCAAGGCGACTTCTATCTTCACAAGAACTCATAATGCCACCAGGACAACCCATGATCTCCCAACATCCCTTGGTACCATAAGCACTTGTAACTCCTCCCATTTGGACAATTGACTCTATTTAAATCACTTGTTGTAAATTCTCATTGCATTTGATAAGGTCCCCCTCTCGTGGTCGAAACCCAGGTCATGTATCTGTAATCAAGTTTTTTTAAATTTTAAATGTTTTTAATTAGTATTAATTTTTTTTTAATGTAACGATTTTTTTAAATGTGTTAATTATTCCAGTCAAGTGTACAGGCGTGAACGAACTCAATTAAAATAAATAAGACAATTGTTCGAAATAAGTTGTTTAACATACATGCTGCTTAAAGTAATACATTACCTTTAACTATTATATTTGACTGTATTTAAGTACAAATAAATTTTGAAGTACTGAGTTTACACATCCTGCACCCTCCAGTATTCATTGTCCTAAAAGGTATTAAAAACTACCCAAACGTCTTGGAAAATTTGAAATTCTTATACAATTCAGTATTTTGTAATCCTGTATTTTATATTAACAAACTATACTGTTCAAAGCAATAGTTAGAGGAGCAAGAGTTATTATAAGGAAAATGATGTGTGACTGACATTGTTTGACGTAAAATACGTACATAAGACATAGTATGTAGTCATTATGTAAATGCCATTGTTTGACGTTTACATAAGATATAGTAGAATATTGCGTAATATAGGTAGTAAAAAGCATATTAGAGAATTTTTATGTACATTATGAGATATGAAATATATGCATAACAATAATGAATTTTCGAGGGTGGTAACTGACCTGTACAATGTGTCTGTAGGATGTGTTTGGTCCCTTCGAACGGCTACGACCACTGCCCACCTGTGTGACGTGGAATTGATGAGATTATGGAGGAGATTTTAGTGTATCTTCGTCAATGAGGGCGTTTTCCAGTTCACGAAGAGTCAGCAGAGATGCTGGTTTAGCAACAATGCGTCCATCCCAGGCGTATTCAATAGGATTTAAGTCGGGGGCCACTCCAGCAATTCTCTTCTTTTCAAGTATGTTGTCCACTATTCGAGCTCAACGAGGTCGAGAGTTATCATCAATAAAAAAGGAACGAATCACCGATGGCTGCAGCACACGGCATGACAATAGGTCTGAAAATCTCGTCCCTATACCTCTGGACCGACAGACTGTCGTTTCAGAAGACATACAGATCCTTAAGCCTACGATACTATACTTACGCCCGCTCACAACATCATCCATATTTTCCATAGTGTGATATTTCCTGCACAAAAGCTGTGTTATTTCGTACGTCGGGTTCCCTCTTTCGATTGTCAGACTCCAGACTTTTCAGAGAAGAGAACTTGATTCCATTCGTAGTGTCCCAATGAATACGTTCCTTGATAGGAGCCGTACGGTATCAAGCGATTAAACGGAGAGACACCATTGGTCTCCGAACATAAAGGCCACTTTATTCCGATTGCGGATAGTTTGAGTTGACAACCTACGACCTGTGTTCCGATAACTGTCGTCCCTTGCTGCAGTTGTTCTGGACGGCCTTGACCTTGCCTTCTTCGATTACTTTCGGTATTCAACGGCTTCTGCTAATATCTGTTGTGTCTGACCGGTAAATCACGCAGTCAAAACGTGATTCGGACCGAAGACTTCAAGAAACGATAAAATCGGCAGAATAAGGGAGCTCCTAGAAAACCTTTGTTTTTATCGTAATCTGTGATACGCATTGTGACGTTACATACGATAATTTGCCTACGGATATGCTTGATTCTGCTGTCTACACTTGACTTGCGTTTTCCACGTTTCTGCAAGATATCACACGCTTGTCTTGCATAACGTCGCCAAAGTCAAATGCTCCGCTAATTGCTTTGACCAGCGTCGTATTTCGTTTATTTATTTTTCAATTAAAAGTTATTTCAATTGTACAATTGAGTTGCAATTATTAAGTGATTTTAATAAAACTCTAATTACGGCCAATCCCCAAGCCAGGAAAGTTGGAAAATTAGAAAGTTTAAAGAAACAAGGTATGGATAGCGATTAGTAAACCAATCACAAATGCTTCGCAACGGCTTCTGAAAGGCGCAGTTGTTGCGATTGTTACGATTGTTGCTGAGCTATTTTATACATGTGATTGTTGCGAATGCAAAAGGCGCAATTGTTGCGATTATTGTCATTGTTGTCCTTTGCATTGTGGGATACTTGTCCACAGACAGACGGACAACCTGGATTATGTCTTCCTTTCAGAAACCTAAAACAATTACAACTAGTGGAAGAAAAGTAAATCTTAGATGAGATTTTTCACGTGCACTGATAAATGATGTAACTTCTTTAATTTACGGTCATGCATACGAGTACTAATATAAAACTAAATTTAAAAAGTTTAAAAAAGATTAAAATACAGACAGTTTCGTTCTGAAAATGTACAGAACTTCCTCAATGTGAATTAAAAACACAGAAACACTCACTTTAATACCAGATAAGAGGGATGCCGAAAGTAAATCTTTTTATAGAAAATGGTGCTGTTTTGTTAACATTTACATTATTAGTGTAATGAGAAAAGTACAAGAGGAATAACCCGAAACTAGTAATTTGTGGTCTCGAGACACAGCCTCAAAACGAATCTAAAGAAAAAATAGTGACTTTTATTACGCTAATACTGTATTTATTTTTGATTTTGATAGCGCATCATACAGCAAGTCTATTATTGCAACAGAATCTTAAAAATGTTACTTTCCTTATTAGGATATAATAAAAGAACAATTGATTTGCGAAAATTGGCCCTTCAATTGTCAATATGAGTTATAAATAGCATCAAAATATATATAGAGGCTATTACGAAATAATTTTGACAATAGGAAGAGGCTTCCTGTAAGAACTTCCTTAAAATATTGCGTTTTTATTGTTTTGTTTTATAAAGTCGGGAAAACAATGAAAAGGAAAAAGTCTTTGTGTATTTGCGAATTGCAATCCTGCTCAATACAAACAGGATCTCAAGGTTTGCGTAAAGTAATAATGCCTTGGCTTTTTCCTCCCCTCGTTTAATGTATGTGTAGACGGAAAGATGAAGATACAGCTCCGCGATCCCAATGACGGGACTCGCCCATTCTCATCAACCAATAGCGTGACCGCTATTAATATCCTGGTTTCACAGAAGAGTACCTAGTTTTTGATAACTACCCTTTATCTCGGTTTTGTAAACGAGTTGTCGTTTCGTAGTAATTTCACGGGGAAGTGGAAAACGTTTTTTTTTTGCAGTGCATTCTGGAATTTTCCTAATAACAAAGTTCTGCAATGAAATGGAAGGAAGAAATTTATTGCTTCAGTAAATCAGATTTTCCAGAAAAGACAGAAAACTGTCTTTACTTACTTTATTTACTGAATTTATTGACGATATATTTATGTTAAATAAATAGGTTCAATTTAAATATTCAAATATTGATATAAATTTGACATGTCTGAATTTTTTCCTGAGATTGTCTATCTCGTAAGACCGTCTATCACGTGTCTGTGGCAAAAGTTACTGCAAACGAGACTCTGGGGCATTTCCCACATCGTGGGAATCCCACGATAAGGGAAATACCCCAGAGTCTGGTTTGCATTGTCTATTTTGTTTAATTTCGTTGCGGGTTTTATTCCATTTTATGGAATGTCTGTACTTTTATTTTTATGTATACAGGGTGATTCTAAATTCACAGGACAAACTTTAAGGGGTAATAGGAACACTAAAACAAGCATTTTTTTGTCAAACAATGTATGTCCGTTCTACAACAGGTTGAGGAACGTCCCGACACAAGCTTTGCACGTAGCGTAGATATGAGCCAAATCACCTACGGAGAATTTTGCACCAGGAGCAATTACACCCATTCCATTTACAGAGAATTCACGCATTGAAAGCTAAGGATTATCCTCGGTGCGTAGACTTCTGCCGGATTTTCAGCACATGTGCTCTTCACAGATGAAACATTGTTTACACGTGAGAAAATGTTTAATGCGCACAGTGCTAATTTGTGGACAAAACGAAAATCCATCATTATAAGGCCACATGCTTACCAGCAACGATTCTCTCTCTATATTTGGGCGCATATCGTCAACCAAAGAATCTATTTAACTATTGAAAATATCATTAATTCTGGGACTAGACCTAACATTTACGTAAATTGGTTACAACATCCGAAGATTATAAAATGGAATAAAGCAGAATCAATTATGAGGTACGCAGATGATATTTTGTTAATATGGAGAGGAACAGAAAGACAATTTACAAAATTCTATAATTATATTAATTCAGTCAAGAAAAATTTGAAGTTTATAGTTGATAAAGAAAATGATATTTTATTGATAAATGATGGATATAAAATTTCATACGAGCATTAAAAAAAATACTTTGAAAAGCAACCATGTTTTGAATTTTAATTCTGAACATAATATAAGCACCAAAAAAGCAGTACTTAAGAATTATTTAAAACTTATAACAGAATATACAGAAAATAAAACATTGCGGAATAAAAAAATTAAGAGTATGAAGAAAATCTTTGAGAATAATAAATACCCTAGTGCATGTCATTATAAATAGTGTAATAAATGCATTATGTAAAGAGAAAAGAAGAATTAAGATAAAGAAAGAGAAGAACAGGAATTATAACAAAGTTATTAAGTTACCTTTAAGTTTTAAAATAAGTAAAAAAGTAGAGAGAGTTTGTGAAGAGAATGATATTCGATTGGTTCATTATAAAGGGAATGGATTAATTAAAAATTATAAGGTTATTAATGAAAACATGTTATATATAATGGATACAGTATATAGTCTCACGTGTGGAGGTGTCTAATATTGCAGTACAATAAGAACGTCTATCAGAATATATTAGAGCGTTTAGATATAAAAGAAGTAGGGTTTCAGACTGGGCAGACCATTACCAAGAACAAAAACACAACCCAGACCCAATAATTAAAATTGAATGTGAAATTTCGAATTAAAAAGAAAAGACTCATGATTGAATCATGCTTGATTAATTGGAAAAAATAGATCAATAGAGATAAATATCTTAAAATTGGCCAAGTGTAATTTGGATATATTAAGAAATATAAGGAGAAATGATTTTTAGATTGAAAATTGTTGATAATAATGAATACATGAGTGTAAAGTTTGATTTGAATTGTAATGTTGCTTAGTTCTTAATTTATAATCCTAACGAAATTATAGAGGAAGAAGAAAACTGTTCTTGTTCTAAGTTTATCACCTGAAGTCCCTTGTAGAGAGGGAAGAAATATAGTGATTAAAGAAGATATTCCTAGAAATCCTTAATATAACAACAACTTCTTTAATTCCCACGATATTTCATCCTTCTTAGCGAAGGACTTCATCAGGTGGTACCAGAGGACAAGAAACTATTCTTCTTCCTCTACATTTCATTAGGATTACAAATAAGAACTAAAATAAAACATTTTCGTTCAAGTTAACAAATAAATAACACTAAAATTACATCATTAATATCTAAAAACTTACTTTTTTCATAAATTCATATCCAAATGATGCACAACTCATTTTAAGGAACTTATCCTTATTAATATAATTTTTTGCATTTTTGCAATTGATCTAACATGATTCGATCATGAATATCTCTTTTGCTTCAGAAATTTTGCATTCAATTTTGACAATTGGATCTGGGTTGTGTCCTTCTTCCTCACAGTGATCTGCCCAGTCAGAAATTCTACTTTTTTTATTCTTAAAAGCTCTAATAAGTTCAGCCAAGCTCTTCTTTAAAGTTCTTCCAGTACTTCCCAAACAGACGCCCCCACAATCTCTGCATGTCAGACAATCCCCATTTTATTTAACATGTTCTCATTAACAGCATTCTTCTGTTTAAACAATTTGTTATCTTTATAAAAAACTAATACTGTTTACTTTACAAATATCTTTAATACTAGCAGCAAAGCCTGTCGGACGACAGGCATAAAAAAATCTGAAAAAATCATTTTATCATGAACTATCAAATATAAAGTAAATGTAATCTAAATACTGCGCTAACTTGTGAACGAAGCTTCTACTGCAAAAATGAGTTTCGAAACAACTGTAAACAACTGAGTAAGTATGCCAAATTTCATTAAAATGGATGCAGTGGTAACAAAATTAGTTGGTTTTGAACGTATGTTTTGTTAGAATTTCAATTGTCGAGGGCAGTTCCCAAGAATAAAATTTCATGGAAACAACATGGAATGACACAATGAACTAATATTTTCATCCAATTTGAGTACCCTTGATTCAATGGTATCAATGAGAACCGTTGGCTCTGTCTTAATAGCTTAATTATTCGAGTTACAGACAGCTTATCGTGCTTTAATTCTCGGACAATTTGTAGATTTTTTAATTATCTTTCTTCAAGTAATTTAATAATAATGCATTGTTCCATTACAATATTAAATAATGTAGATGTCATATTGTTTCCTATTAATGATTGTAGCAACCAGACTCACCTTTATATAATCTAAATACTGCGCTAACTTATGAACGAAGCTTCTACGGCAAAATTGGTTTTGAGTTTCAAAATCAGCGTAAAAAACTGAGTAA
>JAFIDM010000007.1:22328876-22377175 GCA_023159025.1 Thereuonema tuberculata | reverse complement strand
AATTTCATTAAAATCGGTGCAGTGATAACAAAATTATATCGAGTTACGGACAGACAGACAGACAGACGAACTTAGCCAATTATATAAGTTGATTTTTGCTTTCTTTAAATCCCAATGGTAGCTTAATTACTTTGTTAAAATTATTGTTTTCTTCTTTCTGTTGTTTCACTTTTCTTCTTTCTTTAAGAAAATTCCATAATTACATTAGTTATGAATGAATTTAGGTATTTATTATTTTACAAAAGTTTCCTTATATTCTTAATTTTTCTTGACCATAACCTTTTATTCTCTGTATATTCTGTTATTCGTTTGATATAATTCTTGATAATTGCTTTATTTGTACTAATATTATGCCCAGAATTAAAATTCAGAATGTGGTTACTTTTTAATGACTTTTCATAACGTTCATAACAAATCCTATAATCTTCGTTTATCAATAATACGACTAGAAAAGAAAGCTTGTTTTCTTTCGCTATTTCAACCTTCTTTAATATATCCTGTAAATAATATACTCCTAACTCCTATAATTCCTTGATATAAGTTGGACTTCAAACCAACTTATGTAAATATTACAATTGTTCCAGAAAATGAACTTCCCATTGGGAAACATATAACTTGCTTTAAAAATTTACCTTTATAACAAAAATAACTGTTATTACAAATCAGTTTCAAAAATTTCATTAATGTTTCTTTATCAGTATTTGCTTCTTTCTTTATTTTGTTTTATTTTAGTTCTTATTTGTAATCCTAATGAAATGTAGAGGAAGAAGAATAGTTCCTTGTCCTCTGGTACCACCTGAAGAAGTTCTTCTCAAAGAAGGTTGAAATATCGTAGGAATTAAAGGAGTTGTTTATATTAAGGATTTCTAGGAGTAAAGTATTTACAGGATATATTAAAGAAGCTTATATAAAGAAGTTATTGTTTATGAATTTATATGAATGTAATATTATTTACAAGATATGTTAAAGTATAAGAAAAATGTTAGAAAATTACAATATAACATAACAATTCCCTAATAATCACTCCATCTCTACACTGTGGGTTCTAACAGCTACTTTTCAAAGGTATATTTCATTTAATTTTTCTATATCGAAGCTAATTCCATCTATTAATGAAGAAAATCCAAATTTGGCAATAAACTTTTTTTTTGTTTTAAAAATTAGAAAAACCGGTATGAAAAGGAGCTGTTATGTTTCTTTACACTAAATAATTTCATATTGAGTGTCAACAATTTTTCCAATTCATAATGCCACATAGTATCTTTAATTTGTATCTATAATTTTATTCGCTATGTAAGATCTTACATTATTACTTACTGTAGTAGTTGATTTCATCTTGAATCCTTTGGTAAATTTCAAATCACTTTTTTTGTTTAGTATTTTTTTTTTATATCAGAAGAGTTGGGATTGCACAATTTCTGGTTTAGCTTGCTAATGTCAACAGTAGTTGCTGTATTTGAGTGTTTTAACATCCAATTTCAATTTGTAAAAAGAATGGCAAATAGATGAGACTTTAGGATTCTGAAAAACAATATACTTTTTCCATTATCAACCAACTCACTCACTTTATTGCATAAATGCATCCCAATGAAGATTAAATACTGAATAACAAAGAATAAATGGTTTACTGTTAGGATGATTGGAATACATTGTTACAGAAGTCTTGGACCATTTTGTTGGAACTGTGAGGAAAGTGTAGGTATTGTTGAATGTAGTAAGTAAAGAAATTAAATGCCATTTGATAAGAAAAACTAATATATGATGTAATAATAGTTTATACGAAATGATTTTATTTACGAATTTTTAATTTTGAGAAATATCTACAAAATTCAATGTTATAATAATATTCATTTATTAATAATATAATTCTATTATTCACTGAAAAATAATTTTGGATTTCAATGAAAATTTATATTTCCTTTTATTGATTATAATATTGAATTGTAACTTGCAAATTATTTAATTGTTAAGTTAAAATATCAGCCAATAATGTGCTGACCGTGATCTTACACAGCATCTTTATCTAAATAAAAGTTATAAATAAAAACAAAATACATGTATTGGTTTGTGTAAATTATGTTACGTATTATTACTAAGACTTTAATGTTATTCTTTCCAATTGCAGGCTTTTGTTACCTGTAGCCTTGATGTGCATTGGGTTGGAATGATAGTGATTTGTTATGGAGCAACTGCAGCCATTAGTTCTTATCTCTGGGGTTGGTTGGCTAATGTCGTAGGACGACCGCCCGTCATTATTTTGGCGACCATTTTGAATATTGGCGATATAATTGCTATGCTGTATTGGCATCCTGATCCTGATAACATTGTTGTTTATTATGTTCTTACTGGAATTTGGGGAGTAGCAGACGCAGTCTGGAGATCACAGTTATATGGTGAGTACCTTTCGATTGATTAAACTTTAATTGATTTCCATAAACTTTATGGAAAAGTCATCAGTGATTTTTCCTATTGTCATTAGTCTATTTCAACGTTCTGAAAGGTGTTCTGCAAATGTCAGCATATCAAAACTTTTAGTATATCTTTTTAAAATCGAAATTTTCAAATGTTAATGCTTTGATTCGATAATAGTCATGATATATAGATTAAATTATGTAAACCATATTATTAGAAATAAAGTTTAACGTGCATAATATTAACTAAAAAAATCAAAAATGCACAAGACTAAAAGATTTGAACTCTTAGCTATCTTATGATGGGAAACTGGGACGTCCGTTTCTGCCTTATTAGGCGACATCAGCCAGTTTTACCCTCTATTAGCCTATTAGCAACGGTTAAGGATCCCACCTTCGCAAACGCAAGTGGTACCTCAACCAAAAAAAACGCAAGAATAAAAAATTTATAAATTACTCTAAAACTCTTGTCCT
Organism: Thereuonema tuberculata; assembly: GCA_023159025.1. NCBI lineage: Eukaryota > Metazoa > Arthropoda > Chilopoda > Scutigeromorpha > Scutigeridae > Thereuonema > Thereuonema tuberculata. The sequence goes on along the minus strand of JAFIDM010000007.1, from coordinate 22,374,290 downwards.
GAAACCATCAGGCTCAAAGGGATTTAATGTAGGCAAAGAAAATAAACCCAAAACAAGAATATCAATAGAAATAAAGTTTAACTTGCATATTATTAATAATAAAAAAAAAATCAGAAATGCACAAGACTAAAATCTGTAGATACCATATTATGTTGATACAGATTGTGAAACAATCTGAGAAACTATTGATAGAGAGAATTTCCCTAGTAGGACATTGTAAAATATGACATTGTTATAAATAAATAAATAAATAAATAAAAGAACTTTAAGAAATTTGTAGATTTGGGGCTATTACTTTCCCAAATAGATTGCGAGAGATTTGGTGTTTTAATCGGTTCATTATTGCCTACCATAAAATATACAGGACAGCGTGTTCCTTTTGTATGTTGACTTGTTTTAGTTCAACTCACCAATAGACTCTACCCTAGGACCATAGCATTGAACAATTGATAACACGTATAGCAACAAACGTCGATATCATTTATATTTAACATTATTCGTTTATGGAGTCGATTAAACAGTATCAAATATCTCCAAATTATAAATTTTTAATCATTTCATCTGGATCTTATCTGGATCTCATCTGGATCATCTGGATCATTTCATCTGGATCTTTAAGAAAAGAATTAAAAGTTGAAGAAGGCATTTAAGATATAACAGCTTAAACAAAGTTGTAGATAATAAGGATGAAATTAAGGCCACCACACATTGAAGATAAAAAAAAAACCTTATGTACAAATTAAAAATTACACTAGTACTTTCGGGGTGAACCACACCCCCTTGTCAAGTGAGCTAATACAACGGTTACAGAATTCGTAGTTGGAGCCCAGGGGATATGTGACCTTGAGTACAGTATCGGGGCACAGTAAGTGGCATACGTTGAGTTCTCTTGTAGAAATGTATATATGACGGGGATGGAAACTGGAAAACGTATGACAAGATATAGTAGAGCAATAACCAAGCTAAATAACACATGAAAGGGCAGATTTGTGCATTATTGCCTATTAAAAGTTCAATTATTATTAATAACAAAAAAACTAACTATCCCCCCGATGCAGCAATGGTTCAACCCAAGGTCATATGTCCCCTAGGCTCCAACTTCGAATTCTGTAACCGTTGTGAAGCTCACTTGACAACGACGTGTGGTCCACCTCGAAAGTACTAGTGTAATTTGTAATTTGTAATAAAGTTTTTTTAATCTTCAATGTGTGGTGGCCTTAATTTCATCCTTATTTATTAATATTACATACACACGTTAAACCTGCAAGTATAACAAAGTTACAGCTTTGCAATATTAGGTTAGAATAAAGCTATGAAGTTGTGGAAGTTGTGTGAGCTGACTACATTGTTCGTGGAAACTCCAGAAATCACCTTTTTCTTTACTTGAAGTACTTTATTCAATGTTAAAAGCTGGCTTAAACGATCAAATTATTATTCTGATGTTACCTTTAGCAAAGAATAACAGGACCTTTTTTTCTCCGTTAAATACAGGATGTTTTTGACCTTGGTAATTTCTACTTTGAAATCTCCAAGATATTTTTAACTGTTTTGTCACAAGATGTCTGAAAAGATGATTAATTGAAAAACATGAAAAGTTTCAAGAAAGTCTCGTTTCCTGTTAGTTAATTGGTGTTAGGCAATGACATGATTTCTCGTTTATACATGGCATGATTTTAGAATTCTGCAGGAATTTTTCTCGGGATGGAGGGAGAGGTGGTAACTACAAAAAAAAGCTGTAAACGTAAACTATTTTATAAAATTGCATAAAATGACTTAAATAGAATAAAATAATAAATTAATAAAGTTTATCACTTATTTATTACCTGCCTTTAAAATTGAAACATACTTTCAGGCTCCGATTGCTGCAGACTTCTGGTATTCGAATTTAATAAGTTATAAATATTGATTTTAAGACTTATTCTCTCTCTTATTTCAGCTTTCTATGGTTGTATCTTCAGCGAAAACAAAGAAGCGGCTTTTTCGAATTTCGAAGTGTGGGAATCCATTGGCCTGTCGGTGGGTTATGCGTGGGCGCCACATTTGTGCATCGACACCAAACTGTACGTGATTTTAATCAGTCTTATTTTCGGAGTGATTGGTTATTTGTGTGTGGAAATGAAAGGCTGGCCAACGCTTCAAAGTGTTCGACGATTCAGCACAATTTCCAAACTGTGAAGAGGACATTCACCAGCAAAAGAAGACCATCACCCTTTCGCTAATTTCTGATTGGGTTTTAAAAAAAAAGATTCCTGGTTGAACTGTTTCTATTTGCTTTTAAATATCTAAGTGTGATTTTGGCTAATTATTTACCAGACATTTTCCAGTTTCTAGTCAACTAAAATTGCTCTCTGTCTGTTTTTAATGCTTTTCATTTTAAATAACAATTGAGAGGGTTGATTGAAGAAAAAAAAATGTGTGTATATATACATATACAGTAAACTCCCGATTATCCGCGAAATTGGGTGGCGCGGCAACCGCGGATAATCCGAAATAGGACGAAAATCAACTCAAAATGCTTTCAACATATTTTATTTACATTAAAATGGCAATATATACAGTTACAGTATATATAGTATAAACAATTATTTTATTTTAAATGATTTATTTATTTTTAAATTTTAATATTACGGGAAGGCTCTCCCGTAATTTAGTGTAACCTGATAACCTAAGCTCCGCCCACAAGGTCCTTCTTTAAATTGTTTCTTTCTTTCTTAGCCCATTTATTGTTTACCTTATTCTAGATTTAAAAATTATTTTTTTTAATTCCGTAATTTATTGTACAGTAAAAAAAAATGGAAACAGGAGAGGTCCGCGGATAATAGTATGCAGGATAATCGGGATAATAGTAAGCAGGTGTGTCGGCTTAATTTGTGAACATTAAGATAATCGGGAATTTACTGTGCACACATATATATTTATATATATATTAAAGCATACCTGTCAATCCGTACTTCTAATCTGGGAATGCAGATTATTTTTCTTTTTTTTTTTTCTTTTCAGTAAAGTCAAATACATAGCGGATCTGTGTAAGTGTACCTCTGCTTTGCCGAAATAATTTATAATAATATTTACTCTACATTTCAATCCTAAAAACGAATCCATCTCTCTGTTATTTTTCTGATGTTTTGGTATCCCACAATGCTTTGTTTTGTTTGATGTTGATGTTTGAAATTAAAACAAAAATATATTTCTTCGATTTCATCAATCAGTTCAAAATTCTACAACGATGTTTCGCGGTAACTATCGTTCCGCTTTGTCAAGTTTTTCGCAAATAAAAATAACAATAATATATATACAATATAATTGTATATATTATAACAATTTTTATTTGCGAAAAATTTGACGAAGCGGAACAATAATCCGCGAAATATCGTTGTCGAATTTTGACAGGTTGTTGAAATGGGAGAAATATATTTTTGTTTTAATATATAACGAAGAACTTTATAGATGTGATATTCATTATAATAGTGCTTTATCTAATACTATTGATTTTCTTTCAAGTTTTTGTCATATATTTGATGATATAAACAATACAATTAAATAAGTCCATTTTCTAATTCTTCAAACAAAAACCTAAGAAAAAAAGTATATTAAATATTTTTAAAGTTTTAAGGATATTAATAATTTTTAATTTTATTTACTTTTTTTAAAATTTCAAAGCTGAAGCTAAGCATTTTAATGTTGAAAATCAGAGTTTGTAAATAAAATGAAATAAATTATAAAACTCTCTTGTTCGTTTCTGGAGAATTCCGTCTGTTGTTGTTTTTATTGGGTTGGCCAAAAAGCTCGTTCTATGTTTTTTTTTTTGTTTTGTTTTGTTTTTACGTACGTTGGCTCTTAGTAGCACTTAGGTATCTTTAACGTCATTCGACACCATTTTGTTAGATTGTGTTGTGACAACTGTCATATCAGCGTGCATTTAAAACAAAAACTTATCAAAATTGATGAATTTTATGTTGTCAATTTAATATTGAAGATGGAGGAAACTAAATACGGGAGACCGCATGTTTCTTTAATGACAGGCAAAAACTGTTACAGCTTGGCTGGGAAGTTGTGATCCATCCACCCTATTCACCAGACATTGCACCATCGGATTTCCATTGATTTCGGTCTTTACAAAATTCCCTTAATGGAACAAATCAATTCCCTGGAAGATACCAAAGGCACCTGGAACATTTTTTTTGCTCCAAAAGATAAAAAGTTGTAGGAAGGTGGAATTATGAAGTTGCCTGAAAGATGGCAGAAGGTAATGGAAAAAACCGTTGAAGATGTTGTTCAGTAATATTATCGGTGAAAATTAAAAATGTGTTTTACTGAAAAACCGAACGAGCTTTTGGCCAACCCAATTTTCAGTGTTGATATTTAAAGTATTGTGAGGAAACCTTAATAACATCTTCACGCTGATATGCATGTTTTTTAGTCCACGAAGTTGAGATCGAGGTTTTATCCATTGTCATTATGTAACGTTTATTATTTAGCAACGAGATTATTGAGAGGTTTTTGGGAATCTTTAGAAAATTCCTCATGAAGTCGGACGCAGTCGTGTGACTGTTTTACACGCTCCTGAAAACTTGCCTCAAACTGAGCTCAATACTTACCAATTGCCAGTTGCCGCTTGACATATCGCTTTACATGGGAAGGTTGTTCAAGTCTCGTTTTATTCTCGTCGAGATCGCGATTACAACTGCCTTCGCCGAAGCGACAAATAAGATGATTTTGTTGCTTTGTTATGTTATTAATTCTCAACTCATTTCACAGCAGAGATAAAGAAAAAGGTAAAAAAGATCTCTCAGGAAGAGAATGTGGTGAAAGAAGTCATGGATTGAAACCATGAGCAAAGAATATCCAGATTTCAGCGTGAAGTTAACACTATTGTAATTTTTAAATAAATTTTCTCGTCACCATGAACGCTGGTGTCGACTTGCTTCTAATTATTTGCCTGAATTTAAGACTTGCTTTATTTAGAGCAACTAGCAGATTTTTCGAGCAAGTGGGGGTTTTCCGAGCCACTTGCCGGTTTCAGGTAAATTTCAAGAGCGTGTAAAGCTATGACCTTTGCGATACCCCCCCCCCCTAATTGTCCGAAAATTCGTGTCGTCACACACTTAGGTGCTTTGTTCCAGTCCCTAACTTGAAGTTGCTATAGTTTCGCTGTCTCTATAATTGTGATTGTGATACATCGGTTTTTCCTGTAGAAAGAAGGATATTTATCGATTGCTGAATTACAGCAATGTCTTGTACATGCAGTGTCCCTAATCCCAATTACGATTTACGGTCACAATTTTCAAATAAAATTATATTTATAGAATAATTTTAATCTATTTAACTTACGTATGTTTCAGTTCCAACAGTGATATTGGTTCCGTATTGTTAAAAATTAATTAACAAAAAAAAAATCAGTTTATTTTAATTATTCATTGCATAGACACTCGCAATATTATTAAAAATATCAGCTATTAGCTTAAGTAAATCAATAATCTCTTCGTTATATATTAAAACAAATATATTCCTGCCATTTTCATCTATCTGTTTAAAAATTCTTCAACGATTTTCTCCGAAAACTATCGTTCCGCTTTTTCAAGTCTTTCGCAAAAATAAAATAACAATACTCCATACTAATCAACATAATCCGGACCCAATTACAGAGATTGTATTCAAAATTAAAGGCAAACACACAAGATATATGATTGAAGCCTGTACTATAAAAAGCGACCCATGTATCAACAATGTATAGAGGTTACGCAGTGAATAGCAATACATTATCTCATTTCCAGAACATAATGCGGCACACAGAAAAGAAATTTAAATAATGGATATTAAAAAAAAAAAAAACATCAACAAAGGTTACACAGTGAACAACCATTGCATATACATTGTTAACATTATGCTTAGACTATATTATTGTTATTTTATTTTTGCGAAAGATTTGAAAAAGCGGAACGATAGTTTTCCGCGAAATATCGTTGAAGAATTTTTAAACAGATAGATGAAAAGGGAAGGAATATATTTGTTTTAAATCAATAATCTGTTGCTGATTTGACAATGGTTATTTTCAGTCATACAATACGAGAATTATATTCTAACACTTAATATAAAAGTTTAAGGGAATAAACCATAAGCAAAGGCAGTGGCCACGAAGTTGTAGCACCCACCCACGACCACCTCTACAACATAGAGGGGGCCTTGGCGCCCACACTCTTGACATCATAAATGCATGGGGAGGTCTGTTATCGCGAAGATCACGGTTAAGCGGCCATTTAGGGTTCATCGTCTTACCACCGTATTTTTTTTTTTCTCCGATAAAGATAATTCCTAGAATTATTCTTAGATTCTTAGAATTTAGGATGTTCGAAAAGGAAAAGCGTTTTTTCCGTATTTAAACATCTTAAATCATCAATCAAAGTTTATTGAAGACTTATTTCTTCCCGGTGAAAACCCAGATGTGTAATTTAAAGTTTTTGTTTTTGTTTTGGAAAGAAAACTGACGCAAGTTAACAATGTTAAGGAATTTTATTTTTTTTAATAAATTTCACAATAATTAAACATTCCATTTTATTTTGGAAGAAATGCAAACTTATACGCTACTAAATTATTAATATAAAAATTGAATATTTTAATTATCTTTAATAGGTTTTTTTTTTAAATATGTGCTTAAATCGACATTTATCGTTTACTGTGAGTTTCAAGATAAGTTGTACAATCACCTCACAGTTACAACATTTTTCATGCCACCATTGTTTACACAATGAACACTGTCTTCATCTTCGTAAGGTTTCTCACAACCTATTCAAAATTCCCCTCCATCCGATTCTTTTGGGAGTAATTTCTTCAAATCTTTCTTTTCTTACAGAATTTTTTAGCAGCTCTTAGCTTTTCTGTTGTCTTTCACTTCGTTTTCTTTCTCTTTTTTCCATTAATTCACTTTTAATCGAAGTTTTCGCCAGTATGTCCTATTTTGTCGCCGCTGCTAAGCACGATATTCTTCCCTCTTAGAAATATGACTGAAACAGCTTCTTCATATCATCTTGATCCCACGGTTAAACCGTTTCTTATAACTGCGAACAATTGACTAATATGTAATAAAAACTTAACCTATAATAATAACAAAAAGAAAAAAAAAACAACAATAACCCAAATGTAGTTGATGTTTTGAACAGTGGTTATATTTATTGTTTTTTAGGCATTCATGTTAAAAAAAAAAGCTTTATTTGAATATTACATAATTAAAAAGCTTTTATTACAAAAATGATTTCATACCCTGCATATTTACGTTACAACTTAATCATTTTTGAAGTTCGGGACAAGATGAAGAGCGTTTCACCTTGTCCCCGCCAACTTGCCCCGTAAACCAAATTTTCAAAATGGCTTCTAGTCTTTAGTTTAAGAAATGAGCTGTCAATTCAACATGCAATATAAGTAGGCTACAGTTGAGGATACTCAAAAAAATATATATATATTTTCAGACTTACCTCAATCCCAGGAGAGCTTATTATAAGTAAAAGTTATAATTTAAGTCGCTAAAATACGATGCTTCATATAATTCTTCACTCACTCACGTAATGGACACCTTAAGCACATTGTTAGGCAAGCGCAAGTTCTATATTCAGTAACAATCGCGTTCTTCCACTTATTGGCAATTCTTTAAAAAAACGTATCATCTTGCCCCAGTCGTCATCTTGGCCCGAGTTCCCTTAACTAGCTAAAATTAATTTGCTGAATATCAGGGTGTTTTTTATTGTTTTTTTTTTTCATTGATAGTTTACGTTTTTGTACGAATTCTTTCGGAAATTTAACTCACTATTTTTGTGTACTATCAGAACGACATCATTGCCGAGCTAAGGAAAAGGAGGTAATACATGATTTCAACAGAATAAATCCAACCTTTGTGAGGACAGTTTCATGTACAACGTCACTAACAAATAAAAAGAGGAGAATGTGTGGATGCCACCTGTTATTGGGAGCCTCAAGCAAATTACCATTCAAGCATTTGGATATGGCCGCCATTGACGTTCGATTTCACATCGTGCGTTCCATCTGCTGTTAGTTAGAATACGTATTATCTTAATATTTAAACTACAAATTATGGTTATGTATGTTTAAAATTTCTGGAAGACAATTTTACATTTAGATTATCGATAACATTAACACGCCATTATCGATACATTCGCGTGTAATTTTTTCTTATCCTAATCTAAATTTTATTATTAATTTTTCCTCTCGTAATTTGATTAATTTTCATTAAATATATATGAAAATTGTAATAGAATTACTTTAAGAAATGGAAACGTTGATTTAGACCTCAAACAAATGGAAGAAAATAATGAACAACTTAATAACAACCTTTCACAATAAAACTCTACGCTTCAACTTAACGAAATGGAATCATCTAAAGTGAGTGATATGAATCAAGCAATCATTAAGGAACTAAAGGAAATAAAGTAAGCTACAAATTTTGTAAAAAAAAACAGTATGGAGAAATAATATTAGGTTTTTCAAGAAAAACAAAATGAGATATTAGGAATAACTAAAAGATTGGAAAATGAAAATAAATTACAAAATGAGAAAATCCAACAACTGGAGGAAAAACTTAATTAAAATTGAAACTCAACAAAGGAAATTCAATTTAGAAATAGTAGAAGAACAAGAAAAGGAAAACTTAATGAATATTCTAAATAAAATTGCTAAAGAACTTAACATACAGGACTCGAGTGAAATACTGGATGTATTTCATAGATGTGGTAGGGTAAAAAACAAAAACAAACAATAAACCAATAATTATTAAGTTTTTTTTTATACTAAGGTTGCGATTTGTAGGATTTCTCCCCCACAGACTTGGACCATCCCAATCCCATTTAACATAATTATCCAGAGGTTGGGATGGTCCGTTAAATTTACGTAAATATTTTTAATTGTTAAATAAGAATTTTAGTTTCGCTGAAACAAAATTAAGATTTGTATTTTTCTGGGATTGTAATTTGTCTTTATTTCTTCTGATTTTTATTGACTGATCAAAGGAACAAGTTACAAATTGCAACACTTTTAAATCTGCTTTTTATCTCAATCAATGGTCCTCCAGTAAATTGTTTCAATGCAGAAGAGTTTGCGACAAAATGGATTAAGTCTAAACATCATCACAGTGCCCTGAATAAACCAACAGGAAAATCACCAAACCATCCGGAACAACATTCATCTCATCTCTTCAACTGATTTATGTAAGTTTCATATTTTATTATATTTTGATTTCAGAACTTCCAGGACCAAAGAATGTTATTTTTTTATAAGTAACTAAACCCATTAAGTACTGTATATTTTAAAATCATGATTTAATAGATTAAAATCTGTTAGGTCTATCCCTATGTAGCACGTAAATTTCTGTGTCTGTAAGTCTGTATTCAGTGAAGGCATGGTATAACTTACATACCAAAAATTTAATTCTGGGGTGAACCCATTACTCCATTAGGCAAGCCTCCCTCCCCTCCTCTTGTAAAATCAAAAATCGCAGACTGGAAAAGACAAGAGACAATTGGTTTTTCAAATATAATCAAGTTAAACAATAGTCAGTTAATGGAAATAATTTCAATACAATACATTTGAATGAGAATTTAACGCAACATACGAAAAACCTATTTTGAAATACAGAAATGGCTGCGAAGAGAAGGGATACAAATTTGTTTGGATTAAGAATGGTAAAAATTATTATTAAGAAAAAATGAAAATACAAAAATAATCCAAATTTACAATCAAGAAGAAATAAATAAGATGTAATATTTAAAAAAAAATACAAGATGGATAAAAATGACACAAAAATTGAATTTAAAAATAATAGAAAAAAATTGATGACTGGATTCCAAGTGTTAGATATAATATTATTTTATTCTTAAACCTAAGAAAAGCCAAAGATCGAATTTCTTATATTTAATGACAAACATTCATTTTAAAAACATACAACGATATTCTAATTCTGGTAGAGGTTAATGTTAAATATTGATAGATTTTAAAAAAGCCTATAAATTAAGACGTAATTCTAGAGGTGGAATTTTCAAGAAAATTACAAAGTTCTAGTACTGGCCCGCCGGTATATTTGCTGCGGCCCGGAAGTGTCAAACTTAAAATTAAATTTGAGCCTTTCCATTGCTGGTAGCAGATACATTGAAAAATGTCCTAACTTGCAACAGCAGCTGTCTCAGACTTTACTGTTGGAATGTTGAGAACAAAAACATGTGAGTATGTATTATTGTATGTCTTTGTTGAGATTTTACTATTGGAATAGCGTGCCACTATAATCTTCCATATTTTTCCGCCAACGGTGGCAGTCAGCAGTCCACACTGCGACAAGTGTGTTATAATAGAAAGCGTTGCATTGTTGTCGTTGGAGTGAGTTTACGAAATTTTGGTTCAGTTTGTTGTAATAATAATAATAAATGTTTGAAGTGACAGTTTGGGGTCATGACTTCAATCAAAAAGCGCAAGATTACTGCGGAACAGCGGTGCTTTCAGGAAAAGTGGGCAGAACTACATTATTGTTGTGAATTCGGAGGTAAAACAATGTGTTTAATTTGTAAGGAAACCCATGAATGTTTTAAAAGGGTACAACATTAACAGACATTACTCAAATCATTAATTAGTAAGATACATATGGGGGATTGGTGGGGAAAGTTGGAGGATGGGATACTGCGCATCGCCATCTGAACTTTTTAAAAATATTGGCCCGGAGACTTCAAAAGTTGTGCACCCCTGTTGTAGGGGGATAGTGAAGGTGCCATCACTCATGAAAATTTAATTTGTACAATTAACAAAAAATCTATCTTATCTAAAGAACTAATAACTAATATATAAACTCCCCAAATTGACAAGAAAATATTTATTAAGGAATTAAGAGATAATACAGTAAAATTACAGAAAAAAAGAAAAGAATATATAATTTGTATTGGAGATGCTAATATATTTAACAGGAAAAAAAATATTTAAGGTCCTAACTCAAGCAATTCAGGCGACTGCAAACCTTTTATTTCTTTTATATATTTCTTTTACCAATGCACCTAAAATACTGAAAATTTAAATATGAACTTGTGAAGCATGTGGGATTTATATTTTCTTGTTTTTAATTTTCAAAATATTCTATAATTAATTAAATTAAAATTCAAAAACAATCAATTTTTGGGAGTTTTTCGAGGTATTTCTCGGTATTTTCAACTAATAAAAACTTGACGAAAACCTGAAATGATAAAAAATTCGTAAAATAATGATTTGTATTTAAAATATTTATTATTAGTGCAATAGTTAAGTTTTAAAAAAATAAAAATTGTGTTTTTAAAATTGTTTCAGATTATTTTTTTTTTTTTTTACTTGCTGTCAAATAATCGTAATAAAAAACGTTTTCATTAAAGGCTTTCTAAATGTGCAAATTCATTTGATCCTGTTTGTTTCCAAAAATAAATTTATTTTGAAGAATTTTTTTTATAGAAATAGATTTAAGAGCATTAAAAAATTTCGAAATTTAATTTAATTAATTATAGAATATTTTGAAAATTAAAAACAAGAAAATAGAAATCCCACATGCTTCACAAGTTCATATTTAAATTTTCAGAATTTTGGGAGCATTGGTAAAAGAAATATAGAAAAAATAGAAAATATTCCTCTGGACCAGATTCCAAAAACATGATTGATATTAAAACTATAAAAGAAAACCTTTCTTCTTTTTAGTTGAATTGTTTCAAAAACTTTATTATACTGGTAAATATATTCCCAATTCATGGAAAATTTCATACACGATTCCAGTTTGAAGGTAGGAAATCGCAACGAATTAAATAATTATAGATCCATTTCATTAATATTAAATATTTCAACGACTCTTGAAACTTTTATTTCTAAAAACATTTTATAACTTCATAAGCCAAAATAAAATTATTGAAAATTATCTGAAAAAGAGGAAATTTAAAATTTTATTGGGAATAACATTAGTAGATTACATAATTCAAAAAGAGGGATTCCCTGGTTTCAAACTTCGGCCCTTTTATTTTATATAATATAAATTCAATATGTGATCCATCCATCCATAGTTTTCTGTCCGAAGACATGTCCAGTTCTATGGAAGTCTCACATGGATCTCCTAGAAACACCTGAGGAAAGATACTGGGGATGGTTTCCCGTTGCCTGCCCCCAGGACGCCATTAAGGAATGACGTCAGACCGAAGAGAAAGCGAAGAAGAGGCTGGACAACACAGGAAAGGAAATTGAAACAGCCATGCCACCAATTTGTGATAATATACAAAATTCAAGAATTTTTGTTTACGCTGAGGACGTTGTAATAAAATTGAAATAATCTCATATAGATACCTAGGTATCTATTTAGATAACAAATTCGCTTGGAATAGATAGTATGATTTTGTAATTACTTGTAGAGTTTCAGAGGTACCCGAGCTAACTTAAGAGTATATGGAACCAGGCTACTTTGCAGAAGTCCATGTGGTCAGTAGCTCAAAGAATAATGCCGGATGAATCCTGGAAAACAACATAAGAAACAGGGGAAGGGAAAGACGAAATGGTAAAACCAAGAAGAAATGATTTGAAGATATTGGAGAAGACTGGAAATCCCTGGGAACTAAAAGTTGCAGAAGGAAGTGTGGACAGAAATGAAATGGATAATTACTTTAAGGGCAGCCAAGGCCCCTCAAGAGCTCCAAAATTTGTGTGTAAATGTCTATATGTTATCATAAATTAATAGATATCTAAAACACGATATTTGGCAACAATTTCAAAATCAATGTAAGGAATTATTTAGATGAATATGGAAAATACATGGTGTTTATATCAAAGTGCAGTAAAGTCTTATGTTTCCAATTAAAAATTGAAGATAAACATTAATAATCACTTACAGGCCAAAAAAAAAATCGCATTTATATAAATTAGTGTTGTTTTTTTTTCTTTACTGTAAAACAATAACATACAGTAAAACCCCGTTATTACGCTCCCGCTTATAGCACTATCCCGTTCTTAACGCTCCTTTTGTACGGTCCCTGGAATTTTCTATATAACTCTCTATACTTTTACCCTCTTATAACGCTTCAAATCCCGCTTGTAGCGCTTTTTTATATCGGAAATTTTGTATCGAAAAGAAATGTAACACTGTAACGATTCTTTTCTTTCCCTGGTAGGAGGGAATCTTCGAACTCTTTGAAGCGGAAATCCCTTTCTATAAGTGAAAAATTGCAAATTCTTCGTAAGTACGACGAGAATTCTACACTAAATCAGAAGGTTTTCGCAGAATGTAAGAATTCCCTGATCCAGTCTGAGAACAATAATAAAAAATAAGAATGGAATTATCAATTCAGCGAAGGGTGGTTGCAAACGTAAAAAAGTAGTGTGGAAAATGTGAAGATGCCGAGGAAATTCTAATTGAATGGATTCATCAGTCCCGTGATGCATCAGTGCCATTAAATGACCCAATCATTCAAGAAAAGGCGCGTGAAATAGCGGGCAGTGCACTAAAACTGCTCCGAAAATATATTTGTATTGCTCCTAGTGGAGTATCAATTGATGTTAATAGTTTTTTGAACCGCATTGAAAATGTTGTAATTTATAACAGTAGCATACACACACGGCAAACCACAATCAAAGATTTTTTTAATAGGAAATAAGCTCACATTTGCACTATATCTATTTCAGAATCAAGTATCTTTCCTGTAAAATGGTGTCTAAATGTTTCCCCATCATATAAATCATTCCCCGTTTATAGCGCTATCCCGCTTATTACGCTTGTAGGTCACGGTCCCTTGACGAGCGTAATAACGGGGTTTTACTGTATTACATTATTACTCTTCCATTATATTTCGCTCAGCAGAAGAAATAATCTAAATGAACAATGGTTACATGGTGTAAACTTAATAATTTAATCCTGATGTTTAATGAAAATTACAACAGTAATACAAAAATAAACCTTAAAATTGTAAGCACAATTTAACTCAATTTAAGGAATGTCTGATAAAAACAAGAAGAAAATATTGAGGAACTTCAATAATTAATTTTAATAGCTTCTGTTTTTAATTATTTAACTTAAATTAGATAGCAAATTCTAATTAAAACATTTCCAACATATTTAATGAAGGGTAAAATATCTAACATAAATTTTTGCAGATTATTAGCAAAATTAAAAATAATTAAGAATATAAAAAAAAAATCTGGTTTTAATATTAGGCCATCCCCCGTGTACATGCGCTTGTTTTTCTATATCACATATTGGTTAAGTAAGAATATTATATTTAAAATATTGCAATGTTTCGGCAATTGTAGTTCTAATTGTCATTTTCGAATTACAAATAAATAGACGGATCGGAAATAAATAAACAATCTTGAGATAAAAAAAAAAAAAGTTGAATACATTCATTATTGATGGGGGAAGGAAACATAAGTCAAAAAACAATATAAAGTGATTCGTAACAACTTACTTCTTCTAATATATAAACAAATCAAAAACATCGTTTCTTACAGTATCAAACATCTTTATTTCTTTATAGTGTTTTTATTTCTTTGTTTTATTTATATTGTAACTTTGTTGTAATATATTTCTTTAATTTGAATTATTGTACTTCACTTTTGTTCGTTAAAATGGAAGAAAGATGTATATTTTATTTTTTTCTCCTGAAGAAAATACCCGTTCAGGGTGTAGAAATATTGAGAAACCATAAAGATGTTTAATACTGTAAGAAACGATGTTTTTGATTTGTTAATATAAAGTGAGTTCTAGTCCCCGTGGCCTAATGGATAAGACGTCTGACTTCTGATCAGAAGATTGCAGGTTCGATTCCCGTCGCGGATGATTCATTGTAAAAATTATTTCTATTTTCCATTCTCACAGGAGATCGCGACGGACAGAAATAAAAGATTTTAGTAGTATAGATTCTTAATCTTTTTAATATCTATACTTAATTATGATTTTAATTAAGTTTAAAAATGCTTTAAATGCAATATTTATTGAGATTTAAATAATTTGTCTTATCATATGAAATTATGATAATTTATGCAACGTAATTGGTTCACCAATGATTTTTCTCCTTTTTAAATTGATAAGAAATTCTTCATTGTAGTTTTATACTGCTTTTATTGTTATAGTAAAACCACACAGGTCATTGCAACATATCCTGACCACCCACTCCCAGGTAATTAATCGTAATTTTGGAGTAGCAGCTTGTATTCCGTCAATGGTCATTACATCCGGTGGGGTTTCCGAAATATTCTACAAGGTCAGACTGGTAACGAGCCCAAGATGCGTCTGTGATACGACCTTCAAAATACTTCAACTTCAACAACACTTCGGGTCATGATACGAATACTAATTGCCACTCTAATTGCGTCACTATAGAGAAAGCGAGATGATTACTATTATTCTCTTCCGTTTTCTATATGTTATCTTGTAAAATTAACAAAATGTGATTCTTTCATATAAGCATATATATTAAAAGGAAAAAGAAGTCACTACCAAAATTATTTAAATTACTTTTAGAGAACTTTTCCCTTAGGTTTATTGAACTGCTAATTAATTATATGATAATCCTACTTCAAACAAGATCTTGTCAGTTACATCACAATAATTTCCTCGGTTGATTATATTAAATTTCACTAAATTATTATTATTACTAGACGGGTACCGTCGCTTCGCTCCGGAGCCCTTGCATGTATAGTATTACAAAAAAAAAAAAAAAACCTTTATTTATTTAGCAAATTAATATGGAAATCGGAGAATACACGACTTCCCAGCTCGTTGCTGGCTTCTCCGCTTAACTCAGGTGTATTGCGCATTGGCACTCACACACGAACCGAATGTCGTCAGCTTTTATCTGAAGAAATACTTTTTCTAACAGTTCTAATTGTATAATAAAACTAAAACAGCGTGCTTAGAATTTATCTAATTAGAAACAAAACAAAGACACAACTTCCTGTATTACTATAGAATATAGAAATTACAGATTGAATTCTTACTATAGAAACTAATAAAAATAATAACTCAGTCAACATTAAAACTAAACATACATCACATCTAACATGTCATTATCTGACAATTAACTAACAAATATGATTTATTTGCAGTTATATCGAAAATTCTATTTTTTAAAAGAATGCAATTTACAAAGCTATCTGGAACTGAATAACAAACAGTGTTAAAAACAGTAGTAGTTTAGTATTTTTATATTAATAACATCCTTGTTAAAGTATTTGGTCATACTTTCTGGTATAGATATTTTTTTTAAGTTTTCTGCTTATCTCCTACTTTTTTCAATTTAACCAATTTTTACTTTCGTTTATGAATCATGATTTCTATTTACGTTTTTCCGTTATCTAATGCTGGTTATAGGATCCGTAATTTTCACAGGAACAGGATTCATGGTTTTTTTCGTACTTATTGGAACTACCTATACTTTCTCTTTAGATTTGCTGAATCTCTGCTAAGTATTAATTATTGGATCTTCAATTCATTGTGTTGTAGTAATAAATAAATAATAGTAGTTGGTGAAAGTATTTGTTTGTGGCTAATAAGCATTAGATGAAACAAGGTAGAGAAAGCGATTAGTAAACCAATCACAATGCTTCGCAACGTCTTCTGATCATTGATATTGCTTTAATTTCCTTGTGTTTATTTCCAATAAACACAACAATTGCGCCTTTTGACAATCACAACAATCACTGTAAATGTGATTGTTGCGATTGCAAAAGACGCAATTGTTGGGATTGTTATGATTGTTGTGCAATCATAACAATTTAATCATTAAAATTTAATGATAATCTAATGAGATTTTTAATGATACTTGTTCACAGACGGACAGACAGACTGCTGATCTAGATCAGAAAGACTAAAACCTTAATATTGACAGAATAAAAAGATTAATAAAACTTTCCATTGTTTCATTTCTTTTTCCTCCGTCATTACTCCAAAACCGGCAACTAGAAACGAGATTATATAAAATCTCCATAACTACACGTTAACTTTCAAAAATCCTTTACTCGTGATATTTCGCAAATTTTATTCAAATTTGCTTCTTCGGACGTTTAAAAAAAACTCCTTCTCTAATACATAGAATACATAACAATGATATGGCTTACAAAGGTATAATATATGCAGAAAGCCAAGTGTAATACATGCAAAATGTTACAATATTATTAAAATACAATAGGAAAACAATGGGAAAGTCTACCTCATTATTATGGTTAGGTATTACATTATTATTATGGAATTTTGGTTTACACAGAATACACAACAATACGCAAAAAGCCAAGTGTAATACATCCAAAATGTTATAATATAATAGCTTCCTTATTACTTACATACAATAATATTTTAAAGGAATTTTTCAGTGTTTCTAATGCTTTTTTTAAATTTGTGTAATGTGCAACTGTTAACCTTTAGAAATTTGTCTTTGTTTATACAAGGGAAGGTGTTGATTATACATGATTCTATCCTGAACCTATCTTTTTCTTCGTTAATTTTGACTAAGGGATCGGGATTGTGTTGTGTTCGCAGACAGTGGTCTCCCCAGTCTGATATTCCTTCGTGGTTGTTAATAAAGGCTTGTACGTGTTCGTGCACTCTTTCTTTTAGAGTGCGGCCCGTACTTCCAAAATACACAGAACCACAATCCCGACATTTTAATTTATATATGACACCCATGGTGTGCATGAAATTGTGGTTGGTGTCGTTCTTATTTTTCTTGATCAATTGATTATTTTTATATTTTATTATCTTAATATCGTTGGTTTTACATAATTCTTTGAAGGATTTGTGTATCTGAGTGCCCAGGGGTAATTTAATGATTTTGTTGAAGTTTGTGTTTTGTTTGTTTTTGTTTTGTCTGTATTTGAAGAAAATTTTGATGGATTTTGAGATGAATTTCGGAGGATATTCATTTATTTCAAATTTGAGTCTCATCTCATTTATTTTGCTGTGCCATAATTTTTTGTTTTCTGTGTTTTCAGTGATTCTTTTGAGGTAATTATGGATTAATGCTCTTTTGGTTTTGATATCGTGTTCAGAGTGGAAATTTAATACGTGATTGCTTTTTAGTTCTTTTTCATAGTGTTCGTAAGTTATTTTGTTGTTAATATTAGTTAATTTAAGGTCCAGGAATGTTAGTGAATTGTCTTTCTCTTCTTCCATGGTGAAACTTAGTTGGGGGTGAATTTTGTTAACATATTGATGAAATTTGCCGAATTGTCTTTGGGTTCCATTCCATAGGATGAGGATGTCGTCTGCATATCTTAAATGATGATATCTTTAATGAGTTTGGTTCCATTTTAATGAGTTGCTGTTCCAACCAAATCATGTAAAGATTGCACATGGTTCCTGATATGGGGCTACCCATGGGAAAACCTTGTATCTGTTTGTAGATTTTGTCTTTAAATTTGAAAAAACAATTGCCACATACGAATTCAAGAGTATTCATGAAAGTGTCTTTATCTATGTGATGGGTGTCTAATATGTCAGTGTTATTTTCGCATACCTCTTTGACAATTTTCAGTGTTTCTTGTTAGTGTATATAGAGATTATGTCCATGGAGAACATTCTGTATTTCTTTTTCTCTTGGTTAGCTTCTGTTATGCAATTTATTACAAAATAATAATTTGAAAGTTAACGTGTGGTTATGGAGATTTTATATAATACTAGGTGAAAATTCCAGTTTTTAGAAACGAGATTGTTGAAATTTGATTTTACAAATTTTAAATCTAGCTCCTAAACTTTGAAAAATGTATCTAAAAAGTTATTTTTAAATAAATGTGTGTTTTTGTTTTTTTTTCTAGCTAGTTCTTTTCAGTGTCTTTAATATAATTTTTTTCACATATCTAAATTTTATCTTTTTTTTTTATTGAACAAAAAAATCTTATTTAGTCGGCAAGATATATATATATATATATATAAATTGTTAGTAATATTTAAATTATTGTTAAATAACAATAATAAACTATTTGTAAATCATATAATAATGCTTTAATGTCTGCTTTGTTCTTTTTAACTTTTCCGATATTTGAATTCACAGCAACTAACTCAAATATATAATTATCCTTAAGGAAGATGTGTCTGTAGAAACCAAACTTGATCTGTTTGTAGATAAGGAAAGTCTATTGTAACGGAAAATCACCTCCGACCAAAGTCTTTTTCCCAGAATCTTTGAGGAAGAATCGTAGAAAAAAAAAGGTACCCCCAAAAATTACAAAAGGGCAAGAAATACAAAATAAAAATATTAGAAAATTTATTGTGTATTTATTGTCCTTTTTTAATTTCAGAGGTATCATTTCATTTATAAGATTATTCCCATTAATCTCTGTATTGAGACCTCGCTAATTGCTGGTGACCAAGAAAGCGTGAAAGAGCCATTCTGGGATGAAACTTAATAAAAACTTGGTCTTACCCATTTTTTTTTCGTTTTTTTTGAGGAAAAAATTTCTTTTTTTATTTCTTTCTCTTTCTTCCCTTACTTTTCCTTATTCTTTCAATCTCTTTCCCTTACCCTATCATCACCTAATTTCCTGTTAACTGACAATTGCACATTAAACTTATTAAGACATGTACAGACATGTTTACCTCGAAGAGTTGTAAGAATATTCTTAAGTTAACTTGCCACCGACAATAGACAGGTTTTTTTGGGGTTTTTTTTTAAATAACATTTTATATTTAATAAAATTAAACTTTATTACAAATAATCGCAAGTGTCATTAAGCTTCAATTAGAAAATTAGCTAAATCGTTCTCATTTTTCGATTCTAACTTTAATTTATATAATCTTAAAAATTGCAAATAACCGTTCGTATACTTTAAGTAACAATATTAGCTTAAAAAGAGGGACAGGGGGGAGGTCGTTTTAATTTCCTGTAATCCTTATAGTAAATTAATAAAATGTAACTCATTACCACTCCACACGAAGTTCCGGGAGATAAATAACATCATATCCTTAATTCCTTTCTTTCCACATTTTCTGTCTTTTTTTTGTTATGCGTATCACATAGACGAATTAGTTGAACAGTGAATCAACTGATACTTCTACAAAGTTGAGAGACCCTCAACTGATAGATATTTCATTGACGTCATCCTCAGATCACTTTCTTCAAGGTTAATTGAAGGAAGGTTTCTCAAAAAAAGAACAATAACATTGAGGTCTCAAACGTGTTTGAATACAACATTTTGTTATTATTGTGACCTTGGTCGAAGTCGTTCCTAACGGATCACAAGATTTTGACTCTCCTACGTTAATATAATTTAAAGAAGCCGGAGATCCGGACTTACGAAACTTTCCGGAGCGATTTTCTTCTAAAAATAAACCAATGATTGGATGGGAAAAAACTATCTTCCCAGTCCAATTGTCGGATGCGCTGATTGAAAAACAGCGAAATTTTCTATTCCCTTCACGCCCGAATTAGATTTTTTTTTTCTCTCAGACTTCCCTGAACCTCATCTACAGATTTCGGACCTACGACTGACGTATCCGGGTTTCTCAGTAAAAGCAATTTATTGTGTTACGTTATTAATTGCTGTTATTCTTTTTCATTTTCAATAAAACATGGTATTCCGAAAATAATCTAATTCACTGCTCTTTATTACAAAACTTGTTTATTATTAAAAAACACCATACTTTATCAGCGGTATTTCACAGGGTCTTTCCCTGCTTCTTCAGGCTACATTTTGAAATTAAAACCAAAGCAGTTACAACAAAGAATAAGTCTTATTAAAAAAAAAATATCGCTGATAAAGTATGGAGTTTTTTAATAATAAACAAGTTTTGTAATAAAAAACATGGTATTTTTTCAAAAAACTTAAAGTGCTGATTAAATTCTGCCAGAATAACTTATTAGGAGCAGTAGACATTCTCTAAGAGAGCAGTTCAGAGATTACTATCATCCAAAGAATTATAGCAAGGGACCGTTCAAATATTACGTAAGCACAAGTTTAGCCATTTTCAAACACCTCCTTCCCCTTGTAAGCAATGTCCGACCTCCACTCCCTATTTGCTTACTTTTATAATACTTGAACAGCCCCTAATATAAATGTTAAGAAATAGAAGACGAGGCCACGAAATATAGTACAGGGGGTCGGTGTACAAACAGACTTGCTATGTAATATCTTGAATTAAATCTTTCATTTCTTTATTCGTATAAATATTATCCTTTATTATTTGTTAATCATTTTCACTGTACTGTTCGTTTTCGAAAGCCAGAACACTACTGGCGGACGACTTTACTCCGCAGAGGGGTGATACGCTGAGATGGGCACTTGTCCTCTTTTGGACATTTTCGCTTTTAAGAAAAAATTAACGGAAGAGCATTTTTGCAATAATATTTATTCTTTCCAATTTCCAAAAGCGCAAATTGAACGCAGCTACTAGTAAACTAACACTGATAAAAAGTAAACATCCCCTCTTTATTTCTCCTCACTCCTATTTTGATGAAATCTGACACGTGCGCAAAAGCGCTGAAGGTTCTCGTAAACGAAAACGAACAATATTTTCAATGATGACGGTTATTGTTTTCATTCCATACAAATTACACTTTTTCATTGGAAGTTGTTTTGATCCACAAGTTTCGAATAATTCTAGGCTAATGACCTTTTACAAAAACCTTTTTGGAGCTGAAACGTTTTACTAGAACTCTCTGTCCAACATAGATTACTTACTTTATTAATAGGTATAACTTCAATTACTTCATACGGTAATATAAATTCTACAGGAATATACTTAATTCGCAAATAGTATCACAGGAAATACGTTTCATACTTAAAAGTAAACAGTCTACTTAATTTCTTTAAATAATGTTAAATTATTTTTCTCTATAAAAAAACAAAAACACATTTCTGCGTTAATTTTAGATCAAACTGTGATTTTTTTTTAACAAATTATTAGGTTCTGAAACTGCCATAACAGAAACAACAGTAAATACAGTTAATTGAAAACATTGAACTTCGAATTTTATAAGCCAAGACAAACAACAGTTCAAGACAGTGATCTCTGGATTACTTTCTGCTTTTCACAGTGTAAGAATGAATTAAAAATTTTATTTCATATGGGTGGGATACCTTGCTGATGCTTCATTAGCATTACAATAAACATATGATGACATTTCAGAAACACAGTGGCCTTCAAATTATAATTTTTCTTTATATTAAATTAAAATATATACAATTTTCATCAGAAATTTTTAAAAAATGTTTAAACTATCAAAAAGTATTTGTTTGTTTTGTTATTATATTAAATATTCAAATTTTAACTTCTAAAATTAAGCGAAAGGGAGATATTCAAAAATGAAAATTAAAAATCGGGGTTTATGGATTTTAAATAACAAATCGTAAAATATAAACGTAAGGACACACATTAATTCTGAACTTAAGATGTTGTTTAAGATTTAAAAAAATATTGGGTTTTGTTGTTGATTTTTCAAGAAAGAAAAAAAAAAGTATTTCTTATTGAGCAATTTATATTTACTCAATAAAGAAGTAATCGATAAAAACCTTAATAATAAGCTTTACATCAAAATGGTGGCAGAGGAATGAAAATCTCGGAAACTTAATTAATTATTAAAAAAATAATTAATTTCTAATATTTTCATGTAAGAAAATAAAATTTGTTATGTTTTCGTATGTGTATGTGTATATGTACAGCTATATGCTAATTAACGTGCAGATTACGTTCCATCCAATAGGACATAGACGAACTGAACGCTGTGCGAACATCATACGTAAGAAGCCTATATACACAGGGTGTAACTGAAATGCGCTGCCAAACTTAAAGGTTGTATTCAATCATGCAAAACAACGAATAAATATCATATAAACATGGGTCTGGAAATGCCTTATTTCCAGGATATGAACGATACAACAATTTTCAAGTGATAATGAAACGCAGATCGTTTTTAAAACGTTTGATATTTTTAATGTATAAATTTCTGATACTTTGTCATTGCTTTTACTGCTATAACAGAATCATTTGAAAAATACTTTATAAATGAATATAATAGTCTATTTAAAAATATATATTTATAATGATCGGAAAAGTGAAGTAAACCTTTTTTTATTAAAATAAAACAAAGTGTATCTTAAATTTGTATTTTGTCAAAGTTATTTTTGCGTAGAATTTATTCGTTCTAGAAAAGAACTATTGACTAGCAAGTAATTAGAAGCTAGATGTTAATTTTGTATGAATTCTTCCACTTTTCTTGCGGCAGACCATTGTGCTACGGCACTGGTTGAGCTTAGCTCTGCCTTGTGATAATAAACTTATTTTCTATTCTAAAAGCACCAGGCTTTTACAAGAGATAATTTTGTTTGTTTGTTTGTTTAAAAACACTGAACAATTCCTTCAATTTCATTGGCGATTAATATCCACAAAATTAAATATCCAAAAAAATAGGCCATTCAGAAATGACGTCACAACAACTAATCAGAAGCGTGTTTTACAATAAAGACATCCCTTTTCTTTGTGACTAAAATAACTTTATTTAAAAAAAAAAATACATTTTATGCGTCAAATTTCCTCTAAATAAACGAATTTAAAATTTCTTTTAAAGCTGCCACAAATGCTTCATCATTTCTTCGATTTTCAAATGTCTCGGAATAAATCGAACGGAAACATTCGAAGACAATAAAAATATATTTAAAACCATCTAGGAAAAGAATTTCAAGTGAATATTCAGAGAAAATAAAATAAGTTCTATTGCTTCCACTTACACCACTCCTTAGAACTGAGAAACGATTTTAAAAATATAACTAGCTGTACCCGGCATGCGTTGCAATGCCACTCAAAGAAAGAAAGTGTTTGTGTTTTAATTCTGTTTATTGAAGTGCTTTTGGATAAACAATATTTTTTATTTTTCCATCTGGTGCATACACGAGTAAATCAGAAGGTTTTCCGACGCGTGAGCAGGTCACATACAGCTGTCCATGTGTTGTCCCTGTGCTTTGTTGATGGTCATTGCAAATGCGAGTCGCAGCGGAAACTGCAAACGTTGAAACCGGAAATACATTCATTTGTTGAAACGACTCGCGCACCAGATATTGTAAAATGGATCTACTAATTCAGAAACCTTCGCAACTCACCAAAGTTTCATCGCAATCTGATGAATGGTATAGGAACGCATACGGGACAAACAAACAAAGAAACATTTATTTTTATATATTAAGATATTGTAATATTAATTTTCTAATACAGTTACACTTTATGAGAAAGAATGTTTATTTAACAAAAATGTGAAACTGATATGTTTTGAATATTATAAAAGACTCAGTTTTTGAGAGCCCATTTTGGGACAAGGAACGAGGACAAATTGATACCTGCCACTCCCCTCCATCTAGGGCTTTACAGATTTTAAAGTTAGCTATTGGCCGCGAATACTAGCATACTAGCAATTATTTTCTTGGTATGAAAGTAGATACAAATAGTGAACTAGCAACCCATTCGAAAACATTGTGAAATGGATTGTTTGGCTTAAAAGTTTCTCTCTGGGAAATTCCGTGATTTTCATGCGGAAAATAAATATTTTCCTTAGAAATTGATGTTCATCATATCCCTCAGTTTGTTCGTATACCCCTACTGGAAGTTACAAAAATTACATTAGAAAATCATTGTAATTTAAACAATGGATTTCTATCTTAATTCCATTAACATTTCCATTGTTTTAAACAATGGGAAGTAATTTCTTTAGTTAAAGGTTTGCTACCAATAAAGTAATCCGATTTAGGCGACCTTAATGTCCTGTCTCAAGCAATTCAGACGACTGCAAACCTTTTATTTCTTTTACCAATGCACCAAAAATTCTGAAAATTTAAATATAAACTTGTGAAGCATCTGGGATTTCTGTTTTAATTTTCAAAATATTCTCTAATTAGCTAAATTAAAATTCAAAAACAATCAATTTTGGGGAGTTTTCGAGGTATTACTCGGTATTTTTAACTTAAAAAAACTTGACGAAAATTCGAATGATAAAAAGTTCGTAAAGTAAAGACTTGTATTTAAAATATTTATTATTAGTGCAATAGTTAATAAAAAAAATAGAAATTTTTAAAATTGTTTGAGATTAAATTATTTTTTTTTTTTTTTACATGCTATCAAACAATCATAATGAAAAACGTTTTCTTTAAAGGCTTTTAAAATATCATGATAATTGATTTGATGCCGTTCGTTTCCAAAAATAAATTTGTTTTTAAGCATTTTTTTCATAGAAATAGATTTAATAGTAAAGCAATAAAAACGAAATCAAAAACAGCACCAGAATAAACAAATTGCCATTCTGAATCAACTATCGGAGGGAATTGGGGACGGCCCGTTTCGTCCTTCCAGTGACTCCTCAGCCCAATCCGCCCACCCCGATAAAAGACCCAGAACGGCAAGAACATGTGGTCTTTTATTCTGGGTCTTTTATCGGGGTGGGCGGATTGGGCTGAGGAGTCTCTGGAAGGACGAAACGGGCCGGCCCCAATTTCCCCCCGATAATTGATTCAGAATGGCAATTTGTTTATTCTGGTGCTGTTTTTGATCTCGTTTTTATTGCTTTGTTATTACTATGCACACCACGTTAAATTTATTATTTAGATCTAATAGCATTAACAAAAACCTATTTTTATAAAAAAATGCTTCAAAACAAATTTATTTTTGGAAACGAATAGCATCCAATAAAAAATGAAAAATAGAATTATTATTTTTTTAAAAATTAACTATAGCACTAATAATAATTATTAAATAAATTAATTAATAATTATTAAAAAAAAACTTGACGGAAACCTGAAATGATTGGCGCAGCTTAGCCACTGCTGCTTTTGCGCCATTAAAACACCAACAAACAACAACAACCTGAAATGATAAAAAATTCGTATCTAAAAATTTGTATCTAAATTTGTATCTAAAATAATCATTATTTTACGAATTTTTTTATCATTTCAGGTTTTCGTCAAGTTTTTTAAGTTGAAAATACCGAGTAATACCTCGAAAAACCCACAAAAATTGACTATTTTTGAATTTTAATTTAATTAGTTCTAGAATATTTTGAAAATTAAACAAGAAAATAGAAATCCCAAACGCTTCACAAGTTCATATTTAAATTTTCAGAATTTTTGATACATTGGAAAAAGAAATATATAAAAGAAATAAAAGGTTTGAGTCAGCACCTCAAGGAACTAATGCAGATTTAATTCATTTTCTGTAGAAAATGAAAATTTTTTACTGTTTACATTCAGCAGATATTGTAATTTTTCCTTTCTGTTCATTTTCAATTGTATTATTGTCATTAATATCCAATTTTTATCATAAAGCATTTTTGATACGATACTGTCTACATAGAAGCAGTTAAAGAAAATTACTAATTAAAAAAAAAACAAACAGAATTTTCTCGTAAAAAATGAAAAATTACAACAAAAAAGGAAAAAAGAAAGTTCCAGTATCTTAAATGTAGTTCAATGAAACCGTGTGGGTTGTATTTATTTACTTATTTATTTATTGTTTTGTTTTTCTTTTTCTGGCTAGTGTTACGACATGGGCGTATTTCCCTCAAGGCTGAGTCTTTTGCTCAGTTGCAGCTCAATTTGAAATCTGCCGAGAGCGAAATGATCTCAGCACTACCAACCGGGCAGATGTACGTCACACTGGCAAAATATATAAGGATACAATGAGAATGCCGCTATTATTTAAGACCCCGCTTTCGCTTATCCCATCTCTTGGTTTAGCGGCTTACGGGGATAGACAACCAGACTCCGAGCTATTCTATTATTCATTTGGCAACTCAGTGCTTTGGAGACAGAGAGAAAGGACGCTTAAAGGTAAGGGAATTTAAATACTGAAAGTGCAGTTATATACTAAGTATATTTTTAACGGCAAAGTTTAATGTGCGTGTACAAATATAACAATAAAAATAAGCATAAAAACGCACATATTTTAAAGGATTCACTAAACTATTTTTTAAAATTTTGTACTGAAGACAGATTGTTTTGAGGTGCATACCTCTCATCAGTTGGATTCGCCCAGTACTCATAGCTCAGTGAAATCCAAAGAAAGATAAACAAAAGACAAGATTGAACAAAATCAATTTATTAATATTTCTATTATGTAAAACATAGAAGTATATTTTGTTTTAGTATGTACAGCAGGCCTTTGTGAGCTCAGTGCTATACCCACGATTCTTATAGTATAGAGCAGAATAGAATAGTGCATAGATATACGCTAATATACTTTACTAACTAGTGAAAAACATCAGAGATAATTTTATAATAACAATTCGAATTTAAAATAGATTTATTTTATATAATTATAAATAAATAATTAATAAGAGACAATTAAATACAGTAAGTAGTTGATCCATTTCAATCATTTAAATTGCGCTTTTATATTAACAATGACACATAGAGAAGTATTATATTTTATATTTGCCTTTGCAATTTTTTCTTAATACTCCTCATTTGAGAAAAGGCTTACCCAAAAATAAGTAATAAAAGTACCATAATGCCAACTTTGTATTAATACGAAGAGTTTAATTTATTTATTTTAACGATATTCTAAAGGGTAACGGATTCTATATTGTCTCGCAAATGACATATACCAAAAAATAATTGCTATAGCTTTATAAAAACGTTCTTTTTTTTAAAATGGATCCTTTATCGATAAAAGAAAAAAAAACAATGAAAAGTCAAATATTCTTATGCAGATCTAGAACTTTGGTTGTTTATTGTTATTATTATTATGTAAAAGTTTCAAACCCGGGGTTTCCCCAGCAAAGATAAAATGGCGGGTCAAGGACCAAAGCACATATTGTCAATTTTTATTATAGTAGTAGTAGTAGTAATAATAATAATAATAATAAAACACGATGACTTCTTCTAGAAATGCCAACACTAATCAAACTATATTCTAGTGAATTTATTTTTTTAGTTTCATACAATGTGTATAGATCGCATACATATTAATATATGAATTGAGGTTTGGAATTTCAGGGATTTTTTTATTTTAATAAAAACCATTTATTTACTTCATATTTTCTCATAAGAAACATTGTTTTTCAATTTCGATTTCTTAATTGTTTAAGAATTGTTTTCTGCGAATAATTAATTGCGAATTGTTTTCTGCGACTGTGAATAAATGTCTTCACAAGAACTCGTTCAGTCCTTCTCTTGATGTGTTTGTTTTCCTGATTTCTGGAACGCGGGCTATTCTAGAGGTCATGTGACCAGATGGCTAACCTTGCCCCAAGACTGTAAGCAGAAGTCTCAAAATGAAAGTAGATCAAGCGCTTTTGAATCGGCTAGATTATTGTTAATTTCCTTTACATGTTTTTATTTTTAAAAATAAAAAATAAAATAGGTGTATATAGGGAAATTCTGAGAAGACCATGGCCCCTCTTCTCCACTCTCCGAAATCTCTAGGCCCTAATTTTTTAATTAGATTGCTGGTTGAGAGGACCTTGGCCCCACCCATCCCAATTTTTTCCTCGACTTTTTTTTTCTTTTTGGCAGTTGAAGGTGGGCTTCTTAAAATCCTTGGTTTCCTAAAATCCTGTGCTCCAAAAAAAAAAAAATAAGTAAAAAGATCAATGCTCTTTAGCCATTCAGAACTTATTTTTTTATTTAATTTTATTATAATAGAAATAATAATGGAGTTATGTACAGAAATCTATAAAAAAGTAAAGAGAAGATGTATTAACTATTTCAATGAATAATAATTTAATTCTTGGAGCCTTTAATTGTTTTTCTTTTTCTTTAATTAACGGTATTTCACAGTTACTGCAAGATCATTCAGAATGACGTCTCGTCTACATGTAGCAACTGCTTCGGGAATTTTGTGTTTTCATTCTTAAAAATACTACGTTTACAATGCATGGGTTTTTATTTTAACCATCTATTCCGTACATAAGCTTAACGCGTCATTAAGCTACGGGGAAATGTGGATAATTACACTCTACTGAGTTCTAAACAATGGTCCTACAATTAAAAGTAATTAGAGATAACGAAGTACTAAACATTTCTTTTCCTTTATATGCATCTTTATTTTTACGATCCCTATCAAATGTTGTTCAGTAAATAAGAAAATGTCATTTGATAATTACATAACAAGTTAGTTCCGATCCGTTAAACTGAAATTAAAGAATTTTAGACATGTTTTCATTCCATTTCAAACGCATTTTGATGCTTTTCGTCGAATTAGTCGACTTCAAAATTGACTGAAATAGGCTTCACGGAAGTAAACACAAAGAAAAACCAATCATGGCTTTAAAAGAAATATTAAGGTCCTGACTCAAGCAACTGGAGATGACTGCAAAACTTTTTATTTCTTTTATATAATTCTTTTTCCAATGCACCTAAAATCCTGAAAATTTAAAAATGAACTTGTGAAGCATCCGGGATTTCTATTTTCTTGTTTTTAATTTTCAAAATATCCTGCAATTAATTAAATTAAAACTCAGAAACATTCAATATTTTTGGATGTTTATTCAGTATTTTCAACTCAAAAAAATTTGCCGAAATTTTGCCGAAATTTGCCGAAATGATAAAAAATTTGGAAAAATAATGATTTGTATTTAATATTTATTATTAGTGCAAATAGTTAATTTTTTAAAAAAATAAAAATTGTGTATTTTTTTTAAATTGTGCGAGATCAAATTATTTTTTTTAAAAAAATAACTGTTGCACTAATAATAAATATTTTAAATACAAAACATTATTTTACAAATTTTTTATCATTTTGATTTTCGTAAAATTTTTTTGAGTTGAAAATACCGAGTAATACCTCAAAAACACCCAAAAAATTGACTGTTTTTGAGTTTTAATTTAATTAATTGCAGAATATTTTGAAAATTAAAAACAAGAAAATAGAAATCTCTGATGATTTACAAGTTCATATTTAAATTTTGAGAATTTTAGATGCATTAATAAAGGAAATATATAAAAGAAATAAACGGTTTGTAGTCGCCTGCAGCTGCTTGAGTCAGGATCATAAAGATCTAAAACAAATTCAAGTAAAAATCAGAAAAATTAAGCGAATTAGGCCTAAATCTATTGAGAATGAAACCGTTTTCCACTGAGCTCAGTAGAAGCGTGTATTGTTCTAGTTTAATTAATTACTATTAACGGCCAATAGAAGAGAACTGAAGAATGAACTGTAAAGAAACAGTGGCAGCTTTAAATTCGTTCCTTTCCCAGACACTTAGGATGAGCTGTATTTTCGGTTTGTTTTTATTTCCTATAATTTTGCTTGAGGCCTCTCTGCTTATATAATCTGCAAACGTAACAGGTTGTTTGATAATTTTCATTTTAACAAGTACATGAATATTACATAATATTATTAGTTATTATTTAAAAGAAAGATTGGCAACGAGACCTTGAAAATACAGTAAAACTAAAATTATACCATGAATGAGAAATCAGTAATTTCTACGCCAGCATTCCTTGCAGCCAAACATCTATACATATAAAAGAAAACATTGTTTTGTTTGTTTTTTGCTGGCCGCTACTTCTCTGAAACCATAAGACACAGAAATATATATAATGTGTCAAATGGTAGATGGTAATATTGGGGATTTTTTATTTTTCCTCTGCGTGGTTCAACCGGAAGTCACGTGATGTCACCAAAACATAAAGTTCCTGATTGAGATAAACTTTTTACGGTAGGCCGGTCGCGATCAAAGGTCACGTGATTGAGAAAATGACCTCAGAATCCAAGGTCACGTGGTGACTAAAAATTTTACTTGACAGGTTTGTTAGTAGCAATAATAAATTTTATGTTTTATTTTATTTATCAGTAACGTTATATATATATATTGCATTATAAAAAAAATATAATGCAGTATAACTTTATGTACTACCATTATGCTTACATATAATTTAATAAAAACAGACATTTTTTTTAGTCGGTTTTGCCATGGAAAGGGAGGGTTATAAAAATCCCTCAGTATCTTTATCTACTAATAAACTTTTGAACAACTCAAAAGATCTTCTTGAAACTTGATAAGATTTAACTTTGAATTTGAGGATTTGTTTTTGCCATGTGGGTTTTAAAGTCATAAAACAATAACATCCCACAGATAGCTATAAATGACGCAAGACAAGCAGATGTATATAAAGCCTTTTTTTTACAAACCTTTGTTTGTAATACCTTTCTGAGTTTTCAAAAAATAAATAAAAAAAAAAGCGAAAAAATGTGTAGAAATTGAAAAATTAAATAAAAATATTATTGGAATGAAGTACAAAGACAAGTTAAATACAGTAGACTACATGAGGAAGATCAAATACTAAATTTTAAAATAAATTAATTTTTTTTTCTTTCTAGGAATATCTCGAAATAGCTTGAGAAATGATTACTTGAAATTTAGGTTTTAGGGCAAAATATGATTGGAAATCATTTAAAGAAAAAAAGACTCAAATTACAGTGTGTTCTTTAATGTTTCTATTCTGGGTTTTTTGGCCAAGGGTATTTGTTCAATGAAAGTAATGAATATGTAAATTAAAATGTGGAAATAACTGCAAAAGGAGACAAGGTATTGTGTAACATTATTATGAGGGAAAGACATACATTGTATTCCTTTGAAATATTAGAAATAGAAAGGTCATCGAATGAGGGACTCCACGAACAAGAATGAAATAATCGGGTTTACATGAAAAGAAAGTTTACCAATAAAAGTCGTCGCTGAAACCCCCCCCCCCAAAAAAAATGAAATTAAACAAAAATTGTTAGAAAAAGATACAATGACAGAATACATTAAATGAAATTAAATATTTAATAAGGAAATTTTAAAAATTACCTATATAGTATTCAGTATTTTTTTAAAAAATTTAAATGTTTACATTTGAGCATTATTATGCATTTACAAAATATGAACTGTATTTATTCTTTTGCGGTGCCATCTTAGATATCGATAGAAAGGAAGTGAAGCAGGTGAACATTGAATGAACAAGAGAAATATCGTGATATTTAAGATATATTTGGATAAATCATTGAAGTCCTGATATTGGAACATTGTTAACTTCTAGAAATCACAATTCCCACGATATTTCATCCTTCTTTGTGAAGGACTTCTTCAAGTTGTACCAGAGGACAAGAAACTGTTCTTCTTCCTCTACAGTTCATTATGATGTATCCCAAACGAAAATACTTAGGTTCTCTCTCTCTCTGCGTTGTATTTGCATTCTTTCTATAAGCTTCTTCAATATATCCTGTAAATAATTTACTCCTAAAAATTTTTAAATACCCCTTTAATTTTCACGATATTTCCACTTACCTTCCACTTGGAGTTGATCTGTCAGGATGTGTTTACCTTAAGTATAAATAGTATTTTGTATTTATTTTGCGTGTAAGAATGTTACACCCATTTCCAAATTCTTGAAATCTTTTCTTACGAATTGAACTGAATTAGGGGTTGTCCATTAATTACGTGAGATCAAAAGGGGGAGGGGGGGGATACGGCAAAATCTCACCAAATCTCATCAAGGAGGAGGGGGGGGGTCAACGAAAATCTCACGTCAACTTTTTCATTCAGAGAATGTACGTATTATAATAGATTATAACATTTTGTACTATTGACTTTTTGAACTTTTTTGATTTTTTTGACTTTTTGAAATCTCACGTGAGGGAGGGGGGGGGGTCCCATCACATCTCACCAAATCTCACCAAGAGAAGGGGGGGTCTAGATTTTTTAACGTAATTAATGGACGTTAATTAATGGCCCCTTAAGCTTCTGATTATAATAGAAATGTCCAAAAAACATTTTAAGAACATCTTGCATTTTTATTTTTTGCTTTTTCAAAAATTTAGATAAAAATGAGTTCGAGATAAAATATTAACGTAAAGTTGATTTATATTTACTAAATTTAATTTTGACTGAATATAAAATGGGACCATTGAAAGCACCGAAGGCACTGGATAAGAGCGTTGTATTTACTGCAATTTAATCCAAATTTGCCTTAACTGCTGCAGCGAACTTCTTAAGGTCACAGAAAATTACAATATTCTGAACCTTTCTTGTAGAATAAAAAAAAAAAATACCTTCCACGTCTCTTAAATATTGAAGATGCGTCTGAAATTCCCACTAGTCAAGGGCAACCGGTTATTTTTCAAGGGCTGAAAGAATATTTGCTTCATAATCTACTGAGAACCTAAAGTGAGATAATTTCAATTGGAAATTGGGGAGCAAGAGAGAAAGAGGAATTTTGTTTTCCAAATTGTATTTCAAGATCAAGTCCCTAAACGAACTTGGAGTTTCCTTTCCATACGTGGATTCAGAGAAATTGTATGTATAGTTTGTCCACCAAGACTTGAGACTTCGCCACGCCTCTTCAAACGAAGAAAACATTTCACAATAGGGGTGAGGGTTGTAAAAGAAAAATTTGGGAAAAAAAAAAACAAGATTAGGAAATTTTTTTAAAATATTTACTATTGAAGATATGGAATGTCGTATTTTATATCATCAATTCCTCTGTTATAACCAAGAAACAAAATCTGTGCATTTCCCCTGAAAATGGAAAACTATCACACTGACCCCTCAAACGACTTCTTCGACTCGTCGCCTACCACGTGACATAGGCGTGGCTAAGTCTCAAGTCTTGGTGGATAAACTGTAAGTCATTCTGTTAATGTCTTAGTGTTCCTATCGCTCATCATATTTTTGCTTATTGATCAATTTCACTGTTCGTATTAAAAGTAGTATTATAAATTTAATCGAATTGTAAGATTGGGTTGGGATTGCACTAGGATATATATAATATAGAAATAATAAAAATTATCTTGCAGTTTCAATACTCCACGGAGTATCATTCTCAGAGGTAGGTTATTAAATGATAGTTGAGAGGGAAAGTCAGGTGCGTAAGGTGGGGAGGAGGGAAAGGGAGAGTGCAAATGGACGACACGGGTTGGAGGGGGGGGGGTTATGAAGGAGATTATAGAAATGGGGTAAGAAGGAAGTAATGGACCACTTGAAGTTTACGCCCCCCACCGATGACACGAATAACGTGTAAGCACATGCTGAGAGATCTTGTGGGATAAACAAACAGAAAGCCCATGCGGCGAGTATGTAACTGAGTGTGAATCTCAATACTCAAAAAAATCGTCGATTTAGATATTTCAAGACGGAATGGTTCAGAACTATGTAGTTCCTTATTGTAATAATTCTATAAAAACGCTTGGAATATCCTTCCACAAGTTTCCAACAAATCAAAATCTACGAAAAACGTGCGAAATAAAGATTCGGCGCGATATACTGCACGCGAGTTTGTTCAAAACTTTTTTTACCATTTAATTATTGCGTAATAATTCCGAAACAGAAAATTTTTGAATAGAGCTGTGCCAAGTGTTTTTTTGTTTTACTGAAGAAAATGAAGTCACTAAGACGTCAACTTAATTACTTAAAGGGTCAATCCATATCAAACGGTCCAGCACTGGTTGCTCGACCATTTAAAAAAAAAAGGATTTTTTTACTGTCGTTACCCTTATGCGTGGGTACTTCAGGTCAGGCATTATTATTTTTTTATTTGACTTCGTTTAATAATGGCGTCCATCGTTGTGTTATGGTTTCCGGCATTTTTGGCCTTGCAGACAGTTGCGGTAAATTTGATTACTCAGCTAAACAAAATGATAGAAAGCCACGGTAAAAAACATTATTTTCAGCACATTTCAAGCTACATTTTATATCCTACACCTTTTTACCATATTTCTAATGCAAATGGCTGAAATTCAGAACCGAAACTGATATTCGCTTTTGAACAAAAATCAAAGTTCCGGTTTTTTTTAATAGCAGGAAGGAATGAATTATCAAAACTATGATTTTTTTTGAGAAAATATATACATCCAAAGGTTTAGCAAAAAATATTTCAGCTCTGTTACTGGCTTCCTAATTTAGTTATAGCTCTTGGAAAATGGTCGTTTTTCATTTTTTTCAAAGTTTGAGCCCCAATATCTTTGTTAGGGGACTTAATAAAAATTTGATATTTACAATACAAAGAGAACTTTATTAGAAGTAACTGTGAAAAAAATTTTGAGTTTGATATTTGAGTTAGATACCTGGGTTAGATATATAGCTATCAATTATCAGAGTTTTTACTGCTTCAGTTTTTTGCTGTCTTGATAGCAATAAGCCTTTACAAAAGCAAACGCGTTGTCGATGCCGCCCAGATGTACTCGTAATATTTAAAACATAAATAAATTATATCCTTCCTTGCTAACATATTACTGCTGTGTTCTTCAATAAAATCAACTCTAAAGAATGGCAGATATACATAACAAGCCGTAATCCACCCAGTGGCGTAGCTTGGGTTTCAGCCGCCCGGGGCGTAGGCCAAATTCGCCGCCTGAGGCAGCTATGAAAGCCCATAGTCGAACTCGTTCGAGCTTGAAGTCCTGTTCGTCAATTTCGGTTAGTACAGACGGTGTTGCCAGTCGCTAGAGCGAGCGAGATGACTACACTCACTTAAATAATAAAAAGTTCCATCTCATTTTAATCGGTCCGAATTGTAAGTGCGAAAAAAATTTGAAAAGAAATGGTTCAAATTTTTAGTTCAGATTACAAGAGATTATTATTATTTATTGTGAAATTTTGCCGCCCCCGCCACGCTACGCCACTGTATTTGCCACCGTATTTGTACTTCTGGGTTTCAGAGGAGACTTCAGAAAGCAACTTTTCTTTTATGTAGATATTTCATAGTACAGTAAAATAAACCAAAGAACGCACATAACAAAACAAAACACAAATTCACTGAGCTATTTTTGATATTAGTGCTGGAAATGGAGGACAGCGCTGTTTCGAGGCTTTTTGGCCTCTCATCAGCTCCACCTATCCAGCATACCTAAGCTCAGTGAAATGGGACGAATAGACAAAACGGACAAACATACAAATCAATGACCCCTGAATTACAAAGACATCAAAATAAAATCAAGAATAAAAAGGGGTGAGTAATTAATCCCCGCTAGCGTTTAGCATAGCATCAAGGGATTAATTTATAACAAGGTTAGTATTTAGACAAGGAAATTAACGTGCGTTAGTACATTTTTACAGTAAAATAATTTCACTGAGCTTAGGTATGCTGGATAGGTGGAGCTGATGAGAGGCCAAAAAGCCTCGAAACAGCGCTGTCCTCCATTTCCAGCACTAATATCAAAAATAGCTCAGTGAATTTGTGTTTTGTTTTGTTTAGTTATGTGCGTTCTTTGGTTTATTTTACTGTAAAAATGTACTAACGCACGTTAATTTCCTTGTCTAGATATTTCATAATCTCAAAAAACATAACACCGTGAATTGATTATACTAAGTTTATAACATTATATATGACATAACTAGCATCGGAAATGAAATAACAGTCAATGAAAGCATCTTTTTGTCTTTCCAATCATTATTGTCTATTATTATAAACTAATCAGAATTCTTTCTTAAGGGACCAATATATTTGTATTTTAAAACTGCAAATACTTTTTCAAAATATTGAATTCTTGTCAGATTGAACTGAAGCTATTTATTAAGATTTCCAGCAATTATACGCATAAAAATGCAACCCCAGAGCAAATACGAAATCTTGTGCTAATATACTTAATACTTATCTTTCTAATCTAGATATTGATTTTTGTTTGCTAGAATTTTGATAGTAAGAGGTGGTCGGTTTCAATGGGCTAATTATAAATGATGTAACTGACCGATGAAATGAGAATTACTTTTTGGGAATTTATTTAAAACATGATAATTGAAGGATTTCGTAGTCGAGCTGAGATATCAAGTCATACGTAAACATCTGAATGGAAACTTTTTCATAATTTAGAAATTTCTGGAAAAAAAAAAATATTTCAAGTTGCTAGTTGCTTAGAATTGATGCGCTTACCAGATCCAGATGTTGGCTGTTGGATGGAGGAGCAGGGTTCAGTTACCGGCTAGGATTGACTTTTTTTTTCTTGCTTAATCTTCTGCAGCGGGTCCCAAAGTGAATTGGTGTAACCCGTTGTGAAGAGTTTCGGGCACCTTGCCCAAAGTAACATGGGTGAGCATCGGAAGGGCCTCTGTATCGTGTTTAGGCAAATGCGTGGAGCCTATGTCTCCTGCGCGACATACGCAATGATAATACATGGAATTTGCTTTCTGTTCAATTTACATAAAGATACAAAAGTACAAATGTAATTAAAGTAGCTGATCGACTTTAATCCAAGTTGAATTCAGTCGATGTGAAACATTTCATTTAAATTTTCATCAAACTCTAACTAATAGGAATTGTTAGTCTATTAAACAATCTTCATCGAAAGAACGGAACGAACCAAAGGATCACCCGAGGCTTATATTTTAAAAAGTCACGAACAAGTTTATATTACATTACATTGAGCTTCTGAACGGGATACAAAAAATAATAATGCTCCAGCTGCTGTGAGAGATGTAATTTCGTGAGACTAACTTAGATTCCCATCGTCACGTTCTACGATTTAAAAAAAGAATTTCTTTACAAATCAAAGCCGAATAGATCTGAATTGAAATTAGAGCCACAAATGATGTCTTTTTTTACGACCGAAACCAAATAGTTACTTTAATCCAGGCATAGAGAAATGCTTCGATACGAAACGTAAACTCTGATTACAACATTACAAAAAGAAAAGTAAAAAGATTGAAGGTGAGAAGAAGTTTTAGGGGCAATATAATCTTTCTTTGGAGGTTATCAGTATTTTCGTTGTGGTTTGCTGATCAGAGCATTGCTTACGTAAGACAGACAAACATGCACGCGAGAGAGTGTGCTGCACGAGATACACAGTATTTCATGTGTATTTTTATATTTTATTTGTTATTTTTAATTCAGGAGTGAATATCATGTAATTTTAACTGTTTTAATTTACTGTTAATGATTTGGCAAATCTTACGTAAGCACGAAGGGGCGGGGGCATCTGTTTATTTTTGCTTACAGGGGAGGGGGTCTAAAATGACTAAAAATGTGCTTTCGTAATATTTGAACGGCCCCATTCGGAATTTTATGTACGTATATGTAGTAGAATGTACTTGTGTATGTGTTTGTGTGTGCGCGTAATCTAACAATGAGAGTCTACAAAACACGCGAAACAGTCTCATAAAAGTACACTTAATGAAAAATTTTAATATTAAATGTGTTATTTAAATTTTTATTAATTTTTTTATGGCAGACTTTTTATTCACTGTTTACTGAATCTGATTTAAGTTAGTTTAGGATTAAAATAAAATAATAATTCGGAAACAAGCGAGAAAAATTATTTAAAAAAAATAATATTTAATTAAAAAAGTGCAGAATATTAAATTTGGTATTTAAAGATGCTCAATACATTATCAAGATGGTAGAGGATGGGAAAATCTCTCTTCCTGTTTGTCCAGCAACAAAACAAAACAAGAAATGAACTTATTCCCATCTTTTCTAGGTTCCTTAATATTCATACATCTTTCAAGTCCTTTTTCTTAATCGAAAATTCTAGTTCTATTTTACGATCTCGTGAAATAAAACTCGAATTTTATTACTACAATAAAAACATCTAAAATAGATGATCTATTAATTCATTTTCTACATTGGAATGACACATAAAGATTTGTGTCCATTTGACGAAATAGATTTGAAATAACTTTTCGTAAATTATTGGGTAAAATATTTTGATGTAAAGATTGGTTACATGGCATACTTAAAATTTAAAGGTAAATGTTAAAAACTATAAAAAAAAAAAAAATAAGTTTCAGACATAAATATGTCATATATCCAAATCTACACTTATTATATATTGTTAGTTTTGTATAGATCCGTATATTATAATTCTTTCTGTTATTATCATCATCAAGCTAGCATTTGCCGCCAAAACAAAATACTGGAAATCTAGGTAAAAAGTTACTGCTGGACACCAATTGCCTAGGGCAACAAAAAAAGAATTTATCCGACCTTGCTTTTTTTTAATTTTTTATTTTTTTTATTGCGTTATATGTAAATATTATACTATAACATTAATTTAGAGAATTTGAAAAGCAGAATTTTCAAATTCGCTACATTAATGCTGTCCTGTACGATTATTAAATTATTTATTTCTTATTTCAATGTGCGAGATTTTTTATAAAAACCGAAAAAATGTTTTGATGTTGTACCGGTAATTTGTTACCGAATAAGAAAGAAATGCAAACCATTTGTTACCGAATAATTACGAACGAGTAATTGTAATTATAAGTATGTTGTACATCTGTAATATTAACAGTAAAGCATTTTCTTAAATAAATAAAGTTTAAGCCAAAAACTGAAAGATTAAAAGAAAAAAATTAAACATAAAAAACACAATTAGCGTAAAAATAAGATTAATGAAAAACTCTTACTGAATATTTTAAGAAAAAGCAATAATTGATGAAACAACTTAAACTTTCCGTGTATTACATCGACATGAAGCTAACGTCTTGAATTCCTTTCTCTTTCTTAGGTCAAAGTAGAAGTTTTTATTACTTCGCAGCTCTTCTTCCAAGAACTCGGTATTCTTGAATTGCTATTCTGAATTGAATGCATCACTGTATTCTCTCAGCCGTTCCTTTTATCGAAAGACGTTGCCATGGAGAATCCATCGTTTGTACCAGACACAGAAGGGACCTGTCCCACTGCAGAAAGGGCGTGTGGAACTGCAGAGACCATAACTACAGCAAAGAATACTGCAGACAATACGATTGGATTGAGTATCGAAGGGGTCACCGATGGCGTTCTGACGGATCCTTCCGCAAGACGACGTCACTCCATCTACATCTGGAAAAATGTCATAATAACAGGCATAGGAGTCCTTGGAGTAATGACGGCCTACGATACACTCCTCTACGTCGAAAGTTCCATCAACAGTAAAGGAGGCCTTGGTAAGTGTATTTGTAACAAAATATAAAAATATCTTTGGCTATTTTACCGTACTTTGGAGAATACGGTACTGACAATCACAGTCTTAGTAAAGGATACATCCGCGCAGGAATACACGGTAGTGCATACTGTCATCTCAAGATCGCAGTTAGCCAGATGGGCGTTAGTTTTTATAGTAAAAGAAAAGGCAAAACCATTTTTAAATAAGCTTACCTGTAAACCTCATTCTACTTTTCACTAGTTAATTGAAAAACTAAAATTCTCATCTTAAAAGTAGTGCCAAGGCAGCCATCTTGTCTAAACTCGACCGTAGTCCAAAACAGCCTGCTACCGTAATCTCCGGTTTCACCAATTATCTTTTCTTGTGATTGTTTTTATTCTTAAAAATTTGAAGGCAAAGTGACTTATCAAAGTGGAAAGTACTTTGTACAGATACAATCTGAAATACAGCAAATAAATAAGAGCACGATTAATATTAATATTGAGAATGAATAATTTCTATTCTCGAAAAACAGATTTATAATTCTTCTGTACTTATTGTTCTTATGAAATGAGTACAGAGAATTATAAATCTTTTTTTATCTACTGAAAAAAAGTTTTCGGTGAAATCTCCGTGTGACAGAGCTTTACAATGGTAATTTTTAGTTAAAATAATTTTAACGCAGATAAAGTTTTAACCTTTTATACTATATAATCAGGTTTAGGAATCGGATGTCCCAGCGAAACACTAACAAACCAACGTTGTTTTATTTTAACTGGTGTTATTAGAAAACATAGCTGGTTTTCCATTGTATATATATCAGTTCTTGGATTATTACTTTTTTATGTATGTTACAATCAAAGTTTTTTACTATGAGATAATGAGAGAAGTTACCCTGTTGCTGATCTACTTGTGATTCAGACTTTTAAGTTATTTTAAGTTAAGTTTTTACGCGTGCTCAAATATGTGAGAGAAGATTACGGCCTGCACTCAAGCATAAACATAAACACAAGCATTAAAAGTCTATAGTTTTCACCTCAGTACGACGAGGCATCTTCAGTGGATATAGAACTCTATCCACTATAACTATAACCACTGAAGATGCCCGTCGCACTGAGGTGAAAGCTACGAACTTTTAACACTTGTATTTATGTTTATGCTTGTATTCAGGCTGTAATCCTCTCTAAGTTACCTTAAGATTACTTGGAAGGAAACCAAAATGTTCTGATTTGGGATAAGACATACACGTGTAGTGCTGAGGACGAACGCTGCAATTAAAAACAGAAAAGAGTTTTGTTTTAATTTAATTTTAAATTCTATAGACTTTCCTACAAATAAATATTTAATTTTAGTAATACTGAATACTTCAATTTTAGTTAGTATTATTAATGTATATTTTTATATTTTGTAATTTTTATTCTATTTTATTATGTTTAAAGTTTTAATTTGATTCTTTTTGTTGTATTTGTATTGAAATAATCAATGAAAACAAAACCCTAAAAGTTCCGTTTCTTCTCTTTCAGGTTTTGCTACTTTGGCCACCATTTATTCTATTCTTGTCATTTGTTCACTACTAGCACCTTCCCTCGTGATTCTCAAACTAGGTTGCAAATGGACTTTTGTGCTTTCGATTGTGTGTTTTGCTATTTATTCTGCGGCTCATTTTTATTCCTCGTTTTACCTTCTTATTCCCGGAGCAATTGCTGTTGGTATTGGATTGTCTTTAATGAGGACTTCTACCAACTGCCTGATGACCGAACTAGCACTCAGTTACGCCGAGGGTTTGGGGCTCGAGAAAAAAGCAGCCATTAATTCTTTGTTTGGTGTCTTCTTCATGATCACGTTCACACCCAGGATCTGGGGGAACCTCATCTCTTTCTTCATTCTAAATCCGGGACAAAAAGCAATAGACATAGACGCATCTCAGCTGTCCTTCTGCGGTGCCAATTACTGTCAACAGCATTTACCAGTGATAATTCCTTCTAATCATACAGAAAGCAGAGGAAACGATACATTAGCCAAACCTTATCCTGAGGATGTGATTTCAGAAAACCAAAGGAATAATTTGTTCGCAATTGCTGCAGGCATCGCATTAGCTACCGCTGCACTCATAGCCATCATTTTAGACAACAAAAACCAACAAAAGAAACCAGAAGACGGAGAAAAGGAATTTTCTCTTTTGCAACACATCGCAGCAACCTTTAGACAGATGATAGACATTCGACAAATTCTTCTGATATTTATTATCATCAATTTAGGCTTATTGGAAGCATTTATGTCTGGAAGCTTTACAAAGGTAAGCACTGAGGTCATTTATTTATAACAGCATTTATTTATAAAAAAATTCCTAATAATAAGTTTTCTACCTGTAATCCTTTCTGAATCAGTCATAAAATGACATTCAAACCCAAAAATGTAACGAAAGTTTGTGTGATTTGGTTCCAAATACTTCGAAAGTTAGAAATTAAAGATTTACCTGAGCTAAACTCTTAGAACTTATCATAGACAATGCAATATCACAGACTAATATGTCATGAAAATTATGGGGCTTTAAATAAATTTGAATAACTTATTTATTTCATAAAATGTATTATTCTGAAAGCTTGCTAACCTTTCAACAAATTTCATCACACAGAAAAAAAAATGAGTAAATGATAATTTATAAACATCAATAAGTGAGTGATCCTACTTTGTCTTCAGTACCTCTCTTTTACAATTTCTATTATTAAAAAGAGGAGACGGCCATTCTCCTTGAAAATTTGCTTTATTGAATAAATGTAGAAGTTTTAACATTTATTTTGTGTGATATGGAAGATATTTATCAATAAGTGAGACTTAAGTGTATACTTACAAGGGAAGTGCGCGACCTCGAACGCTGAGAACCGCACGAAAATGTGTTTAGAATATAAATCGCTCATGCCGGAAACAACGGTATGAGTCATTCTCACGCAAAACTGCAAGTCTTACCACGAGAGACATTTAAATGATCACCTATTGAAGATCCAAGAGAGGAACTTTGGTGACGCGAATAAACAAAATATTGATATAATAGGACCAAAAACACACATATTTCAATATATACCGTTTGCACTCTAACCCACAACCAAACACTAGAAAAGACGCCTCCTACTGCAGGTATCATACTTGTTAGTGCAGGTACAACATGCCACCGTCGGATGGCGCTAACAGACAACAGCTGAGTTTTGCATGGGAATGACTTATATCACTCTTTTTGGCATGAGCGATTTATATTCTAAGCACATTTTCGTGCGGTTCTCAGAGTTCGAGGTCACGCACTTCCCTTGTTAGTAGGAGCCAATCGTTGATTATAAAGTATAGAAGGTGTAAAGTATAGAAGGTGTTTTTCTGTACTTTTAGGTCATGATAAAAGATCATTCAAAAGACATTCATTTTATACAAGGAAGTTATTCCTTGTAATTTATGGGTTAGGTTTGTTTGGCATTCAGCCATCTACATTTAAAGTTTGTAAAGTTCGCATAATAATAATAATAATAACTAGATACTAATAATAATAACTAGATACTAATAATAATAACTAGATACTAATAATAATAACTAATAACTAGATAACTTGTTATACTAGATACCTTTGAAGAAGTTGAATCTGATTCTTTTGATGTACTATTTAGCTAACTAAAAAACAAATAAGATATATTAATTAATTTTTCCGAAATGTTGTCTGTATTGTCATCTCATTTTGTTCTTCATCTTTTTTTGCAGGCTTTTGTTTCTTGCAGTCTCGGAGTTCATTGGGTTGGGATGATAATCATCTGCTATGGAGTTACAGCTGCTATTTCTTCTTACTTGGCTGGTCGAGTAGCAATTCTTACTGGTCAGACTACAGTCATTCTGACCACTGCTTTATTCAACTTCGCTGGAATATTTGCTTTGCTGTTTTGGACACCAGATCCCAGCAATAAGATCCTCTACTATACCCTTTCTGGAATTATGGGTATTGCTGATGGAGGATGGCGATCTCAGTTATATGGTAAACAAACATTAATTTCTCTTATCTAATAGTTAAGGAAATAAGATTATGGTGTCATAAAAAGCTATTTCGGGCGAAATCTTTATTGAATAATTTGCATAGAGAATTAGTCGCTTGTATAACTGACAGACATTTTCCGGAACAGGGAGAAGAGATTGTGGAAGTAAGTTTCCTGTATTCCTAGTTATCAGTAAGATTTTTAAAAGACAGAACTGTGGCAATAGTTTAATTATTAATAATTGCTCTCCTTATATAGTATCTGTTTGAAAATTTGCACTCGACGTTGTGATGTATATCAATGTGATGTAAGGAATGTTCGGATATCTGATCCTGTGGATGAAGTCTGATATTATATTCAGCAAATAAAATAAAGCAAATATCAGCTTATAAGCTTAAGCAATAGACTGCTTCTCAACAGAAATCTTTGACTTAAGTCTCTATCAATTTATTTGTATGAGTGACTTCTAGATTTTTCGGCTTCTGTTAGTGTAGAAACTAAGCACTCCACCACCAAATGCTATTGAAATAAACAAAATGATAACCATCTTTAAACGAACGCCTTTTCTTTTTTTTTAATTGTGAATATAAATTTTCAAACCAAATGTAATGTAATGTGTAAAAAAATCCACCTGCGGCTAACATTTCTACTAATGTGAATCATAATGTGGCCGCTAGATGTCACTACTTTCTACATTGATTCTACATAGCTCGAACTTCAGATATCGACTTAATCGTAATCTAGTTGTTTAGAGGCCATTGCC
Organism: Thereuonema tuberculata; assembly: GCA_023159025.1. NCBI lineage: Eukaryota > Metazoa > Arthropoda > Chilopoda > Scutigeromorpha > Scutigeridae > Thereuonema > Thereuonema tuberculata. The sequence continues at coordinate 22,329,754 of JAFIDM010000007.1, read as the reverse complement.
TTTATTGCGAGATTAGAAAAGTAATAGCTAAAATAAACAGTTGCTACTTACATTTATTTTTATGTTTGAAATTGATTTTACTTTCATAATATCTAATAAAATATGAGAAACATTCAATTATAGTTGTTTTTGCTTTTTCTTTTGATAAAAAAAGTAATTTAATTTCTGTTATTGTTGTTGCTAGTTAAGTATTTAAAAAAATAATAATGAATTAATTTATTATTGTTTCTTTTCAGCATTTTCTGGCTACCTTTTCACAGACACCAAAGCAGCAGCTTTTGCCAATTTTGAAGTGTGGCAATCCTTGGGTTACGTATTGGGTTACGTAATGGGATTGACACTTTGTGTGAACATGATACTGTACATTAACCTAGTCTGTCTGACGTTGGGCGTTTTGGGTTTCATCTGTATACAACTCAGGAAATCTTCTACTATGAAGAAAATTTTGAAATACTTAGATAAGCGTTTCTTAACAGTGTCAGACACTTAGTCAGAATGATTAACAATCATTCCTTTTTTTATTTATGTAATTTTTATTTATTTGTTAATAATTTATATTTTTAATTATTACCAGAAATGTAAATTAATTTAATTTATATTTATATTTTAAATATAATTTATTATTCTGTACATTTTTATTAAGACATAAATGTCCTATAAACGGGAATGCAAATTAAATTATTGATTTTTGGTCCTAGAGCATTACGTAAACACATTTTTTTAGTCATTTTAGAACCCTCCCTCCCCTTGTTCTTACGTAAGATTGTCAAATCATTAACAGTCAATATCACTAAAATACTGAACTACTAAGGAAAAAAAAATGTTTGTCTGTCTTACGTAAGAATTGCTCTGATCTCACCCCCTGCCCCTTGTCAACA